>CM062810.1:35984327-36432974 GCA_031772625.1 Pinus tabuliformis | reverse complement strand
TCACAATACCAATCTATGTTCAGCAACTGAATCAAACACATGCAACACAATCACCAATCTGCATACAAAACTTTGCAACACAATCTCATCCAAAATCTGCTCAACAAAACCAAACCCTGCAGCAGCACATAATGACAATCTGATCTACACACTCAACCATAACAAAACTCATGCAGCCATACAAAACTCATACACTGAAGCCACAACAAAGAACTCTCCAATAAAACCCCTGCAACACAAATGCATCAGCAATATAAATTCTGATGAAATCTCTACAACAACAGCTACAGCAAAATCTCTCCTCTCCATATCACTAGCAACTGGGAGCCACAATCTGCAACACAAATAGATTAGACATATAGATCTATTGTAGCTCCATCATCCTCTGAAATATGCTCCAAGTCTGAGCTCTGATCCACTCTCCAACTATGCAAACCTATAGCATAACCTCTCTCACAATCCTATACTCTCTAACCCCTTCAACTTCAATCTCTGGTATTTTATAATTGATGGAAGATGAAATCAATAGACATCACTAACCTCCCTATCTTTGACTTGATCACCTTTTAGATGATGGTTAACCTTTTTTGACCTTTTTATAAAAAACCCGAACAAAAACCATCGGAAACACCAATAAAAACATTTGTAGTGCACACATATTTAGGAAATTTCACTTCCAGGAGGTATACACTACTTTCATTCACAAGAGTAGCGTATGTAAGCTAATTTCCTTCACAAGAGTAGCGTATGCCACTCAAACTTCAAGTTTTCAACCTCCTTTGACCACTATTCGGAGGTGAGCTTCAGGGGAGAACTGGGACATCATGACAACATTCCACACACAGTTACAACTCTTTGATAAGCATGAACAAAGCCTCCAAACATGTTCAAATGATCAGTATGTCAAGGCCTCCAAACTTGTTGATTTCAATGCCAACACAATCACCTCCTCAATTGACTCCTCAGGACGACACCTAGGTTGACATCCTAAGTTGAATGCCATCAATCAATTGACTCCACAGTTGAGTCCATAGCCAAACACCTCTGTAAAAAAATGATCATGAGGGCCACCACAAGTAGGTTGACATCAATGCCAATGCCATGAGACAACATGTCCAACAGAGTGGTGTTTGGAAGTCTCTACATGTACAGGTGGGATGCAATCTTTATGTGAAAAGCTAATCAATATCGGCTCGTTAAGGATAGAAAATCATTCACCATCAACGCACATAAAGTCAAGTCAGAAACTCCGCTAGTAAGTTCCAACCAAGCCAAGAATCTAATCAATTCCAACAAGAAGTATGCTTTACTATGTTTAAGAGAAAATTAGTCTATAGAAGAGTTGGTAAGAGGCAAGGCATCCCTAAAGGGATGTACTAAGAAACAGAAACAACAACTAAAAGAGTTGGTCCATGCATACAAGGATGTGTTCCAGGAGCTTAAAGGGTTACCACCCAAGAGGAAAGTGGAGCACGAGATCCAACTATTACCGAACTCCCCATTACTCATCATTGGGTTGTACAAGCAATCTGTTATAAAAGCAAGTGAGGTGAAAAAACAATTGCAACAGCTACTAGAAAAAGGTGTCATTTGACTAAGTACATCACCATGTGGGTCACCCATCATCATTGTACTCTGTAGAAGAGTTGGTAAGAGGCAAGGCATCCCTAAAGGGATGTACTAAGAAACAAAAACAACAACTAAAAGAGTTGGTCCAGGCATGCAAGGATGTGTTCCAGGAGCTTAAAGGGTTACCACCCAAGAGGAAAGTGGAGCACGAGATCCAACTATTACCGAACTCCCCATTACTCATCATTGGGTTGTACAAGCAGTCTATTATAAAAGCAAGTGAGGTGAAAAAACAATTGCAACAGCTACTAGAACAAGGTGTCATTTGACTAAGTACATCACCATGTGGGTCACCCATCATCATTGTACCAAAAAAGGACGGGGTTTGGTGAATGTGTGTTGATTACAGGGCACTGAATAAAATTACGCTCAAGAATAGGTACCCCATGCCTAGGATAGATGATCTATTAAATCAGTTGCAACAAGCGAAATACTTCATCAAGCTGGACTTAAAGTTTGGATATCGGTAGGTTTGAGTCAAAGAAGAAGATACCTAGAAGACTGCCTTCAAAACCATGCAAGGTTTGTATGAGTGGTTAGTCATGCCATTCGGCCTATGCAATGCACAAACTACATTTATGAGGTTAATGAATGATATATTGTGCCCTTTTATAGATTCATTAGCTATTGTCTACTTGGATGATATACTTAAAAATAGTGCTACCTGCGAGGAGCACATCTCACAATTGACGCAAGTGTTGGAGACATTAAAAAAGCAATAACTGCTAGCAAATCTCAAGAAGTGTTAGTTTTCACAGTGATCTTTGGTGGATCTGGGGTATGTGATAGGTGGAGGACAGATGAAGATAGATCCTACCAAGATGAAGGCCATCATGAAATGTTCGATGCCTACTAATGTTTCTAAGGTTAGGAGTTTTGTTGTGGCAACACAATACCTAAGGAAATTCATAGCTTCATTTTCAGCAGTAGCAGCACCACTCCACGCAATAACAGCAAGTGGAAAGAGTTTCCAATGCGGAAAGGGTCAACAAAGGGTCTTTGAGGAGCTAAAGAAGACCAGTCAAGCAACAATTCTAGCATTACCAAACTTGTTGCAACCCTTCGAAGTGGAGACAATTGCACGTACTTATGCTATGGGAGCAGTCTTGATGCAGGGAGGAAGGCCTGTATGCTACCACTCTGAAGTATTTCATGGGGTAATTCTTAACTACCCTACCTATGAGAAGGAGCTCTATGCCCTAGTGTAAATTGTGAAGAAGTGGAAGCACTATCTGATGAGAAAGGAGAGAGTAATCCACACAAATCACTAGCCACTACAATACCTACAAGCCCAAAGTAAGCTACAACAAACCAGGCATTACAAGTGGATGGGGTTTCTACAGCAGTTTCATTTAGTGATCAAGTACAAGAAGGGCAGCACAAACAAGTTGGTCAACATGCTTTCAATGCTACCCACATCAAAGATCACAGCTTTGGGAAATCTAATGCACATGGATCCATTCACCCATGATGCATCCAGAGAGGCATATTTCAAGGATGAGGACTTCAAGGAGGTGTTTCAGCAATTGCAAAGTCAAAGTCGTGCATGATGGTGACAGCATCATTGACTACCATCCCCAGGATGGGTTACTCTACAAACTGGATAAGTTATGTGTTCCTAAAGGTGAGAGATTGCAGCTAATTAGAGAGGCTCACACCTCCAAGGTTACAGGGCACTTTGGTGTAGGGAAGACAGTGGCCAACTTGCAGATGTATGTGTATTGGCCTAAGGTGCAAGAACAAGTAGCTAGGTTCATAAGAGGATGCATGCTTTGTTGTATCAACAAGCCTAGTAATAGGGAACAGAATCTATATCATCCTTACCTATACCCACCCATCCCTGGGAAAGCATTTCCATGGACTTTGTGGGTGGTTTACTGTTAATTTTAGATAACAAAGGTATGTTCTATGCTTTAGCACAATTTACTTCAATGTTCCTTTAGCAGCACAATGACAATTTGCAATTATTTCCAGTAGCAATCACATTAACTTAATCACATTGACAGTAAATGCAGATAGAAGATAAAAACATGTATAGAAGACAAGCCAAGACAAGAAGACACAAGAGTTGGCGAATGCCAGGGAAAAACCCCAATGTGGGGTTATCCCTTTGATTAAATCTTCTTATCATTATTTAATAGTTCAACAGAGAGAGAGAATACATAGTTCAAATTTACTTGCCCAATACACAGTCAAGATAGCCTTGTCAAAATCAGCAGTGAACTACAACCCTAACCAGAAAGTCAACGTTGGTCAAATCAACAACAAAACATCCTCCAAGCAGCTTGGTCAACAACAGTCCAATTCGGCCTTCAAGAAGGGTCAAAGTTAACCCAAAACAGTCCACAAAAAAACTCAGTCAACCTTGGTCAAACAGCCCTGCAGTCAACACAGGTCACACAGCCTTAATTGCCTCAGTTTCTGTGCCAGAGAATGCGGCCTCAAGAGATCGAAATTCTGCCCAGAAAAACACAGTCAAAGACAATCAAACAACCCCTAGTCAAAGCTGGTCAACTTTGGTCTACACTCTGAAATTTCGGCATGTACTTGTCTCTAAAATTTTCGGCCTCCTGCCACGTGCAAGAGAGAGAGAGAGAGAAGAACCCAAGCTATACGAACCAATCTGATGTGAGGAGAGAGAAGGATGTGTGAGTGAGTGATGTCCAAATGAGGAGAGAGGTCACTCCTATTTATACAATTAGTTGAGGTTGATGAGACACATCCATTTAACAGAGGCCGACCTTGACAATTTGTGCATGAGAGAGAATAAATTCAGAATTCCACTTCTGCTTCTCTAAATGAGATGATCTTTATGTCAAAATTGAACCTCTCGAAAAGAGGAATCCAATGCAATAATCATCTCCATCATATGAGTTGTCCCAAGGTGGAATTTGGCCCTAGTTTCCAATTTTAACACTCCCTTTCAATTAGGGAGAATTCCACCTGCCAATCCATCATCATGTACCATCTCTGTCATCACTGCTCTTCTCTGCTCTACTGAACCATGAAGTAATAATGAAGAAGTGATCGAGAGTGAGTCACAAGACCTTACCACTCTCCACTGACAAAAGTCAATCCTTGATCCCAAATCAAGTTGTTGAACACCATGCATCCTAGTCATAGGGAGTACAGCAGTACACGATGCGTCCATCGATAGTGCTATGGTCCCTAACCACTTTTCCCAACTCATTGGCCAAATGAGAGGTACTTCCCATGAGTCCCGGACTCCATGGGTAGGATGTGTGTTGGGGCATCGGCAAGAGAAGGTGAACCACTCATCCTGCTCATATGCCATAGGAGAAGGTGAACCACTCATCCTATGCATATGTCAATTATAGGGGAAGGTGAACCACTCACCCTACATACATGTGTCCGCAATCGTAGGGGAAGGTGAACCACTCACTCTATGGTCACTCATAGCTCCAAGAAGTACCCCAAGCCCCCAAGAGCTCCCAGAGCTTAGTGTCCAACTCATACGAGACCCTCATAGGAGGGTTTTTCCATGACTCCAAGTCTGTCTTGAAAGGTTAAGGTTTGACCTTCCCCAAGGTCTTCATGAGAATGTCTGCGACCTGCTCATCTGTCCTGATGTGTTGGAGCCTTATTGCTCCCTGTTGTACCATATCCCGTATAAAGTGGTACTTGATATCAATGTGCTTGGAGCGATCATGGAACACGGGATTCTCTGATACTCCCACTTTGGTTGTCGCAGATGATCATGATGGTATCTAACATGTGCTCAAATAGCTCACTGAAGAGCTTCCTCAACCAAACAGCTTCACAACAAGCCTCGACGGTGCTTAAACCGATTTTTGCTTCCTGCTCATCCAAGATATTGAAGCAAACCCCAAAGAGAAGCAACACCCAGACGTGCTCTTACGATCCACCACACTGCCAGCCCAATCAGCATCTGAATATCCATGTAGCCTCATTCCTGGCAGTGTATCTCAATCCATAGTGGATTGTGTTGAAGAAAGTGTAACTAGGTTCGGTCTTCATGACATTGTAATTATGATTTTTGTAAAATTAATTTATTATTCCTTACTGCATGGGTTTCATAAGCAAGAGGTCTATTTATTTAGTGGCTCCCATTGAGAGCTTTAGGATGTCAAAGAGTCAATGTCATATGTAATAGAAAAGTTTAAACAGCCCTCCAAGACAAGCACAAGAAGATAGTCATGTCGGCCTGCAAATATATATAAAAGACAAGTCGGCTCAAATAATAGTCACATTCTTTCAAAGGACACGTCGGCTAATTATGGAGCACGAACTACTATAAATACCCAGCTAGGGTATCCGCAAAACAATAGTGAAGAACTTGGACTTGTCTGAGATTTTCGGAGGTCTGTCACAACGTGATCTTCGTATGGGTACCTGACAAAGATCTGCATTACAGGAGTAAGGATACCTCTGCAACTTCGGTAGCAATTACAGTGATAAAAATCTCAGTCTCCTCATCACAGTCTCAACATGCTAAACATAGTCATCGTGTAAGATATTCTCGGCATACTTACTGTTATAGTCTCGGCATACCTGTGGATGGAGAGATACAATCTCGGCATACTTGTAATGAAGAAGATTTACAATCGAAGTCTTGGGATAGTTGTAATAAGAGAATCTTGGTGATCAAACAGAGACATACTTTGTCTCGATATTTTGAACCCAGTCATAATCAAACACAGTCATAATGAAGACTTTGGTACAGTAGTCACATGTATACACATACATATCTCATTATGAAAACCTCATCTATATGATGATGATCTTGGTGAGTAGGAATGAATGAAGTAAAGATGGAGATATGGTGCCGCAGTCATGCTCTCATGAATATCTCAGTGAAGGAAGCATATCTCGGTGAAGCAGTAATGATGATGATGATCTCAATAGTAAGAAGAGGATTGGTGACTTGGTCTTGGAGTGGACTAGTAGGTCAAGGGTCATGGTCTTGGTATTCGTCAATTGGAATATCCATAAGAAGAATTTTGTGTGGGTTTTCCTCTCCAAGAGGGAGAGGTTTTGGCCCTGGCAGGATGCCAACATCTTGTGTTCTTGTCTCTTTGTTTTTGGTAGCTATTTGATAAACTAACGAAGACACACTCTAATAATAATAAGTGAAGAAAAATTGAAAAACACCTCAGAAATAGTTATCATGCATAGAAGAATCTAATTAACTATAATTGCCCTAGATTCTTCAACATGGTATCGGAGCTAAGGTGTTGAAGTCAAAGGGCAGCAAAAAGAGACATTCAAGGACCAGCTTCAAGAAGGGCATCAAAGCAAGTTGAAAGGCTTTGACAAAATTGAAGGATCAGTCTACAACCGCAGTCTACATCAGCAAGAGTTTTTGTCTATGCAATCAAGGAGACAATTTACAACAACAAGATCTTTTGTCTCCACAGTGATCATCAAAAGACCACCAAGACTCTCATCAAGATGTCTACAAAGCAATGAAGCTCAAAGGACCTCAAAATCGAAGAGTACATCATCTCGAAGAAGGTTGAGGTCCTAGAAGCAATCTTGAACTAAACTACAAAATAAGGCAAATTGAAGGCAATAAGGCATGAACATCTTCAAAGGATCATCTCCTTACCAGAGAAGAAGATCATCCGAGGAAGCAACAAATCATCCTCATCAAAAGGAGCAACCTTTTCTATTAAGGAAAGGCTCTCTCATTTGTAAGAAGGTCATCCAAGTAGAAGCTCTAATATATCTTCTTCAACCATCATCAAAGCAATCAAGGTGAAGATTTCATCTTCACATGACAAATAAGTATCTTTTCATTCTATAATCAAGTTTGGTTAAATGACTTCATGATTTTAAGAAGATCTATAGGTTGGATGGGTCATCAAGATTCCTTGCATAAAAAAGGAGGATAGATATAGTCCCCAGAAGAGAAGTCATATGAAATCAGTCCTAGGTCCTCTCATCCCTATGTAGCAGGAGAGGTGACATAAAAGAGAGATATGAAATGCTAGAAGATATACTCTCTGAAATACAGTGAAGAAGGTCATATCACTTAGACCTGATTGAAGGTATCAAAGAATGAAGGAATATCTTCATAAGATCTCAATTGGGAGATGAAGATAATCATCATTGTTCTAACTGATAGGCAAGGTAACAAATGTCCATGAACAAGAAGGTTACCTCATTCAACAATTTGTGGTCTCTATGCTAGATAGAGAAAGACAAGTTGATGGCAAAAGTGTTGAAGGTTAAAAAACTCAAACATGTGCAGAAAAGAAAGGAAAGGGTCCTCAAACAAGACAGAACAGTGCTATGGAAAGATTATAAAAAGAAAGCTCATATCACCGGACAGATGGAGGAAGCTGGAGAAAGGGATAAAGGAAAGAGGGAGTAACAGATCTCTACAATGATTGAGATGGTATCCCTCACAAAAGGGTCCTATCATAAGCTCCTAAATCTTTAGTTACAGATATGACCATGATAATAAGATGCATCGTGGCATCATGAAAGCATTAGAAACAAGTGCTCGGAACATCACCATGGGAATCATGGAGGAAAAAATCCATGGCAGACAAACATGAAGGATATAGCTCTTGGGAACCTCATTGGACATTGAAGAAAAGGATGAAGTCATCTAGGACAACGCTCATCATACAAAAAGGAAACATCTACCAGATAGGGATATGCAAGATCCTCAAGATTCTCTAATGGAATCCTTAACGAAGAGTTTACTAATCTAGAGAGGAAGCAAGTGTTTCATCAAGAAATCCAACTTATCGAATTCATGAGATGATGGTATGGTGACATGAGAAATGAAGCAGATCAAGGGATTGAAGATCTTTTCAATCAAGGAAGCTGTTGGAAGAAGCCTAGATGACCTCAAGGTAAAATGAGGTATGTATGCTAGTATTTAATATTATAAAGTCATGTCGTATGGTTGCTAGTAACATGGATCACTACTTCTATCTTAAGAAGCATGATCAAGAGAAAAAGGATCTCCTCCTCTGAAAGGATGCAAGAAGGCATAAATCACACTAGATGAAATCAACATAATATGTCCTCATATGAAGTATGAGGTGGTTGACTACAATCAAGAAACTCTGATTGAAAGCTCCTGGGAATGGAATGTGTGAGGAAGGAAGAGATCGTGAGATATGCAACCATGATGAAGGCAATCAACATCCAAAATACCAAGAAGATTTGACTAGGAAATCTCTCGGAAAGATATGAAGACTCTGATGGAAGTCTGAAAAAGATGAAGACCCTTGACAATGGATATTTTTGGGAGATGTTTCAACATGTATGTAGGATGCTAATACCTACAGGAAGATGTCATGATGAAGAGCCATCTCGAAAGGTACAATTTGATTTAATGTTATGTTTTGATTTCTTGAATAATATCTGGATGAGTTCATGCAGGGCTACTGGCACAAGAGTTGTAAGTACAAGTACAACTATCATTCATGTGGAGGATGGAAATTCCTGAAAGAAACATGATAAGGAAGAAGTAGCCATATGACGAAGGTTCCAGATATGTATCAAGAAGGCCACTTTCCATGAAGAAAGGAATGACATGACGAACCAAGAAGGAAAGTGATCGATGGCTAATGCCCTACAAGGAAGAAGCTCGATTGAATTTCATGACATCAAGGAAATTGATCAAGCAGCTGAAGGACCCACGAAGAAGAAGTTGTTGATGAAAAAGAGAGTCCCTAGTTAAGAGGGAGCTCTGACAAGTCCCTAATTGAGAGGGAGCTTGGGCAAGTTCCTGGTCAGAGGGAACTTGGGTACATTCCTTTACAGGAATGGGCATATCCTCCCTAGTTAAGAGGGAGAGATAGACACAACATTCTTGTCTTCACCTGGGAAGAAAGAATGGAGGATTGGGTAATCATCTGGCATCCGATCATCTTTGAGGATGTGTAGGGCATCCAAGATAAGAGTAGGTGAGAGGACCGATATTCTTTGAAGGTTGGGAACCCAAGATAAGAATAGTCCTAGAAGGTCATACTCAATGAACACCTGGGTGGGTATGTACCTTGAGAGACAATGATGAAGGTGTCTATAATCATTGGTCTCGCCAACATTGTGCTCTGATCTAATGAGAGATAGAGTTGTCAGTCAAGGCCTTACTGTGGAAACAATGTTGGTTACTATGATGCTATACAGATGGGTTACCAATCTGATTCTTCTTATGATAAATTCTTCAGATTGAGAATGACCAAGTACCATCATGAATACCTCCCTAGTTAAGAGGGAGTGTTGAAGAAAGTGTAACTAGGTTCGGTCTTCATGACATTGTAATTATGATTTTTGTAAAATGAATTTATTATTCCTTGTTGCATGGGTTTCATGAGCAAGAGGTCTATTTATTTAGTGGCTCCCATTGAGAGCCTTAGGATGTCAAAGAGTCAATGTCATGTGTAATAGAAAAGTCTAAACAGCCCTCCAAGACAAGCACAATCCTCCAAGACAAGCATAAGAAGAAGTCTGCAAGCTAAACGATGAAGAAGACAGTCACGTCGGCCTGCAAATATATATAAAAGACAAGTCGGCTCAAATAATAGACACATCCTTTCAATGGACACGTCGGCTAATTATGGAGAACGAACTACTATAAATACCCAACTAGGGTATCTGCAAAACAACAGTGAAGAACTCGAACTTGTCTGAGATTTTCGGAGGTCTGTCACAGGGTGATCTTTGTATGGGTACAGGACAAAGATCCGCATTACAGGAGTAAGGATATCTCTACAACTTCGGTAGCATTTACAGTGATAAATATCTCGGTCTCCTCATCATAGTCTCAACATGCTAAACACAGTCACCGTGTAAAATATTCTCAGCATACTTACTGTTATAGTCTCGGCATACCTGTGGATGGAGAGATACAATCTCGACATACTTGTAATGAAGAAGATTTACAGTTGAAGTCTTGGGATAGCTGTAATAAGAGAATCTCGGTGATTAAACAGAGACATACTCTGTCTCGACATTTTGAACGCAATCATAATGAATACTTTTGTCTCGACATTCTAAACGTAGTCATAATCAAACACAGTCATAATGAAGACTTCGGTGCAGCAGTCACATGTATATACATAAATATCTCATTATGGAAACCTCATCTATATGATGATGATCTTGGTGAGCAGGAATGAATAAATTAAAGATGGAGATATGGTGCAGCAGTCATACTCTCATGAATATCTTAGTGAAGGAAGCATATCTCGGTGAAGCAGTAATGATGATGATGATCTCAATAGCAAGAAGAGGATTGGTGACTTGGTCTTGGAGTGGACTAGCAGGTTAAGGGTCATGGTTTTGGTATTCGTCAATTGGAATCTCCATAAGAAGAATTTTGTGTGGGTTTTCCTTTCCAAGAGGGAGAGGTTTTGGCCCTGGTCGGATGCCAACATCTTGTGTTCTTGTCTCTTTGTTTTTGGTAGCTATTTGATGAACTAACAAAGACACACTCTAATAATAATTAAGTGAAGATTGGAATAAGAAGAAAAATTGAAAAAGCCTCACAAATAGTTATCATGCATAGAAGAATCTAATTAACTATAATTGCCCTAGATTCTACAACAGATTGTGCCCCGGAGATATCTCAAGAGATTCTTAGCAGCAATCTAATGAATGTGATGAGGCTCGACCATAAATTGACTTAATATGTTCATAGCGAAGCATATGTCAAGACGGGAGTTGACCAAGAACATCAAGGCCCCCACAAGTGGACGATACACTGAAGGGTTCACTAATTTGGGCCCAGTAGCACTTCCACATAGCTTCTTGAAGTTGAGTTTCGTTGGAGTAGACATGGACTTGCAATCCACCATCCCACATCTCTCAAGTAGCTTCACAATGTATTTTCCTTGAGAAAGGAAAATCTCACCTGGCTTTTGCCAGACCTCCATTCCTAGGTAGTAGTGCATCAGTCCTAAGTCCTTCATCTCGAATTTGGAAGCCAACTCCCTCTTGCATTAATGAATAAGAGGGTCATCAGTTGTCAAAAAAAGATCATCCACATAAAGAACCAGAATGAGAGACCTATCCTTTTTAACCTTGAAGTATAGGTTCAAGTCAGCGTCGCTCCTTGTAAATCTCAGCTTCATAAGATAGCTATCAATTCTCTCATACATAAGATAGCTATCAATTCTCTCATACCAAGCCCTGGGGGCTTGCTTCAACCCATAGAGGGCTTTCTTCAACCTGCATACATGTGTCTTACAATCTTGAACTTCGAACCCCTCAGGTTGTTCTAAGTAGAGTTCCTCTTTAAGCGAGCCATGCAAGGCAACAATTTTGACATCCATTTGGTGTAGGCTCCATCTGTACAAGGCAGCAAGGGCTATGATCGAACAGATGGTGGTATATCGGGCAACCGGTGCAAATATCTCATCATAGCCCACTCCTTCCTTTTGAGAGAAGCCTCGAGCAACAAATTTGGCCTTGAACTTTTCAGCACTCACATTAGCTCCATGTTTGATATTGTAGAGCCATTTTGAAGTGACCACTGACTTGTCCTTAGGTCTAGGAACCACATCCCAGACATCATTCTTCATGATCGACTCATATTCTTCGTTCATTGCATCCTTCCAAACTTGGTGTTTCACGACTTCTTCAAATGTACAAGGCTCAGATTGTACAATGGTACTCATGGCAACTAAGTACCCTTGGTACCTGTTCGGCTTCTTGCTTTCACGAAATATCCCCCTCGGTGCAATATGTTTCTCAGCATCTTCAAGAGTATCTTTGAGCCACAAAGGTCTTTTTCTTGAAGTAGAGGTCTCACTAGGAAGCGGATTAATGGGATCCATCGAACCTTCAACATCGAGCATCGGATCATTAGTCGGAGGTTCATCTTGCTTTCTTGCATCATCATCATTGTCCTTCCTCGAGATAGGAAGATCTCGGACTTTCCTAAGGGAAAAATCTTCATCGAAAGTGACATCAGGACTTATTTCCACTTCTCTTTAAACAGACACGGATTCTATATGCCTTCGAAGTTTCACTGTAGCCCACAAACATTCCTTTCTTCCCAGATGCATCTAGTTTGTTTCTTTTCTCTTTCGGCACGTGAAAATATACGAGACAACCAAAAATTCTAAAATGAAAAACATCAGGGTTCTTACTGGTGAAAACTTCTTTGGGTGTCTTGAAACTCAATGCTTGATGTGGGCATCTATTTTGAACATACATAGCGGTGTTGGCAGCTTCTCCCCATAAGAACTTCGGTAGAACTTGGTCATGAAGCATGGCACAAGGGGCTTCTATGATGGTTCGATTCTTCCTTTCGGCAACACCATTTTGTTCAGGAGTATATGCAGTAGTGGTCTCTGTCTTAATGCCAGCGTCTCTCAATAATCATTGAATTCATTTGACCCATATTTGGTCATATTATCGGTCCTCAATATTTTGATCTTCTTCCCTGTTTGATTCTCAACCAAGGCTTTGAAAGAGCGGAACCATTTGAACACTTTGTCCTTCTTCTTTAAGAAATATATCCATGTTTTGCGAGAGAAGTCATCCACAAAAATTGCATAGTACAAATATCCACCCAAAGATGTTACGGGCAACATACCTGATAGATCAAAATGGACCAATTGAAGAATATCGATAGTTTGACTTTGACTTGAGGGGAATGGTCCCCTTGTATGTTTTCCAGTTGCACAACCTTGACACACACCTTCATGATCTAAGTTGAATTCGGGCATACCTGTGACCATCTTCCTTACATCAAGTAAGGCTTTGTAATGAAGGTGAGCAAATCTTCGGTGCCATAATTCGGATTGAAGAGAAGTATCGCAAGTCATTGCTCCCAACGGACTTCCTCCAACCTAATAAAGACCTTCAACCCTAAATCCAAGAGTGAATGTATCTCTCGGGTTCCTTTTCCAAACACGAACCTTCCCATCAACAAATGTCACCTTGAAACCTTTATCTTCCATCGCAGATATAGAGACCTAGTTCTTTTTCAGATCAAGTACATACAACAATTCTTGTAAAGGAAGGGTTTGACCTTGATTTAAGTGAAGAGTAACAGTCCTAGCTTTCACGAGATAAGTGGCATTATCCCCAAGTATAATCTCCATATTACTCTTATTTTCAATCAAGTTTGAGAGAGCCTCCTTATACCAACTGAAGTGCCTTGAGGAACCACTATCAATCAACCAACGATCCAATGTATCCGGAGGAGAGGTGATGGTAAGGGCAGAAATAAGATAGAATGATTTTTGCTTTTCTACAACATTAACTTCTTCATACCTGGAGTTTCTCGACTTCTTGGGAGGACGACCATTTCCATTTCGAGCAGCGGGAGCATTCCTCTTTCCTTTGTTGTTCAACATGTTCTTCCTTTGATTGCCATAGCCCTTGTAGTTTTTGTTATGGTTGTCATCCTCTCTTGGTGTATCCTTCTTGTGAGGACACTCTCTAGCAAAATGTTTAAACCTGTTGCAATTGAAGCATCTTCCTTGTTCAACAACTTCCCTTAGTGATTGCTTTTCCTCACTCTTGCTTGGGCTTTGTCTTCACCTGTTGTTGTGATCCCATGTTAATTTCAGATAACAATGGTATGTTCTATGCTTTAGCACAATTTACTTCAATGTTCCTTTAGCAGCCCAATGACAATTTCCAATTATTTCCAGTAGCAATCACATTAACTTAATCACATTGATAGTAAATGCAGATAGACATAAAAACATGTATAGAAGACAAGCCAAGGCAAGAGCACACAAGATTTGGCAGATGCCAGGGAAAAAATCCAAAGTGGGAAAAACCCTTTGATCAAATCTTCTTATTATTATTCAATAGTTCAGTAGAGAGAGAGAGTACATAGCTCAAATTTACTTGCCCAATACACAGTCAAAATAGCCTTGTCAAAATCAGCAGTCAATAGCAGTGATCTTGTTAATTTTAGACAACAATGGTATGTTCTATGCATTAGAGCAAATTTACTTCAATTTCTATATTATCCCAGTATCAATATTCAGATTAGCAATCACATCAACATGATAGTAAAATGCAAATAGAACATAAAAATAAACAGTAAAAGACAAGCCAAGACAAGAGGACACAAGATGTGGCACCAGCCAGGAACAAACCCCAATGTGCGGAAACCCTTGATCAAATCTTCTTTTAGTCTTCAATAGTTCAACAGAGAGAGAAAATACAATTTACAAATCTGATCATTTATAACAGCAGCAAAAGAGCCCTCACCAGAAAAGTCAATGCTGGTCAACAGGGCAAATTTGATCCTCAGCAAATCAGTCAACTTCGACCTCCAAACAGCAAGATAAAACAACCCTCAAAACAGTCAAATTCAGCCCAATCAAAGTCTAGTCAAACAACCCACCAGCGGTTAGCGCTAGCTGCAGTCAACGCTAATCAACAGTCAACGTTTAGCCTCGATTTCTGTGCCCAGAAATGCGGCATACCCAAACAGAGATAGCCCTCACAAAAACACAGTCAAAGGAGGTCAACACATGCAGGTCAAAGTGTCCAGAAATTCGGTCTCTTGAAATTTCGGACATGTGGAGAGAGAGAGGCCCAGAAATTCGTACCCAATCAATGAGGAGAGAGAGAGAGAAGTGTCAAGATGAGTGTGTCCAAATAAGGCTAAGTCACCTTCTATTTATATGCAATGTTGAGGATGAATAGACGTGACTGTTGGGCTTCTGAGCCTACATAAGTTTACAAGCTGACCTTGACAATTTGACCATAATCAAAATAAATTCATAACTTCATTTGTACATGTCAGAATCGAATAATCTTTAGATCAATCCTACACCTCCTGGAGAGAGGAATCCAAGAAAAATAGCAGTTGTCATAAATAAGATGACCCATGTGGATTTTGGCCCTAGTTGCCAATTTTAACACTCCCTCTCAACTAGGAAGAACTCCATCTGTTAATCCATCTGCCAATCTGTACAATCTTTGCCATCAATGCACTGCCTGCTCTGCTGAACTATGAAGAAGAAAAAGTGATCGAGAATGTATCATACCATTCTCTGCTGACCTGAAGTCAGTCCCAATCAAAGGACAGTGTGTCATACCACTCTTACTGACTCAAAGTCAGTTCCAATCAAAAGAGAGTGTCTCATACCACTCTTACTTGACCCAAAGTCAATTCCAATCAAAAGAGAGTGTCTCATACCACTCTTACTGACTCGAAGTCAGTTCCAATTAATCCCAAATCAATATAGGTCATCCTAGCATAGGGAGTACGGTAGTACACGATGCATCCATCGGTAGTACTATGGTCCCTATCCTCATTTCCCTACTCATTGACCAGATGAGAGGTACTTCCCATGAGTCCCGTACTGCATGTGTAGGATGTCTCAGCAGGAGAAGGATGAACCACTCATCCTGCCTACATGTCGCCAAGGGGTATCGCAGGGGAAGGCTGAACCACTCACCCTGTACGGAGCAAACCACTAGGGGAAGGCTGAACCACTCACCCTATGGTTGCTCATTGCTCTAAGAAGTACCCCAAGCCTCCCGAAGCTCCCAGAGCTCAATGTCCATCTCATAAAAGACCCTCATAAGAGGGTCTCTCCACAACTCCAAGTCGTTCTCGGAAGACCAAGAACTTGACCTTCCCCAAGGGCTTTGTCAGAATATCAGCGACCTACTCATCAATCCCAATGCGATGGAGCCTTATTGCTCCTCGTTGTACCATATCGCGGATAAAGTGGTACATGATATCTATATGCTTGGAGTGATCATGAAACACGAGATTCTATGATAATCAGATCCCACTTTGGTTGTCGCAGAGGATCACGGTGGTATCCAACACATGTCCAAACAGCTCACTGAAGAGCTTCCTCAACCAGACAACTTCACAGGAGGTCATACTAGCAACTATGTATTCGGCCTCGACAATGCTCAAGGCAACCGATTTCTGCTTCATGCTCATCCAGGATATCAAAGTAGAACCCAAAGAAAAACAACATCAATAAGTGCTCTTGTGATCCACCTGTTGAGGCCTCGAAAATCGCTGCCACAACAAAGGGGATACCACCCGGTCCGGACCTTAATGCAGCTCCTTTTCCGTTTGGAATAGTGGTTCCGACTGGGGATAATGGGACCAGTTTCCCAAGAAGTATAAGTGAATGGGATGGATGAATGACTTATGAGATAAGATGGTAATGAGCGGACAGCTAAACTATAAACAAAATGTTATAACTATAATCGGATCCCGGGACTTATTACTAGGCAAAGCGTAGTGTTTGATGATCTGTGCTTTAAGGCAGGCATATAAATGACTCTAACACTTTAAGCATAGACGTTTGAACCATTTAAACATTGCTCTGCATAATTAGTTATGCAGAGCGATTAGAGCGAATTACTACGCTTAATCATTCATATCATTGATACATGCATGAGTGAAAGAGATAACAAATCAACACAAACATTCAATAGTGAAGCGAAATGACGATTCGCTGTTATATCGCATACATGCATTCAACAATAGCAAAGATAATAACACAGCAATTCATATAATCAGAAAGAACACAGATACAGATAATAGTACCATGTAAGCTGATCGATCAATCCAGTACATCAATCAGTATGTCGCAATCCTTCCTTCCAATCGGAAAGCATTCCAAACAACAGACAGTCGTGCGCAATTGTATAAAACAGCCTTCTAATCAAAATTCAGAACCATTGGTCGAGTTTCACAAAAAGAATATAGACTGAAGCGCAATAGTGCAAACTTCAGCCTTTAAGTCTTATTACAAAATTTTGCGACCCTTTCCAAAACAATGAAAGGGTCTATAAATACTATACTAATCTAAATATCTAAACAACTGAAAAGCTATTAAATTGGCATCAATAAATGTTTGTTCCATCTTTTTTGGCAATCTGGCAGTTGGCGGCAATGCTTCATTCGATGGGTTCTTTGCCTTTACTCCTTAGCTGACATATCGCCAGCATTGGCTCTACTTCTGGTGGAGTGTTGAGACGCGAAGTTAGCTGAGCATCATATGTAGCATCTTGAATGTCGAGGATCAGGTATTCGAGGGCATCTGTTAAACACTTGAGAGCAGACCTTTGAGTATGTGGCTTGATTAGAAAGAGCCAATATGCATCAGAGGTTAAAGTATTTACTCCGGTAATTAATTTCCTCTGTTCCTCCAAGTCAGGATAACTTGATTCTTCAAGCATACCTGCTGTTGTTATGCTTCCAGGTGTGCACTTGGAGATCATGTTCGCCAAATAAAGTGTATCATTGACTAGGTCGGTCATGTTGCTGGTAATTATTTTACACCTGGAAGCCGCCCTTTCTGCCTTCATTACCTGAGTATTCCATTCAGTGAAGAGTATGTCCTTATACGTTTCATGGATTCGGGACAAATTCGCCGCTTTCCCTTCTGGAGTGTCTTGCCACTCAACGTATTCGGATATGGCTTCTTCGGCCTGATCTAGCTCATTCCTGGCCTTCTCTATTTGCTCACACACTGTTGTAGATATTTCGCATAATTGCTCAGCCTTAGCAAGTTTTTGACATAAAAGTCTGATCTGAGACAGTAATGCGCCATTTATTTGAGTTGCCTCTGCTCTGAAGACTTTCACATTCTGTGTGCTCTTGATACCTTCGAGCTATGTTGATAGTTGAGCTATTCGCTCATCTTTTGATTTCATCATCAGCTCATTTGATGCTTCCAACTGTGACAATGCCTCCGACAATTCTTTTGCCTTCTGAGTTTCACTTTGGTCTATTCTTTGTCTTTCAATTTGCAGTTGCTGGGTTAACAAATTGTTCTCCTGCTGTTGAGCCAGCAACTGCTCTTCCACCTGTGCTGCTTTGTTTTTCGCCTCAATTACCTCCGCCTGTAATGCATATATTTCATGGTCCTTAGTCTTCAACAGAAGACTTACCTCTGATGCTTTGTCGATAGTTGCTGCAGAATAAGCTCCCGCGAATTGCGACAGCTTTGTTAGATCATCGGAGGGATCCAAATCTTCCTTCCAGACCATATTGCCCGTGACTGTTTGCTCAGGGAAGATAGAAGGTTGATCAAGCCTTCGTCTTTTCTTAGAGCGCTTGATAACGGCTTTATGCTTTGGGCTATAGAAAATATCCAGGGGAGGAATTTCTTCCACCTGGAGAACAATTTGATCGGAAGGGTCCTTATTGATTACCTCGACATCCTGTGAAATGGGTGGGCCGCTGGTTCCTCCTAGAACCTGAGAAGAAGTGATATCGGGCGCATCGCTTGTTTTAGGGGAGCCTGTGTCTTTGGAGCCTTCCTTACCACTGATAATGGAATCGAATTGATTCCATTGTTTAATCAATTCAGGATCAATGGAAGATTGCTTATGGGCTTTGCTCCGTTCTTTCTCTTGTTCTAACTTCTGCTGTTCTTCAAGTGATTTTCGCTGCTGCTCCTCTCGCGTTTTCCGCTGCTGCTCCTCCAATTCCTTTTTCTGCCTATCTGCTAGTTCTTTCTTTAATCTTTCTTCTTCTTTCTTCTTCCTCTGCTCTTCTTCCCTCTGTGTCTTTTGCTACCTTTCTATCTGCTCCTTTTTCTGCCTCTCTGCTTGCTCTTTTTTCTGCTTCTCAGCCTGCAGCTTTTTCTGTCTTTCCTCCTGTTGTTTATCCTGTTCTTTAGTTGTAACAGGAGGTGAATTTATCTGTTGCCGACCAGGCTCGCTTGAGGAAGACGCTGGGGTTGTGGATAATAACTCTAGGGGCAGAGTTTGCAACCTCTGCTCCCTAAGTTTATTAAACTCAGTCAACGCCTCATCGTTATATTTCATTATGGCAAGCTGTTTGACTTGGCTTATTGTCTCGGCACCTACGAACAAGTCATCAAATGTATCTTCTTGATGATCAACTTTTGTTAATTTTGCTTGTTCTAGGGCAATGTAGGCAGTTTTCTTTGGATCATAGAGTCTGCTTGGGAGAGTGGCCAGGGATAAAGCTTGGATTTTTGCTGCTTCTTTTTCTGCATGCTTGTAATTAAGCAGAGTAAAAACCCCAATTCTTAAAGGAAAAGAGGGCCAACCTTTCTTCTTCTCTTCTTTGAGAGTTTGTGTGACACTGTCGGCCATAATCTGATAGCAGATTTCCCGGGCTAACAGCTTGTCTGGGATATACAAAGGGAGGACATGTGGCCTAGCCTTACTCCCAAAAACTCTGATATAGGAGAAATACTCTTCCCCAAACCAACTCGCTACGGCAGGTAAGTCAAAGGAGGCTTCATAAGAAATTCTGGAAATGGGTCTGTCAAAAATAGAATAGTAAATGGGCACCATGAAACCATTACAAATTTGGTACAAGTGGTCCTTGTAAGAGGACTTCCACAATTTCTGATGGTATAAATGAATGGGTGTTGGATCCTGGGTGGTCCATCTCCAACCGAGGACAGGAAACTCAGAATTAAGACACAGGGTATCCATAATGTAAGCAGAATAATAGAATGGAGGGATTTTCCTTTCGGAGACTATAGTTTTGTTTCTGAATTCACGAACAGCTACGACCAATTTATCGGAAAGAATAGTGGCCCAGTCCATGATTATAGAATTGATAGCCGCTTCCATTAGGGGAACCATGTCAATATTGATATTAACAGAGTCATGTAATCCCCACAATCTACACATCATAATCCCCGCATAGCAATAGGGAGAAGCCAAAGAAACGTTGGAGTACTTACCCGAACTTTCATGCTTGTGCTTGGCTGGGTTCTGCCTCCAATCTCGGAGGGGTTCGGATGGTGATTCATTTTCTTTTGCGAATTTCTCCACGAAGGTTCTGTTGTAGACTAGCTCCGGTTCAGGCAGACGATACATTCGCCTCAGGTCATCAGGCTTGAATGACCCGAAAATCCTTCCGTCCCTTGTATGGAAAGTTCTATCAGTGATGGGGATTTCTTCGATTGCCCAGCGCACCACATCTGTGTAAGGGAGAACCTGCTCTCTGGCCGCTATTCTTGCCATGTGGTTCTATGAAGACCAGCGCACGTAGTGTCTGAGATTAAGCCTTTCTTTGAAATTGGAGCAGCTTGACCTGCAACAGATGTTGTAGTAGTACCAGAACTCCTCTTATTTTTCTTCCCCATCATGTTCAGGCTTTCTTCAACAAACGAACTCTACACAAGTGCGAGAGAAATCGTAACACGAGGAATAATGAAGACAAAGCATAATTGGAAAGGTATATATCACTTGAAGCGTGGCGCTATTAATCTTCAAAAAGTGGCTGCGGATCCAATCACTGGTAAGAGATTGCATATGCATTAATGGTGATTTTAAGGCTTGCTACCCATTAAATGACCATTTACGCTGTTATTCAGTTGAATGACCACCCAACGCGTGCAACAGATATGATATGCCTTAGACGCAAGTATTCGTTAATCGAAGGGGCAAGGTTATTAAATACGCATGCATTACCTTATCCCTGCATTTAACGGCATTTTGAAATCTGCGCCTTATCAACCGGATTTAAACAATCACCTTTTGAAAATGCCGATTACCGATGAACAATGTCGCATCGCATGGGGGAAGAGTGTTACATTATCGTTTTGAAAGTAGCCCTGGCGAACGCCGATTGCGATATCGCATTGGACTAGCATATGAACACATTACCAGATACAATTTAAGTGATTTGCCGAACTCCGATAGCGAATTCGCATCGCATCGGGGAAAGAGGTGGGCGCCTTATAAAAAATGCATGGGATACCGCCGACGGCCGATAGCGATATCGCATCGGGTCGGGGTTTATAATTTAACGCGTTTTCTCATAAGAGGCAGTGCCGATAGCCGATCGCCGATATAGCGTCGCATCGGGGTGTGAGATATGTGCTCTTTTTGTGTATGCCATGAATACCGCCGATTGCCGATAACGATATCGCATCGGCAAAGGCCAAAGTGCCGTTTAAGTGCGTCTCTCTTGTCATTGCGATATGCGATCTTGCGATCGCTTTATCGCAATAACAAAAGATTGTTTTATTTTGGTAACATTGTTATTCGAAAAAGGCTTCAATTTACATACTTATTTGATTATCATGGCTTTTTCGAACAAATTCATTAATACCAATTAATTTCTAAAAGGGACCCATTTCATACGTTGATTATTTGTAAATACAGATGATATGAAATGGGGGTTGTTGTAGGACACAACACCACCACACTGCCAACCCAATCAGCATCAGAATAACCATGCAGCCTCACATCTCCGGCAGTGTATCTCAGTTCATGAGTGATTGTGCCTCGAAGATATCTCAGAAGATTCTTGGCACCAATCCAATTTATATGATGAGGCTCAACCATATATTGGCTCAATGTGTTAACTGCAAAACATATGTCTGGACAGGAGTTCACCAAGAACATCAATGCTCCTATGAGTTGACGATACTCAGAAGCATTTTCCAATCCAGGTCCAGCAACACTACCACATAACTTCTTACAGTTAAGTTCCGTCAGAGTATTCAAAGGCTTGCAGTCGACCATCCCAAATATTCACAACATATTTTCCTTGAGAGAGGAAAATTTCACCTAGCTTTTGCCAGACCTCCAACCCTAGGAAATAGTGCATCGGTCCTAGGTCCTTCGTCTCAAATTCAGAATCCAGCTCCCTCTTACATTTGTGAATGAGAGGGTTTTCACTTCCATCAGCTCCATGCTTGATTTTGTAGAGCCACTTAGAGGTGACAACCGATTTGTCTTAGGGTCTAGGGACCACATCCCAGACATCATTCTTCATAATTGACTCGTATTCTTCATTCATAGCATCCTTCCATACTTGATGCTTCACGGCTTCTTCGAATGATGAAGGCTCATTTTGAATGATAGTGCTCATGGCGGTCAAATATCCTTGATACCTGTTCGGCTTCTTGCTTTCACAGAAAGTCCCCCTTGGTGCAATGTGTCTCTCGACATCTTCGAGAGTCTCCCTAAGCCATGAGGGTCTCCTTTTGGAGGAGGAGGATCAATAGGATCCATAGGTTTATCAACATCAGGCATTGTTTCGTCTTCTTTTGCACCCTGATTTCCGGTGTCAACTTCTTTGTCCTTTCTTAGGATAGGAAGGTTGTTGATCTTCCTAAAGGCCATATCTTCGTCGAAGGTGACATCATGACTTATCTCAACTTCCTTTTGACCAGCCACATAAATTTTATATCCCTTAGAATTTTCACTATAGCCCACAAAGATTCATTTCTTTCCAAATGCATCCAATTTGCTTCTTTTCTCTTTCGACACATGAAAATATAAGGGACTTCCAAAAATTCTAAAATGAGAGACATCGGGTTTCTTACCAATGAACATTTCTTCGGGAGTCTTGGAGTCCAATGCTTGATGAGGGCATCGATTTTGAACATACACAACAGTATTTGCAGCTTCAGCCCATAGGAACTTCGGAAGGCCTTGATCATGAAGCATGGCACGAACCAGGGTTGCAGGAATCGCCCCCCCCCCGGAGGATCCAAACCCGGAACCGCGGATCGGAGCGAACCGTCCCGGAATCCAAGTCGGAAGCGCGGTTCCGATTTTAAGGTTGCGCGGATCCTATTTAAAAAGGCGATTCCTGCCTTTTGGGTTGCGGCCACCCCGGAACCGCGGATCGGAGGGCGGTTCGGGCACGGGGTGGCGCCACGCTTCCGGCCCGGAACCGCACGCCACCCGCACGCCACCCAGGCGATTCCGCAAGCAACCCCGCGGCCTCCTTTTTTTTAATTTATTTTTTTTAAATTTGTTTTAATATGTGACTTAACTAGCATGAGGGGGTGGGTTAGGTTAGTTTAGGGTGAGTCTAGGGTGACTTTAGAAAAGAATAAAGCCCCCATTCTCTTCTCATTTTCTCACTTTGAGTTTATGAGAGTTGGAGAAGAGAAGAGAGGAGAGGAGAAGAGAAGAGAGGAAAGGAGAGGAGAAGAGAGGAGAGCTTGGAGGAGTGAAGAAGGAGGAGCTAGGAGAAGGAGGAGGAGCTAGGAGAAGGAGGAGGAGCTTGGAGCAAGAGCTTGGAGGACTTCATCTACAAGAGCTAAAGAGGTAAGTTCAAACCCCAAACTCCCTTGTTTTTTTGAAAAAAAAATTGTATTTTTCTCCTCCCTCTCCTACTCTTTCCCATTGTTTCTACTTGCTCCTTTATTTACAGGTTGTCCACCACCTATATCCATATTCCAAGATGGTGTTCTTTTGGCTTCTATGTATCATTCCACTCTTGGTTTTAATGATGGCAAGGGTGAGGAATAGAGGGGAAGAGGAAGGGGATGAACTTGGTCCTAATAGTAGTGACCCAATGTATGATGAGGAGGAAGGGTTTGAAGAGGAAGGGGATGAACTTGAAGAGGACACTGAAGCACAAGATGGGAAAGGTACATCAAATCCCTTGTGGAACTATGTGACCAAACTTGAAGGGGGAAAGGGTGGTGGATCTTACAAATGGATGTGCCCTCATGATTGTCATGGAGGAAAACCATATACGGGTTCATATACCCGTCTGAGGAGGCATTTTTGTGGGGTGCTAGAGAGTGATGAAAAAAAGGGTTCTGTGGGGGTAGCCATTTGCCCAAAAATTTCAAGTGAACAAAGACAAAAATACATCAAAATAGAGATGGCTGCACAACAAAAAAACAAGAAACAAAAAACTCATTCAGAATCAAGTGCAACCTCTAAATTTGGTAGTTGCCCATCTCCTTATGGTACTTCTGCAACCTCTGGAGGTAGAAAAACAATAGGGGATTTCCTTAATGTTACTGGGAGGGATGATGTGGATGGAAAGGTAGTCCGTTTTCTTTGTGCTTGCGGTGTACCATTCAATGTGCTTCGCTCTCCCTATTGGCATGACATGGTAAAGGCCATCAATGAAGCCCCAAAAGGATACAAGGCCCCCAACTATGAGAAAGCTAGAACAGTGTTATTAGAAAGAGAAAAAGCTAAGGTTCAAAGAGCTGTGACACGTTTTACACATGAGTGGGTGGATTATGGGGTATCCATTGTATCAGATGGGTGGACAAATATTAGAAACCAACATTTGATAAATGTTCTTGGTGTTTCTTCTAAGGGTGCAGTATTTATTGCATGTCATGACTCCTCCTCCATCAGTGCAACTGCACAAAACATTGCAGATCTCCTATTGAAATCAATCAAAGATGTTGGTCCGAATAATGTGGTTCAAGTGATCACAGATAATGCAGCAAATTGTAAGGCAGCAGGAAAAATTATTGAGCGTACTCATCCACACATCTTTTGGTCTGGGTGCCTGGTTCACACATTGAACCTTTTGATGCATGATATTGTGAAACACAAAGAATGTGGGTGGATTGCTGAGGTTTACAGGAAAGGGAAGCAGCTCATTAAATTCATCACAGGGCATACAAGGGTAAACTACTTCTATGGCACTTACTCCAAGTTGCAATTGCTTAAAATTGCAAAGACAAGATTTGCTAGTTATTACCTCACCTTTAGGCGGCTAGTGAAGGTGAGACAAGCTTTAACTAATCTGGTGTGTGCTGAAACATGGGATGAAATTAACCAGTGTACAGATGGTGCTACTGCTAATGTAGTCAAGGACACTGTTCTTGACACTTACTTTTGGTCACAGGTTAAATATGTTTTGCAATTCACCAAACCAATTTATTACATGATCAAGTTTGCAGATTCAGATCGACCAGTAATTGGGGAGGTGTATGAGCAAATGGATAGCATGTTGGGGCAGATTAAAGACATTGTTGAGCCTAGAGATACCACCTTGTACAATTATATTCGTGAAGAGGTGGAAAAGCGATGGGATATGCTAAATGTTCCATTGCATGCATTAGCATATGTTTTGACACCTAGGTACTATCATCCATCATGGCTTTCAAAACCAGCACCTGGGGGGGGAAGCAGGAAAAAACCACACCAAGATAAAGAGGTTCACGAAAAATATATGGCTGCATTGAGTAGATTAATCCCTGATAATGAGGAGGCTGCATTGGTACGGAGACAGGTGAGCAACTATACGCTCAACACTGGTCCATTTGGGAGCATGCATTCAATTGAAGATCGAGAGCATTTTTCTGCTCTTGAGTGGTGGAACATGCATGGAGGGCCTACTCCACTTCTACAGAGTTTGGCATTGCGGGTGCTATCACAGGTGGTAAACACTTCTTCTGCAGAGAGGTGTTGGAGCTCTTATTCTTTCATCCACAGTGTTAAAAGGAACAGGTTGAGTTTAGATCGGGCAGAGAGCTTGGTTTATGTTCATTACAACTTGCGATTGTTGTCCCATTACTGTGAAGATGCAAAGTCTAATAAAGACTTGTTGACTTGGGACAAGCATCCAGAGGAGCCCAATTTGGAGGATGGAGTGTTGCAACTAGAGCAATTAGAGGATGCTCTTATCCAGGTATGTCCATTGTGGTATGAATTTTCCAATTTTCCCTTATAAAGCATTTCTCTAATTCATGTTTTTAATTTTTTTGTTAACTAGTGTTTTTTTTTTTTTGCATGAATTTTTTGAGCGATTCTAGGATGATGATGACCGTGTTGATATGCCACCACCCCCACCCCCATCTGGTCCTAGGTTCCATGGTTCAACACCAACAGCAGGGGGTTCTTCTTCATCAGTTCCAGTGCCACGACTTACACAGGGACCATCTTCTTCATTGCCACCACGTGGAGGCACGCCATCACGTTCTATTCGTGGTGGAAGGAGGAGAGATTAGTAGATATATTCACAATCTACTTCTTTTTGTCATAGTCTATAGATTACTCATTAGACTTGTAGACTTGTGAATTTGAATTTTGAACCTTTTTGGCTTGGCGGTGACCAAGTGACATATTTTGTAAACATTATTATTTGAATTTTGGACATGACAAATGTTGACAGTTGCTCACTTGCTAGATAAATCATAATATGCTCTATGTTTTATGTTTTATAATATGCTTAAATGTTTTATGTTTTATAATATGCTTAAAAATTTGATGTATGTTTGTAATAGCTAGAATATAGATGATTGTTGTACATACTAGTAACTACAATGGAATCATGGATGCCATATCTATCTTGATTTATGCAAAAATATGCATGTTTTCATGTCTTCTACAATTAATTTGGTATTTGGGATGTTTGTTTTGAGTATAAATGCAAAAAAATATATAAATATATATATATATATATAGCAGACGCTTCCGCGGACGCTTCGCTCCCTAGATTTTTGGAAAATGACGCTTCCGCGCTTCGCGCTTCCGCTTCGCGCTTCCGCTTCGCTCCCGCTTCGTGCAACATTGGCACGAACTACTTCTACAATAGAGCAATTCTTCCTTTCAGCCATACCATTCTGCTCAGGAGTGTATGACATTGTAGTCTCCCTCTTAATGCCACCTTCTCTGCAATAATCTTGCAATTCATTGGATTCGTACTCGGTCCCATTATGATTCCTCAATATCTTGATTTTCTTCTTGGATTGGTTTTCGATCAAGGCTTTGAAGTGTCGAAACCAGGTGAACACTTCATCCTTCTTCTTTAAGAAGTAGATCGAGGTCTTGCGAGAATAATCATTCGTAAAGGTGAGATAATATAAGTATCCTCCCAAAGAGTTTATGGGCATCATACTAGATATGTCGGAGTGGATCAATTGCAATATATCTGTGGTCTTGCTATTACTTGAGGGGAATGGTCCCCTTGTAAGTTTTCCTTCGGCACATCCCAGACATACACCTTCATGCTCTACTTTGAACTCGGGCATACCTGTCACCATCTGTCTCACATCAGGTAGGGCCTTATAATGAAGATGGGCAAACCTCCAATGCCATAGTTCAAATTGTCGAGATGTGTCGCAAGACATGGCTCCCAATGGACTTCCTCCAACTTGATACAAAGTGTCAACCCGTAACCCAAGAGTAAAAGCATCTTTAAAATTTCTTTTCCAAACACCTACCTTTCCATCGATGAATGCCAGCTTGAATCCTTTGTCCTCCATGGCTGAAATGGACACCAGGTTCTTCTTGAGATCAAGGACATATAGCTCTTCTTGCAAATGAATAGTGTTACCTTGATTCAATTGAAAGGTAACATTCCCTACTCCCTTCACGGGATAGGTGGCATCGTCTCCAAGGATGATCTCCAAGTTTGTCTCAGTTTCTATTAGATTAGAGAGGGCTTCCTTGTATATGGTGAAGTGCCTTGAGGCACCACTATCAATCAGCGAATTTCCCAACGTGTCCGGAGGAGAGGCAGTGGAGAGGGTCAATATAAGATAGTACTCTTTTTGCTTATTGTTAACAACATTTGATTCTTCATACCTGGAGTTCCTTGATTTCTTAGAGGGCCAACCATTTCCTTGATGTCCCACATTCCTTTTTCCTTTGCCATTGGACCTGCCATTCCTTTGATCGTTGTTGTTGAAGTTGACCCTGGTGTTAGGATATTCCAACACATAGGAAATAGTTACATATAACTTGGCCTAGTGTAAAGTTAGGTAAAATGTGTTTCTTTACTATGTACTTTTGTAACTTACAATCCAACGGTCACAATATGTTCTAGACATTAAGTGATCCGACGGTTCATTCTCTCCTCGGTATTACCGACACTTGATTCGTGGCTTAACACCCGATTGGTCCATGATCTCTATTTAAAGAGCATGGAGGGTCATTTGTAGTGTGACTGTTCATGAGAGAAGCTTATGTAAATTTTATTTCTTTTATTAATAAATTGCCTGAAGTGGCCACGTTGGCTCAGGCAGTGGACTGTTTTACTCTTTGAGGGTTTTAACCAGTGTTGATAATATCGGTATCGGGAAAATATCGGCGAGGGTCCAGAAAATATCTTATCGGCAATATCGGCAAAATATCGGCAAGCATAAAAAATATTTTTTCCAAATTTTTAAATATAGCCGATATTTTGCCGATATATTCAAAATATCGCGATATTTTCAAAATATCGCGATATTTTGCCGATATTTTCCGATATTTGCCGATATTTTGAAAATATCGCGATATTATCAAAACAGAAAATATCGCAATATTTTCTCGGCGATATATCGTTTTGCCGAAAATATCGCGATATTTTCGAATATCGCCGATATTATCAACAGTGGTTTTAACCATGTCAAGAATACTGGTGTATTGATCTGTGATATGTTTGTGAGCAGTGTCCTTTGGTGTTCTATCTGAGGAACTTACCCTATAAATTCCTACACGGTATCAAAGCTATTTGAGGGCCGCATCCGTCGGTGATCCAAATCCGAAGCTGGTACAACTGCATCCGATTGTCGTTTCCTAGATCTACTGTTTCTGACCACTTTCGGGCCGAGAGAACTGCTCTATTGTGTTAGGAGCATCTGTTCCAGTGAGGAACCCCTTTCGTTTCACGTGAAAAGGTTTCTGGTAGCCCTAGCTATGTCATTTTTAAGATCTGGAGGTATACAGTGTTTATTTGCAGTTTTAGTTATTCATCTCTCTGTTTATTTCGGTTTATTTAGCTCTTTGTTTTTTATTACCGGATCTATACCTTTTATTTCTGCGTATGCTCTTTGCCTCGTGACTCTGTGCGATCTGGGCAAATCAAAAACAGAAAGGAAGGATTTTTCTCATGCGTATGCTCTTTTCCGTCGCGCCTTAGTGTGATCTCAAAAAATCAGAAACATTGAGGAAAATATTTATTTTCCGGCGAAAACTAACTTCACGTCATAAGGTTTGGTTTTTTTTGCATGTCCGTGTTGGGTTGTGTGGTTTTTAGTTTTGTAGGCAAAAAAAGCTTTTTCAAGTAAGCACGCACCCCAAAGCTTCAGTGACTAAAAAAAAAAAAAACCCACCCCCTTCCTCTTTTTCAAAAATTACTAACCTTTTAAACTAGCTCACTTGGTCCAAAGTTACTTTATGAGAAAAGAGGCCTTGGATTCAAGTCTTTCTTTTTGTTGAGTTACTTTTTCAAAAAGCACATGTAACTTATGTTTTAAAGTTACTTTATGTAAAAGTGTTCTCACCCATTATTAAAAGTGAGTCACTTATAATTCTAAAGTCTTTATCTTTTATTTAAGTTACAATTTAGTGAGTAGCTCATAAAGTACCATTGTAAAAGTGACTTTCACTTATTTATAAAGGTGGGTCACATAAAATATTTTTTAAAGTGAACTAATTAGATTAAGTTTGGAAAGGGGGGGATTTTTTTAAAATATAACATTATCATTCACTTCTGCACATTCACGCACTTCTTCGGCATCTTCAACAACTTTTCTTCAAAAAGCCATAACTTCTTCATTCGGAAGCCATTTTTAGAGCCTTTTTTTTAATTCGGCCTAATTTTTCGAGATCTTTCCATTGGAACACTTAGTTTCAGCATCTATAGCTTCAGTTTCTGTTAAAATGGAAAGTCCATGCCAACTTATTCTTGACAGCACCAACTACTTCCAATGGTGGTCCTACATTGTGGATTTACTTAGAAGTAAAGGTCTTTACAGAATAGTCTCAAACCAAGAAACTACACCTAAATATGAAGATAAGGTAGCCAAATGGGAAAATAAGCAAGATCAAGCACGTGGGTTAATAGGGATGTCAATTTCTCCAGACCTTAGATTCCATATCGCAGAACTTGATACCCCTAATGAAGCAATGAAACAGCTCAGTAAAGTTTTGGGAATTAAAAATGAAATTAGAGCCCATCAACTCGAAAATGAGTTGCTTACATTGGACGCCAATAATTTTTCTTCCATTGAAGATTTTTTGTCCAAGTTCAAGACCCTTAGACTTCTTTTGGAAGGTGTTAAGGTTAAGAAAGAAAATGGTGGCCTTATCTATTCCATTCTTACTAAGTTGGGACCAGCCTACTCTATATTTGTTTCCACCTTCCATTCTACTAGAGAAGCCTTCATTTCTCAAGGACAAGACTACAAGTCCCCCTCTTTTGATGTCTTTTGTGATTCTTTAATAAGAGAACAAGAAAAACTCTTACATCTTGGTCTTCTTAATCTTGGAAACTCTTCTAAGAAAGCCTTAACCGCCCAGCAACAACCAAATTCAAACAATCCTAAGAAGCAGTATCCTAAAAAGGATGGTCCTAAACCAAACAAGGGTCCTAAGCAATTTCAGTCTCAAAATGATAAGGCAAATAAAAACAAAGGGAAGAAGATTGATAGACATTGCAAGTTTTATAATCAAGATGGCCACTTAGAATCCAAATGCTTTAAGAAGATGGAAGCCTTGGAAGCAGCAATGAAGAAGCATAACATCCATTCGGAGCATTCTTCAACTTCAACTTCATCTTCAGGAATAGCACTTTCTGCATGTGGTTGTCAAGCATCTCGATCTGGTTATGTACTAAATGTATCTTCTTCTTCTCATTCTCATGAGTGGCTCATTGATTCTGGAGCTTCTTATCACATGGCCAAAAACAAAGCCATGTTTTCTTCTTTAAATGATTGTAACACCAAAAATATATATGTTGGTGATGATAGATCTCTTAGTGTTGTAGGGACTAGAACTATTCATCTAGACAATGGTCAATTTAATGATGTACTATGTGTTCCAACCTTATCCTGCAACCTTCTATTTGTATATCAGATAACTCATTCAAGTGAAGGTAAAATCGTTGAATTTTCACCTCATGATGTTGTAATTAAGGACCTAAGAGATCCTAGACAGATTTTAGCTACTGGCATTGTTGATGATTCTACAAGGTTGTATAAGTTTAACAACTTTGGGTCATCAACTCTTCCCTCGGTATTTGTTGCTCATAATGATGAAGTGAGCAAACTTTGGCATGAGCGATTTGGTCACTTAAACTAAGGTTTTAAAGAATGTCACTCCACAAGAAGCATGGAGCTCAATTAAACTAGATATAAGTCACTTTCATGTTTTTGGAAGTGAAGCATGGGCCCATATTGCCGATGAGAAACATATTCCACTTATTCCACTTAAGTCCAAAAATGTTATCATTAGAAGAGATGTAAAGTTTGCTGAAAATATATCGGCATACGAGCCTGGTTCGGCAAATGTGCCACCTCTCTCTATCCCTTCTACTTCTGAAAATATTTCTTCTTCAAATGATGACAGCGAGGATGACAATCCTCCCCCACCTTCTCAAGATCTTCCTTCAGCTCCTCAACTTCCAAAATGGGCTCGTGCTACTCGGGATGCAGCAGGTGCTCTTGCAAGTGATCCTACAGATCAGCGACATACACGTTCTCAGTTCGATAGAGCCTCTTCTTTACTGGATCAAGCTTCAGCGAATTATGATCCTAACACCTTTGCAAAAGCTTCAGGCCATCCAGATTGCGACGCAGCTATGAATGAATAATATCGTTCATTATTAACAAATGATACATGGGATCGTGTTCCTCTTCCAAAGGGATGAAAACTTGTTAGATGCAAATGGGTTTACAAAACCAAGTATGGACGAGATGGAAAAGTTGATAAACATAAAGCTCGTCTTGTTGCTAAGGGTTTTTCACAAGTTGAAGGCATTGACTATACTGAAACCTTCTCCCCTGTTGCCAAAATGAACTCTATCTGCCTTGTTCTTTCCCTTGCTGCCTCTTTCAAATGGGAAGTCCATCAGATGGATGTTAAATCTGCCTTTTTGCACGGGGACTTGCATGAAGAAATTTATATGGAACAACCTCCTGGCTTTATACAAACAGACTCCAGCCTTGTATGTCGGCTTAAGAAATCCCTTTATGGTCTCAAGCAAGCCCCTAAGGCTTGGTATGCCAAAATGGATAGCTTTCTTTTAGATACTGGCTTTTCTAGGTGTCATTCTGACAATACTGTCTACACCAAAAGAGTGGGTAAGTCCCTTATCATTCTTGTTCTTTATGTTGATGATCTTATCCTTACTGGTAGTGATCCCAACCTTATAAACCATGTGACATCCAGCCTTCAAAAGCAGTGTGAAATGACAGACTTAGGACACTTGCATTATTTTCTTGGTCTTCAAGTCTTGCAAATCCAAGGAAGGTATTTCCCTTTCCCAGTCCAAGTATGCCTGTGATCTTCTATGCCACTTTCGCATGGAAGATTGTAAGCCAGCCCCTTCTCCCTTTCAGTCTGGAGCCAAACTTTCAGTCACTTGTACTTCCCCTGAAGTTGATGCTACCTTATACCGTCAGCTTGTAGGAAAACTTTTGTATCTGACCCATACTCATCCTGACCTTTCCTTTGTTGTTGGCCTTATTGCTTGGTTTATGCAAAACCCACATGAAAGTCATTGGAAAGCAGCTAAAAGAATACTTCGTTATGTTCGAAGTACAGTTCAGTTTGGGATTCATTACAATGCAGAAGCATCTCCTCTATTGGTTGGTTTCACTGATTCCGATTGGGCTGGTGACCCTGATGATCAGAAGTCTACTGCAGGTTATGTTTTCACTCTTGGTTCTGGACCTATTACATGGGCTTGCAAGAAACAAAGTGCCATTTCTCTTTCTTCAGCAGAAGCATAGTATCGTGGCATCGTAGAAGCTAGTAAGGAAGCCCTGTGGCTTCATCAGATCCTGTCAGAGTTTGGCTTTCAGCAGCAACATCCGACTACACTTTGGTGTGATAATCAAAGTTCCATTCAACTATGCAAAGATCCAGTCCAACATCAGCGCAGCAAACACATTGAACTACACATGCACTTCATTAGAAAGCTCATTTAAGACCATGTTCTTGAAGCGCAATATTGTTCAACCAATGATCAAGTTGCAGACATCTTTACAAAGGCTCTCACAGAGGCGAAGTTTACGAAACTTCGATTTATGGTTGGAGTTCAGGAAGTTGTCGCTAAGGGGGAACAGGTTCTAATGCCTCCTTCCTTCTCCTATTGTGTCATATTTGTACATCCTTCAATCCTATCCCAAGTTGTTCTTAAGGGGGGATGTTAGGATATTCCAACACATAGGAAATAGTTAAGTATAACTTGGTCTAGTGTAGAGCTAGGTAAAGTGTGTTTCTTTACTATGTACTTTTGTAACTTACAATCCGACGATCACGCTATGTTCTAGACATGAAGTGATCTGACAGTTCATTCTCTCCTCAGTATTACCGACACTTAATTCGTGGCTTAACACCCGATTGGTCCATGATTTCTATTTAAAGAGCATGGAGGGTCATTTGTAGTGTAACCATCCATGAGAGAAGCTTATGTAAATTTTCTTTCTTTTATTAATAAATTGCCTGAAGTGGTCGCGTTGGCTCAGGTCGTGGATTGTTTCCCTCTTTGAGGGTTTTAACCACGTCAAGAATACTAGTGTATTGATCTGTGATCTGTTTGTGAGTGGTGTCCTTTGGTGTTCTATCTGAGGAACTTACCCTATAAATTCCTACACCTGGAATGATTGTGATCATCATCATGCAATGTGTCCCTTCTATTTGGACACTCCCTTGCATAGTGGCCAAACTTATTGCAAACAAAGCACCTGCCCTTCCTTCCTCCCTTAGATCCAGGCTTTCCATGGAAATGACCTTTAGACCCTGCATTATTTCTCCTTTTGGCATGAGCGGAGAATGCAGTGGGGTTGCTTCTATTAGAAGGCATTTCTTGCTCCACCACTCTTGTTTCTTTCTAAATACATCTCAACATCAATTCTTCAAACCCTGGAATTCGATCATTGTTGAGGACGGTGGTTCTAAATACATACCACTCAGGTGGGAGTCCTCCAAGGGTGGTGAGAGTAAGTTCCCTGTCAGGAATGACTTCTCCAATCGAGAGTAGATCATTCTTGATCTCAGTAATCCTCAAGAAATAGGATTGAATATCCTCGTCCTTGCCCTTCTTAATATCCTTCAACTTATTCTTGAGAAATAGAATTTGATTAGCATTACTAACCTTGAACATGCCGACCAACCTGTCATAGATCTCCTTGGAGGTCTTCAATTCGGAGATGTAGACTACCAGATGCTCGTCAATGGAATCCCTGATAATCTTCTTTGCTTTGACTTCAGCCCTATTGTAATTGGTTTTCGCAACCGCCGGTGCATTTGAATGAGATTCAGGGATTTTACCCTGCACATAGTCCATCACTTCTTTTTCTTCCAAGGACAAATCAAGAGACATCTTCTATCCATGATAGTCAGATTTATCATGGAACTTGTCTTCAGCCAGGAAGTACGATGAGGAACCCATTGAACCTTTTGTCCTTGTCCAACTGTCTTTGGTGATTGCTCTTTCACTCTTGCTTGGGCTTTGTCTTCACCTCAGCTCTGATACCATGTTAATTTTAGACAACAATGGTATGTTCTATGCTTTAGAGCAATTTTACTTCAATTTCTTTACCAACCCAGTATCAATATTCAAATTAGCAATCACATCAACATGATAGTAAAATGCAGATAGAACATAAACATAAACAGCAGAAGACAAACCAAGACAAGAGGACACAAGATGTGGCACCAGCCAAGGACAAACCCCAATGTGGGGAAACCCTTGATCAAATCTTATTTTAGTCTTCAATAGTTCAGCAGAGAGAGATAATACAATTTACAAATCTGATAGTTTATAACAACAGCAAAAGAGCCCTAACCGGAAAAGTCAACGTTGGTCAATAGGGCAGATTTGACCCTCAGCAAATCGGTCAATTTCAATCAACTTCGGCCTCCAAACAACAAGATAAAACAGCCCTCAAAACAGTGAAATTCAGCCCAGTCAAAGTCTGGTCAAACAGCCCACCTGCAATCAACCCTAGTTGTAGTCAATGTTGGTCAACAGTCAACGTTTAGCCTCGATTTTTGTGCCTATAAATTCAGCCTGCCCAAACAAAGATAGCCCTCACAAAAACACAGTCAAAGGAGGTCAATGCTTGGTCAAACTGTCCAGAAATTTCGGCCTCCTGAAATTTTGCTCTCCTGAAATTTTGGACGAGTGGAGAGAGAGAGGCCCAAAAATCTATACCCAATCAATGAGTTGAGAGAGAGAGAAGTGTGAAGATGAGTGTGTCCAAATGAGGCTAAGTCACCTTCTATTTATATGCAATGTTGAGGATGAATAGACGTGACTGTTGAGCTTTTAAGCCTACATAAGTTTGCTCGCTGACCTTGACAATTTGACCATAATCAAAATAAATTCATAATTTCGTTTGTACATGTCAGAATCGGATGATCTTTAGATCAATCATACACCTCTCAGAGAGAGGAATCCAAGAAAAATATCAGTTGTCATAAATAAGATGACCCATGTGGAGTTTGGCCCTAGTTGCCAATTTTAACACAACTGCAGCCCTAACCAGAAAGTCAATGTTGGTCAAATCAACAATAAAACATCCTCCAAGCAACTCGATCAACAGCAATCCAATTTGGCCTTCAAGAAGGGTCAAATTTAACCCAAAACAGTCCACAAAAAAACTCAGTCAACCCTGGTCAAACTTCAAACAGCCCTGTGGTCAACACAGGGTAAACAGCGTTAATTGCCTCGATTTTTGTGCCAGAGAATGCGGCCTCAAGAGATCGGAATTCGGCCCAAAAAAATGCAATCAAAGACAGTCAAACAACCCCTGCTCAACGCTGGTCTGCACTCTGAAATTTCAGCCTGTACTTACCTCTGAAATTTTCGGCCTCCTACCACTTGTGCGAGAGAGAAAGAGAGAAGAACCCAAGCTTTACAAACCAATCTGATGTGAGGAGAGAGAAGGATGTGTGAGTGAGTGATGTTCAAACGAGGAGAGAGGTCACTCCTATTTATACAATTCGTTGAGGGTGATGAGACACATACATTTGATTGAGGCCGGCCTTGACAATTTGTGTATGAGAGAGAATAAATTCAAAATTTCACTTCTGCTTGTCCGAATGAGATGATCTTTATATCAAAATTGGACCTCTCGAAAAGAGGAATCCAATGCAATAACCATTTCCATAATATGAGTTGTCCCAAGGTGGAATTTGGCCCCAGTTGCCAATTTTAACATTTACCAATAACCAAGAAGAGACATGACTACCACTTTGTGGTAGTTGACAGGTTCAACAAGATGTGTGTCTTGATGCCCTATAAAAAGACCATCAGTGGGCAAGAAGTTGTGAACTTGTTCTTTGGACAAGTCTCAGTGCACTTTGGGATACCAAAGAGCACCCTTTCAGACAAGGACACAAGATTTCTCAATGCATTTTGGACTACATTATGGGAGAAGATGGACACAAAGTTGAAGGTCTATGTCATTCCATCCACAGACAAAAGTCGTCAACAAGACTTTAGTGCAACTTTTGAGGGGTTATAATAAGAAGCATCTGAAGACCAAGAATGAAAATCTGGTATATATACAACACTCTTATAACAGAGCAGTTCACACTTCTACTGGTAAGTCCCAGTTGAAACTTGTTTTGGATATTTGTCACCTTCACCTTTGGATATTGCATATGAACAGAAAGGAGTAAGGGAAACTTGTTTTGGATATTTGTCACCTTCACCTTTGGTTATTGCATATGAGCAGCAAGGAGTAAGGGAGAATCTTACAAGGGATGTCTTGAGGGTTGAAAAAATTGTTGAGAAGATCAGGCAGATCCATATACAAGTACAGGAGACACTGTAGAAGTCACAGGAAAAATATAAGGCCAGGAATGATTAGCACATAACAAAGAAGTCGTTCAAGGTGGGAGACAAAGTATGGTTACAATTGAACAATGAGAGGCTACAAGGTCCTAGTAAGAAAATCAAGGCCTGTAGTATGTTCCCTTTGAGACATTGGAAAAGGTGCGAGATAATGCCTATAAACTCAGTCTACCCCCATACATGCATATTTACTTAGTTGTGAATGTAGAGAATCTGAGATTCTATGAACCTTCCATGTTAGATCAGAAAGAGAAACAGGTCCTACCTTCTGTAGAGTATTAGGAACCAGATGCTCAGACAGAGTTAGCAAAAGATATTGTTTTGCAAAAGAGGTCCAAAACTACAAGACAGGGGCAGCATGACCTTTAGCAAATTGGTTTGAAAGGACAACTTCCAAGCAAAGATAAATGGTACACCCAAGAGAAGGTGGAGGAAAAATTTCCTCACCTCATTTAGTAGAAGCTTTTGAGAACCAAAAGCCTCCCAAAATGGGGAGATGTGATCTGGATTGGATCACTATATTGTTTGTCATCCATATTGATGCTTTTAGAGTGGAAAAAGTGGAGGAATCAACTCACAAGACCATTTTACAGGGGGGAACCAGTTTAGCAAATTGGGGTCTGAAACCTTTCGGGAGCATTTTGAGGCATCAAATGACATTTTCTGGGGGTAAAACTTTGTCGCTTTAGCGTCATACATTATATTTCCTATTCTACACAAAGACCTTTCCAACGGCACAAAAATCACATCAATCGAAGTCCATATGCAAAAGTTATGCCACTCGAAAGTTGACCTTCTTGTTTTCACTACCATAATTCGAGAGGATGCCACGTCAGCCCCCATAATTCATGCAAAACGGGCTAACCACGTGATTATGATGAATAATACTCTAGAAGAGTCCATATTGTAACTTTGATTAAGAGTTGAGGGAGTCAAACAGGCTATCGACCTGTGTTATAACCGGTCCACTAGGACGAAAAGGGGTTCCATTATTTTCAAGTGTATCACGTTCCATAGATGAGCAGAGTAGCCAAGAGGGATAGTGACAGAGCACACAGAGAGTGCACTAAAGTAGCCCCCGACCACATGCCAAAATTCTTTGTACTCGCAACCATTTTCTATTCAGAGAATGAGAGCAGAGTGACCTCACCTTCCAACTAGGTTTTATCCGTGAAGGGTCCATATTGTAACTTTGATTAAGAGTTGAGGGAATCAAACAGGCTATTGGCCTGTGTTATAACCGGGCCACTAGGACGAAAAGGGGTTCCATTATTTTCAAGTGTACCTCGTTCCATAGATGAGCAGAGTAGCCAAGAGGGATAGTGAGAGAGCACACAGAGAGTGCACTAAAGTAGCCCCCGACCACATGCCATACTTCTTTGTACTCGCTACCATTTTCTATTCAGAGAATGAGAGCAGAGCGACCTCGCCTTCCAACTAGGTTTTATCCCGGAAGGGTTTCCCAAAATATATCTTGTGTCAATCATGGTTTGTGAGTTTTTATTTCATCGTTCCCTACTTTCTACATAATCATAATTTACATGCATACACAATAAATGTTGACAATATTTGTCATTGATGTCAAAGCCTAGAATATTGAAGAGTCAATGTTGGGGTTGCTATCAAGTCTAATTCTACCTCATCACTTGAATTGCTAACCTTTGGGAAATTTGGTAATGAAAAAATTATCTTTGTTATATATTGTTGATCTAATGAAAGACATGCCTGATTAAGCCTCAATTGAATTTGTAATAATGTGGCTTTGTTCAACAATGTATTCAATGGAAGAATATGGGCAGTCCAACAATGGAAGCAGTTGCAAATTTGAGAGAGAAGCCCTAGAAATGATTTGAAAACATGCACAGAAAGAGGAGCTCATTTGATGGTCTTGAGGTTTCCTAATTAAACAAAGAAATAGTTAAATACCAACATTATATACCAGGTCCAATTGATGAGGAGGATTGCTATGGAGGAGAACTTCATGCCCAGAAGGAGGCCACAAATGAAATAACAATGAAAACCTTAAACCTTAAGTCAAGACACTTGTAGCAACCTTATCGACCCTTGAAATTAATTTAAATAGATATACTTGAGCACAGGTCGGCTAAAATGGTCATGTCGGCTCTCCATCCCAATGGACATGTTCTTTCAAACATGAACGAACAACTATAAATTGAAGCAAGACCTCTCCATTTCGATTATCCAACTCGGCTAAGATAAGACAAACGCAAAGACATAATTCGGATCTAAGGTGAGAAGGAGCAAAAGAAGACGAAGTCTAGTGTTGGGAAAATCTTATATGGTTTCTTGATATATTTTCTATAAGTTTTGGCATACACTTCAGAATTTTTGGATCCATGTTCTGTTAAGGTCCTATAAATATAGTAATCCACATATGGTTATCTAGCCATTTATCCCACAAGGATATTGTAAATTATTTTTCATTTTATGATTGTCTAGTCTATAAAAAGAAGAATAGAAAGGAAAGAAAAAAGAAAAAAGGAAAAATAGAAAAGAAAAGCAAAAAATAGAAAGGAGAAAAAATCAAGATTAAAAGGAAAAGAAAAATAAATAAAATAATAAAACCCCAAAGAGGCGCGCTAGTTCAAATGTCGCCAATAGTTAATGTATATTAAATTTTTATCCGCCTAGCAAGTTGCTTGCCCACGGAAAGGAAAGGAGAATGGTTTTGATTATGGAGGCGATTCAGGCTAGGGTTTCTGAAGAATGCGCCGCCGCGATCCCTGGAGCCTTGCTCTGCTCTGGAGCGGCTAGAAATCGGATTGCTGGAGACACAAAATACCTCCGGTCCTGGGCTGGTTTCTTCGAGGGGAAAGAGTTCAAGGATCCAAATCATAGGAAAAAGAAAGCATTATGTTACGCCCAACGCTGGGAGCAGGACGACTATCTCAGGGCGGCACCAGATCTTCAACCGGAGGCTTTTACCCAAAATCAATCGATCCTTACCCTGTCGTGCTTGGATGCGCCCCTCTTTGCGACCGCATGGCACAGATCTGGCAGATCTGTCAATGGGAAACAGAGGCGCATGGTTTTCATGTTCCATTTCGATAAGAAGTGGATCCGATTTGTTGATATAGGGTTGTTTTTAACTGATATGGTTGAAGATCAAGTAGGGCTTGGGGTTTTGAACCTGGACCCTCGATGTGTTAAGCTTTTACTGCTCTATGCTGCGCAGATCTGGGATAAGATACAAAGCCCCCAGCATATCTTCAGATGCCCTGATCTGGGAAACGGCTCACCAGAACGGGCCAATCGCTATAGTTCCGGGGTGGAACGATCGGATATGGCCAGATCTAGGCAAAAGACAGATGGAAGCCAGCCAGACCCAGAACTCAAACCAGTAAAATGGGACCTGAACAAGGCAGACACAGCAGATCTGAAGCAAATCTTTATCAGATCAACAGAAGGAAGACACGTTTGTGTGCAGATCTGGGAATGGATGACTGTATTGGAATTAAAAAAAGAGATCCAGGTCAAACTGGGTACTCCAGTTGCATTACAAAATCTTTTATTTTCAGGGCTCTGCATGCAGGATCAACACACACTCCAGCATTACAGGGTTGCAAAGGACTCAACTGTTATCCTCAATCACCGACTGCGAGGTGGATCTAAGGGATCTACATCAAAACCTACAGGATCCTACAGAGACGCAGCAAAAGGGAAAGAATCTCCAAAGGGGAAAGAACATGCAACTGTTAATATACCTCCAGGGCAGTATATCGTGGATGAAGTACCAGAGAGCCCCTCCATTCCGTTGGATATCCCAGAGGTAAAGTGCATATTCTCAGATCTACAAAAAAATGCCGTTATTTGTAGATTTAACGGCTTCTGGCCTAGATCGGATGCTTTGTATCAATGGATTCACACGGCATGGACAAAAAACTGCCGGATCCACCTATGCTCAAAAGGTTTCTTCATAGTAGTCTTTCGCGTTGAAGAAGAGAGGGAAAAAGCTCTCACCGAAGGACCATGGTTCTGGGGCAGTGCGGGATTATTTGTTACCCCTTGGTTCCCGGAGTTTGATCCAAATACCATGGTGGTGTCAAGGATGCCGGTATGGGTAAGGTTACATAATCTTCCGATGCATTTTTGGCATTTTACATCCTTATCAGCTATAGGGAATACCCTTGGGAGAATGTTAAAGATTGATACAGAGAGACATTTAAAAGGAATCTTTACCTTTGCTAGAATTTGTGTCGAGGTAGATCTCAGCCAAGGGTTACCGGAAAGCATCATCCTGAATTTCAACAATACTCAATGGAAACAACCTTTGGACTATGAGAATACAGCATTCAGATGCAGGGGATGTCAACAAACAGGTCATCTGTTCAATGCATGCAAAAGCCTTAACAAGAGCAAGCCACAACAAAGGAAGCACAAAGGATGGCAGAACATAGATAATGTCATAAAGAAGAGAACCGCGGAAAAGAAAGCCACCACAGTATCAGAAGACGAAGAAACAGAAGCAGAGGAGGATGATACCACCATAGAGGAGGTTGAAATAGAGAACCAGAAGGAAAATACAGCAGTCAACAAGGAGCTACAGCCACACTCAATTCAGGCAGAGACCCAGCAAAATCAGACAGAGATGACAAGCGTGGATCAAAGCATGGGAGGCATCAAACGGCAGCATCACTCAGATACTTCAGACTCAGACAAAGAAACAGGGCAACAGAATGTAACAACCCAGTTAGTCATTGCTTCGACCGAGCCCACTGTGGGAGAGTGGCGCAAGGTTGAAAAGAAAAAGGGGCGAAAAACCTGAAGCGTGAGTTTTACTCACTGCCGGAAGTCAGGCTTTTTTCCCCTTTTTCTTTCTCTTTTCTCTTCTCCTTTTTATTCTTTGTGCACGTTAGTTTACTAACGCTGTGAGCCCATGTGGCAACATACTGAATGCTTCATTGCATCTGCTAGTGTAACTTTTCATTAATTTTTTTAATAAAAGGTTACCGTTTTTTTTCCTTGGAAAAAATATTAAATTTTATTTTAAAATTTAGAATAAAGATGATTTGATTGTTTTTGTCGCTTTCCATAAAGCGTTTTTACTTTTGAGCAATTGAGATCGTCCCCGCCCAGATCAACGGTGGGGGACAATTTTCGAACCCCCCCCCCCCGACCTTTCGAGATTTAACGAGGGGGGGGTCCGAAATATGGTTTACAATGAAACCTCCTGAGGTAACATGGCAACTACACGTTTGTTTCGGGGGGTCCCTTCCCTTTACCGCTTACCACTCCTACCCCCCCCCCCCCCCCGGGCGAAAAACCACCTTTCAACGCTCCTTTCGCCTATTTTCTCCCGCTCCATCCTTGACACCATGATTCATTGCTCCGTACACGTCACCCATCCTCCATGACGTGTAACCATTAACATTCAAATCTCCCGCCAACAGTCATATAGTCATTAGCCATTAAATTTTCTCCCGCCAACATCTAAAAACTCATAAATGCTATGCTCCAAAACAGTAATAATCTCGTTGATCGCCCTCAATTCCCATTATAAAATCTTGTATCAACCTATATTATCCCCTTTTTCTTGTTATTTTATCCACGCAAGTTCAGATTGAAAGATTTCCAAGCTCGCCAGCACCATCTACAAAGTTTTTCCCTTTTGCAACCAATCAAATTGCGACCTGGTAACACGGTTTTCTGAATTTCCTATTGAAATTAAAGATATCTTCGCACAAAGGAAAGGAAAAGATTCCTGACGAGAATCCTATGGTACCTCTTGTCCCTGATTTAGATAGGTCCCCTTTGATTGATACCCAATACAAGATAGTAGAATCACAAAGTGAGTTTAATCTGTATGAGCTTCATAATTGGGCAAAACATAAGTATTTAGACCATAGTGATGATTTAAATATCTGGGAATCACTTCTACCTCAATTTACCTTTCCCCAAACTCATATTTTCCCAAAATTCGCTACCTGGTGTCATCTCAGGTACCTCCCTAGCCAGAAAGCAATAATTGCTCAGAACAATGAGATCCTATTCTCAATTACCCCAGAGGCCATTTGTCAAGCTCTCCAGATTAATACTCAAACCTCTTTACATCCATTTTCCACTGATGCACTCATGGAAATATATAAAAAACTTACTTTCCCCCAACGAGCCCATATTTTTGAATGTTTTCTGCCTGAGAATTCTGAATTGCCTAGAACAAATCCCCCATACTTTGCTTCTATCTTCCCTGAGATGTCAAGACAAGTCATTTCCATGGTTACTTGCTTATTAGGTTATCATACAGACCAGTGGGTAGATGAGGTAGTGTTAGGGTTTTTATCAGTATTTTCAGTTGGTCAGAAGCCTTCAATTCTTTTCAATTACAGTCAGTACTTATCAGATGTTATACATGAGCAGTTTCTCAAGTTTAAAGTTGAAGGTGCATTCAAACACCAATCAATTTTAGTATATCTGATGCTATTCTACCAAGCAGATAGGTTCAAGTTCCAGTTACAGAAGATGGATGATCAGGGAAGTCCATTACCAGTCATTCACTGGACTTCTTTAGTCAGAAGGAATTCAGAAGATTATTCATTCAACGATTTTGTGGATCAGTTTTTACATACATCCTTGTGTCTACTTAGTAGTGATGTTATACCAAGGATTTCACCAGAGATCAAGAAAGTTTTGCATCTTTCAGAATAGGCAAAAGTTGGAGACTGGTATCTCTACCAGAACTATATAGAGATTCGGATCTATGGGTGTGAGCTTCCTCCCTATAGATTACCAGTTTTTGTACCAGTAAGGATTTTCGCTTTGGAATACACTAGACAGATGTTAAACATGGATGAATTACATTTTGTATCAAATAAAAAGAAAGCACAGTTTAAATTAAAGGCACATGTTGGGCCTTATATTGTAAATACCAGAGCAGCAGCAAAGGAAGTGGAGGAAATATTAAAGCAGATGAAATTTAAACTAAGCTTCACATGGTCTTATGATCCATTAGGGATAATTTCAAAGTTGAGAGTTGAGCAGAAGACCACTCCATATGCACATACACCTAGGCCAGAGATAGAGCAGTATGCTAATCAAGAGCAATGGACAGAAAACACACTACAGGAGGTTGAAGTGCAAATAGTCATTCAAGCATCTCTGCAAACTCCTATTCCAAAAGACAAAGAAATCAAGAGACCAAAGGAAAGTATGTCCCCTACAGATTTAGGAGCACGAGCTGCAGACTTCCGTGTCTTCAAGAGGAGAAAGAAGGATCCAGAGACTAATACTAAGAGTGATCCTCAGGTAATAAATATTCAAGAAGAATCCTCAGAAGAAAAGGATTCATAGGAACAAAGTACAACTGTTTTGACAGGTATTCCCACCACTTCATTCCCATATGTTGAGGAGACAATTGAGTCACCTATCTCTTCTACATCTCAAATTCCAGCACAACAGAATATTTTTGCAAGATACAAGGAGATCAAGAGGAAGAATGAAGCATTGAAGGCTTCAACATATTCAGAGTTTTGGAAGCAAACTGCCACCACTCAACACAGGTTGTTGTCTGCATTTGACACAGAAAAGGGGCAATTCCAAATGGCCTTTTTGGAACCTACAGTTCCAGCCCCCAGAAGTGCAAAAGACTACAAAGCTTCAATATTTTCTGTTGATACCAAAAAGGTTCATGCAATCAATCAAATCGATTTGCATAAGCAAGCAGGTGAGATGATTTATTCAACACTAACCAGTTCAGCCATGGCTACCTCAAAGTTGCAAACCTCTCTGAATAATATGCATTCACAGTTGAAGATAGAATGAATGTCTTCTCTGGCCAAAGACACTAGAATTAAAACTTTAGAAGATTTAATAATCAAACTAGGATATGATCCTAGTGATGTCAAGGCAGCCGAGGAGATAATTAAAAACAAAAAATGCAGATATTCAAGCCCTTAGGAAACAGCTTAAGCTTCCAACCATAGAGCACCCTCAGGCCAAAGAGTAACCAATCTGGAAATGGAGAAAGAAAAGTTGTTCAAAATAATAGTTGAACAAAATATTCAAATCCAGAAGATGGAACAGGACATGGAAGCATTGTTGAAGGAAAATGAACAATTGGAAGTAGCAGGTACATCAACACAACAGGAAGTACAACAAACAACACAAGCATCAACTTCAGATTCTTCTGAGAAGCTAGTTCAAGCTTTAGGAGAATTATCATTAACAAATAAGGAAAATGAGAAGTTAACAGCAGCACTCACAAAGATGGAGGAAAGCAAGATAAAAGAAGATAATGCATACCTAACAGAGGTGCAAAAGAACTACAAATTGATACAACAAATTCAAAAGTATGAGAATCAGTCTCTAACAGCTTAGATGTTGGCAAAGGCCAAAAAGAGTATATGGCATAACATAAATGCAAACATCACAGAATTATGGTCATCCATTCAAATCATATTTGAGCAGGAAGAGTTAGTGCATAATGTCAAGACAGCAATTGAACAAACAAAGATTGAAATAGAGCATAGGCTAGCAGAAGCAAATAGAATTATTAAAATGTTGAATTCTAAAACTAAGGAAGAGCTTGAAGAACTCCAGATTCAAGACAGAACAGGCACAGTTGATGGAAGTAAAAAGAGTATTAACAAAGAGGAACCTCATGATACAGTTGGAAAATAAGTGCAAAGAATTGGAGTTACAGGTAAAAAGATTTAATAGAAAATTTATGTATTGCAGGAGAAAAGGCTCCAACCTTAAGAGCTTCTAATGGACAAATTGATTCCATTAGAAAATTATCAAGATCAATTATGTAATATAGTTGCAGATGCATCCAAGTTTGCTAAAGTAAGAGGAACTATAAGTGGAGAAGCTTTCATGGAAGGCCTACAACATGATCTCTTCATTCAACATCAAATCCATCATCTATTTTTAAACAAACCAACTTTCCAGACATACACAAAATTAGATGAGATTTCAGAGCATGGTGAATTTTTCAATTCCTAGTGAAGAGCGATGGGATAAGTTGTTGGAGCTAGTTGAATAAAGACAAACAGAAATCCTACAGTTTTGGGGATAGACAAACAAAAGGAGCAGAAAAGTAGCTACTGTCAACACCAATTCACCTCAAAGTCTAAACAGAAAATCAGAAATAGTCTAGATTTCCTATTACTTAGTTCTAGTTTAGAAATATCTACATGTTTTCAGTACATATTATTTTGTAATAAAGTTTATTTGAATTTCGAATTAATTCGAGACCAACTCTATAAATATTTTGTAAGACTTAGTAAGGGTTGGATTATGAAAGAAGAAAAGTTTTTTCTATGATTGTAAGCAATAAAATATATTTTGAAGTAATCAATTCAGTAATACAGAGGCAGTTTGGTTTCAGGATTCTTGTGTCAAGCAAATGGTGATGTTTCCCTCTTTGTAAATATGTTTTCCATTAAAGTTTCACATGAATGTGTTCCTTCTTAAGTTGTTTACCAGAAGATTAAGAGCCAAATTTACTTACAGTACTCTGCTCTGGCTTGCTAAGCAATCTCAACATTTTCTTTCTGATATTAAGTATAGAATTCATCTGTGTATGCTCTATATTTAATTGATCCTAATTCTTATTCATCTCATCCACACCACAACAGCTCTACGAGATCCAGGAGTTTGCCTACCTCACCCTGTTTTCTGCTCCTCTGTTTATTTTAATTGATTACTGAAGACCTTATGACTCCATGCCCAATGGACTTCTCTTCCATTTTACAACCAAAACTTTAAAAAATCTATCTTGTCCTTTCATACCTAGCCTAAAATATAAACACTAAGATTAAAAATCATACAGAGAGATCCCTCTCTGAAGCTGGAAGGGCTAGATCCCAGCTTTGAAAGTGGTTTGTGGTTACCTCTGCAGTTTCCTCTTCAGCCTAGGAAAACTACGGAGTGCTAACAGGTTCTTCACCTCTTTTGGAGCAGATCACTCAACAAATAAGGTCGTAGAACTAGACCTTTCTTTGATCAAATGTTAAGTTCAAACTTGTGGCACTGAGGCTTATATAATATACATTGTAACTTCCGGACCTGTGGGTGACTAACTGAGGCATTCAGATATGTACAGTTTGGACCTGTGATTTATCCATTGCAACAAACTTGTGCATAAAATCTCAGACCTGTAGCATTTGACAACTATTCGGACCTGTGGCAGAGGATCGGTGGCATATAAACTTTGGACCTGCGACATCTATTGAATCCAGACCTATAACTACTATTCGAACCTGTGACCTTCACACAATTTGGATTTGTGGTCTGTCTTGTTAAAGTCTATCGAAGGCAATGTTTCAACAGAGTATTGGGCATTTTGTTTTGAGCTACCTTGTGACACTTTTGGAACAGAGTAGAAGAGCAATCTTGGTGAAGGATTGAAAAACAAACCTTACTATAGTTATTGCAGCAAACTTGGGGCATTCATTTGAGTAGGCAATTTTGAGGTGCTTTTGAAGAACCTTGTGCAGATTTGTTGAAGGACATCCTCTGGACTAGCCTTTGAAGACAACTTTGGAGCAACATAGTTAAATCCCTAACGATGTGGCTTTGTAGAAGATTATTTGAAACAGACATGAAGAGATTTGGAGATAGCTTCGATACCTTGTTGGAGTTGACATTCATCTTTGGAGTACAGTTGGAAAAGATCCTTTGCAGTAGCTATTGAAGATTTGAAATTGGTTCTTAAAGCATTGTTGAACCCTATCGGAGACATTCTTGGAGACATTTTTGAAGACTTTGTGGGAGATGTCATTCAGAACTTGTTGAAGAAGATATTGGAAGTCTTGAAGCTTTGAAGCCACCTTGAAGAACTGCAGCAGATTGAGAGGGTCGGAACCCTAGAGGATTGGAGTCCTCACACAAGGTTGGAGCCTTGTGGAAAACTAGGTCATAGCCTGAATTGTTGAGAGGATTGGAGTCCTCAGGTAAACCAAGTTGGAGCTTGGTATAGAATATGTTGGAGCCTAGTTTGAAATTGAAGATTGGAGTCCTTGTCTTTATCATTAATAAAATTATTCTTTTGTTGTATATCTTATGTTCTGGTTTTCCTAAGTGACCTTAACTGGTACAAGATAACAATTGTAAAAAAAAATATTGATTCAGCCCCCGCCCCCCCTCAATATTTCCAACAATAAACAATAATGTACAAATCCAAAAATATAAAGACAAATAAACACTCATAGTGTAGATTTCATATTTTTAAATATAATTTATTAAATTTGTTGTGACAAGTTGTCCAGTGGAATATCCACGGCAGTTTACAGATCAAGAACTCCACTAAACAAGTTTCAATCTCCACTCACTACATCAACTAGGGTTTCACACCCCACAACCTTTCTCAAATCCATGTATTGATCATTGGCACAAATATGTTCAATCACTAAAGCCTCCAGATACTGCCCACTTAAACCCTCTGACAGCTCCCTTTCCTTCAAGGTTGATCTCTTTAAACACAGAATTTTGTAAGGCTCTAGATACATCACTCTAATACCATGTTATTATTCTTCAAAACATGGTATCAGCCCTCATTTGATTTCTAACCTACCTACTTAGAACAACAAAAAACTAAAATCTCCATCAAAAATTGCAATGGATTTTTTACTAGGAACTGAAACACATCAAAAAAAAAAAAAAAAAAAGTAACCAGCATAGATCCATCTTAACCACGGATCTAACATGAGCCGAGAGGGATCAAATTTCTTCAGATGCAAACTTGTTTTAGAGTGCAAAAAACACAATGTGTAATTTTTTATTGTTTAAATTGTATTTTTGAATGTTATAGAGATTACATAACATGTGCATCGAGCTATTTATCAGCCCACTGGTTTTCTTGTTATTAATATATTTCTAAATATACATCAATATTAATTCATATTAAAATATCTTATTTATAACCCATAATGGATATTTTATTCTATATGACATTAAAATATTTTCTTTTAACAGTCCAGTGTGAAAGCGATGTGTAAGTATGTCCCTCCGTCTTAAAATAAAAATAAAATATTCTCTAAATAGAAAAACAATGTTGGCTATAAAAAAAAATAAAAAAATAAAAAAATAAAAAAATTGCTATGCATATTTAATTAGTTGTCCATATGACCTAAAATAATTTCGTGTAAAGTAATTAGAAGTAAAAAAAATATGTCCGTCTTAAAATAAAAATAAAATATTCTCTAAATAGAAAAACAATGTTGGCTATAATAAAAAAGAAAAAAAATTGCTATGCATACTTAATTAGTTGTCCATATGACCTAATATAATTTCGTGTAAAGTAATTAGAAGTAAAAAAAATATGTGAGTAAGATGTTTAAATCTTATACTTTTCAAAAAAAAAAATAACATTTGATATCAACTTCATATATATCTATATATCGAAAAAATGTGTTAAAAGAAAATATTTTAATGTCATATAGAATAAAATATCCAATATGGGTTATGAATAAGATATTTTAATATCAATTAATATTGATGTATATTTAGAAATATATTAATAACACAAAAACCAGTGAGCTGATAAAATAGCTCAAAGCACATGTTATGTAATCTCTATAACATTCAAAAATACAATTTAAACAATAAAAAATTACACATTGTGTTTTTTTCACTCTAAAACAAGTTTGCATCTAAAGAAATTTGGTCCCTCTCAGCTCATGTTAGATCCGTGGTTAAGATGGATCTATGTTGGAGCCTGAATTGTTGAGAGGATTGGAGTCCTCAAGCTATGTCACAAGGTTCGGCGAACCTTAAGGTTCAGGTTTGAAATTCGTTCAGGTTCGCCGAACCTGAAATTCGAACCTCAAGTCGAAGTTGAACGAACTCGAACCTCAACGAACCTCAACAAACCTGAAGGCGAATTTTAACGAATTTTTTAAGGTTCGATTTTTTTAATGATGCACTAAGAACTTCATTATGACAGACATGATAGCTGTTTTATCCTACCTTCATCACTGTACTCTAGACCATCACGTTGACTGTGATCATGCGAGAGTGTATTCCATGACTGCAGGATCATTGTGATCTTTCTTACACCGAGACAGTGAGATCATGTAAAGATAGTGAGGGATCCGAAGATCTTTCCATTACATATATATATACATTGACTGTTAAGAAATAGATCCACCGAGATGAGATACTATTCCTCAATATACTGAGGTCCTTACTGTCTCATTTATTCCGAGACTGTAATGGTTACTGTGGCTCTTTGTTATGCAGGGATTGTATCCTCCGAGAATGATCATTTCTGCGGCTTTGTTATTGTGCCACAATTGTAGTATATATATATATATATATATATATGTGTGTGTGTGTGATTGAGACAACGTCTAACATCAATCTTATTAGGCCGAGAGAGAGGTTCTATCACTGCTATTCTTTGTATAGAGTCTAGACAGAGTATCACCGAGGCCTTGATGCCAAGACTGCTATGCGAGATCCATTGACACTGTGCCTTTGTCCTAGATCTTTGCTACTCCATTCAGCTGAGATCCTCACAGGTATGTCGAGATCACTAGCTGTGCAATTGTGATATGTCTAGGTAGATTTGTATGCTAAAACAGATATGCCGAGAATGTCTAATTCTTCAATCTTTGCAACATCCATTATAAATGGTTATTCCTGCTCCATTAGACTGAGGTCATATATAGATATATATATATATATATATATATATATATATATGAAAAATATGTATAGTCAAACCTAATGTCGAACCTCATTTGAACCTGATCGGAAAATTCGAATTCGAACCAAACTTAATTGTTGTCGAACTCGAATTCGAACTCGAACCATGTGACATGGTCCTCAAGGAGACCAAGTTGGAGCTTGGTCTAAAATATGTTGGAACCTGGTTTGAAATTGAAGATTGGAGTCTTCGTCTAGGGTTGGAGCCCTGAAGAAATTATAAGTATTATTGTACAAATTGGAACTTGGATTGTTGTAAAAGAAGATTGGGGTCCTCGTCTTTATCATTAACAAAATTATCCTTTTTTTCTATATCTTGTTTTCTCGTTTTTCTAAGTGACCTTAACTGGTACAAAATAACAATTGTAAAAGAAATATTGATTCACCCCCCCAATATTTCCAACAATAAATAATAATTTACAAATCCAAAAATATAAAAAGAAATAAATGCTCATAGTGTAGATTTCATATTTTTAAATATAATTTATAAAATCTATTGTGACGAGTTGTCCAGTGGAATATCCACGACAGTTTATGGATCAAGAACTCCACTAAACAAGTTTCAATCTCCACTCACTACATCAATTAGGGTTTCACACCCCGCAACCTTTCTCGAATCCATGTATTGATCATTGGCACAAATATGTTCAATCACTAAAGCCTACAGTTACTGCCCACTTAAACCCTCTAACAGCGCCCTTTCCTTCAAGGCCGATCTCTCTAAACACAGAATTCTGTAAGGCTCTAGATACATCACTCTAATGCCATGTTATAATTCTTCAAAACATGGTATCAGCCCTCATCTGATTTCTAACCTACCTAGGTAGAACAACAAAAAACTAAAATCTCCATCAAAAACTGCAATGGATTTTTTACTAGGAACTGAAACACATCAAAATAAAAAAAGTAATCAGCATAGATCCATCTTAACCACGGATCTAACATGAGCCGAGAGGGACCAAATTTCTTCATATGCAAACTTGCTTTAGAGTGCAAAAAACACAATGTGTAATTTTTTATTGTTTAAATTGTATTTTTGAATGTTATAGAGATTACATAACATGTGCATTGAGCTATTTTATCAGCCCACTGGTTTTCTTGTTATTAATATATTTTTAAATATACATCAATATTAATTCATATTAAAATATTTTATTCATAACCCATATTGGATATTTTATTTTATACAACATTAAAATATTTTCTTTTAACAATTTTTTATATATATAGATATATATGAAGTTGATATCATGTGTTAAAAAAAATTTGAAAAGTATAAGATTTAAGCATCTTACTCACATATTTTTTTTTTACTTCTAATTACTTTACATGAAATTATATTAGGTCATATGAACAACTAATTAAATATGCATAGCATTTTTTTTCTTTTTTATTATAGCCAACATTGTTTTTCTATTTAGAGAATATTTTATTTTTATTTTAAGATGGACAGACATACTTACACATCGCCTTCACACTGGACAGTAAAATGAGCCTCTCGGCTCACTAAAAGCATCTAAACTGGAACTAAACTGAGTTGGCTCATGCATGTCTGTGGCATGCATGCACCCTCTATCTCTCCCTCCTCCATAAATTTTCTTGTGCCCTCATTCACTGTTGTACTAAACTGCTGAAGTGTAACTGCTACTTTGTCACTAAGGTTGTTGTATCCACTATTTGTACTGTACTTTATCTACATGCACCAAGATCTTGTTTGCTCACTGCTGCCATTAGTGGCTGTTGGGCACTTTCTGATGTACTAAAATTCGAACGCTTTTCGGTACATATGAATTGCACTACACTGTTTGGCATTCCAGGCAGTGGGATCAAAAACCTTCCTTACTAATGGCTCTCTTCTTCTCCTTCAATGTGGACTTCATCTTGATCTCTCAATCGACCAACAACCGCCTCCACTGCTATCCTTTTGCCTTTAATAAGTGGACCTTCTTCAAGAATCAGTGACATTTGTTATGGCAATTGAACCAATTTGGTTCCCCAACGAGTACGATCCTCAATCATTCCTGAATCTAAAGCTAAAACGATGTTCATTTGCCTGTTGTCATAAGGATGTCAGGGGCTCAAGTACCGGTTTAACCCATGCTTTGCCTTGGGACCAATGCCTTTCAGCGTCTCCGTATTTTCTTGGTCACAGTTTTATGAGTAGTCCCTGCCAGGCAAAAATCTGGCCACATTTCACGGCTACCTCTTCCCTTTTCTTCTCAGAATTTTGCCCACTAGACCTTTCTTTGAAGCAGCAGAAACTCAGACTCAAAGGACCAGTTCCCTTTCTCCTTCACATCGGTTTTTCCTTGTATATTTTTATTTCCACATTTACCAAATTTTCCCCTGCTCCCCAGGTTTTGCCCCCCAGTTTTTCTGAGTTCTTCTTATTGCCAGAAATACCCAGTGACAAATTATCGGCTCTCCAAAAGTCCACCCCAAGCAAAAATCCTTCCCCATTCAACTGCCTCGGTAATTGATGTATGTCATTTGGTTGGCGTTCAGCCCATATGTCCTTTGCTTGGCGTTCAGCCCATAGAGTGGCTCACCTCTTTGTTGAGCAAAAGATTTCCACTTTAGTCAGGCAAAGCTGCTGAGCAAGAGAGGCTTCTTCCTCTTTGCTCAGTGAACAAATACTTCACCAATACTTTGCTTCCTCGTTCTTTTGCTGCGGGAATGGTATCTCTTGCACAGTACTAAGCAGCTCTGACAGCTGGCTCCCTCGCTGAGCAGAGCCATCAATCTATCATCGAGCAAAGGCCATCAAGCATTGCAATCCTCCACCCTTTGCTCAGTGAATTGCTCTTTTACTCAGTCATCCTGCACTTAGACAAAGTTTAGCCTTTTCCTCTGTCCCCAAATTCAGCCTGTCAACGGAATAACCATTTTCCGGATCTATTTAGGACTAGGATTCCTAATTGCCTAAGAACACAAGAAATCCATAGGATCAAAAACATCAGACAATTATTTTCGATTGAGTTAGCAATATCAGCCTTGTTTTCTGCATGTGATTTCTGATGTGACCTGCTCATAAAAGTTTTTCCCCAAGAAAAATACCCAAGGCATTTCTTTCTGCTGAATGTGACGAAAACTTCCCAAGTTGTATTCAAGTGCAATGTTTCCCCAAAACATTAAGGGAGGGTGTTACAAGGTTAATATTTATTTCTGATCTCCTCCAATGAACATGTGGCCACGGCACAGAAGACCACAAATAAGCATAACTCTTCTAACACTTTCTATCCACGAAGGAATTCTCGAGATACACCCACGCTTCAATACTGCATATTTTTAGCAATTCTTATCTCTTACAAGAAACAGTGCCGTACTATACCATCTCCGATAAGGGTTTGAAAAGTCCTCTGTTTTTTTCTGAATTGAATTTGTCTCATAGAAGCCCCCGCAACACTGCACTGTCGATGTTGAAGGTGCAGAAATTTTACCAGTACTTTATTTCTCTTAGAGCACCTCCCTTAAATTCGGGAGAAGCATTACAACAGGAGCAATTACGTTGGAATCATAAGACGAAACAGCCCTCGAGTAGCAAATGACTCTGACCACAAGCACTTTCAAATTTCAATTGCCTAGAGGTTACTGCATGGGGAATGTACTATTCTGTCAAATTCACACAGGACTTGCACCTAAGCCCAACCGCTTGTTCAGGAATTGAACCTGGCCGGTTTGCCTAACATGCCTCCGTATAAAAAAATCAAAACAGACAATACCTCTAATATCGAGGTTAAATCTCACAGGTATGAATTGTGTAATTTGAACAACTGGTTAAATGTTTGATGTGCAGCGGCAAATTGTTGTGTAGAGAAATAAATTTAGGTTCTCTTGTACTTACTGAATATCAGAGGAAAGTTGAGTTGCAGCTTGTGGTTGAACTCGTCTGATAAAATGCTGCAAATCAGGCTCCTCCGTCGTCGTCTTCGTCTTCTTCTGTAACGCCGAGCCCGAGAAATGCTTCAGAAATAGCCCCTTCGGATTGCGTGTGAGTTCCCCACCATGGCTAATCGTAGATGAAAACGTTTTTATTGCAAGGGCCTTCCGGCCAAGTGTAGAATTCCTGCACCAATTTAGCTGTCTGTGGTCGTTGTGAATGAATATTGGATGACGAGTTCTGTAGAAACACTGAATTGTAGGCATCTTTGGCAGATTGAAATTTAGAGGAATTGTTTGAGGTATTGAAGCCATGCTCTTCAGCTCTGCAAAGGCTTGAGTAGCCATATCACCAGAAACGGCTGCGTTCTCTTCATTCGCTTATCCTCTCAAAGGTTTATTCCTAAACCATGATTGTCCAGTAATATCGTGTTTAACGAGTACCTGATTATAATTGTTCCACAGACTAGACAGCGAAGTGCAAGGTTGAGAGGGCTCTAGTTTGGCTTATTTTTCAATAGGAGAATGGTGGAGCGGGGTTTGTAGGTTGTAAATTAATTCTGTGTAGGCATCATTTTGAGATATTTAATATACCTAATGTGATGGTCATATAAAGACATGGATGATAAAGGATGGTTTAATTAGTATAATATTTTATAATAAATTAAACATAATGGGTCTAAATTTATTAGGGCTTATATATTGTTATAAATCAGTCATCACAATTAATATTGGAGAGGAAGGTGTTTTATAGTCACAAGATAGGTTTAATGGACAATGGCTTATTCATGTTATTATTCACATACACATGTATTGTGATGCTCAAAGTGAAGCATGATGTTACTACTAGTGTAAGGAGAGCGTGGAGTCGCCACTTAATTTTAAGACAAAAATGAGAAATATCGGTATGGGAAGAGAGAAAGAAAAGAGGAGAAGAGAAGATCTCAAGGTTAATTGGAGTTTTGAGTTGATTATATTACCCAAGGTTATAGATTAATTAGGATAAGTCAATGACATATCAAGAACAAACAGAAGTAATAACAATTAACAAAGGAAGGTAAACCAACATAGGTTAATTTCTTTTGGTGAGATGATTAATCTAGATGTTGAAAATGAAAAAGAGATGAAAAGGAAGGAACTCATATGAAAGAACATTGCTTTATATGTTGAAGTTGCTTGGGTTGAAGATGGGAGCTACCAATGGCCTTTAAGAGAGGGCTTTCTCCATTGAAACAAACTTACATGTGCTACTACACTTCCTACAAAATAGACTTGATTTTGATCTCAAATGGGAAGCAATAAAAACACCTAGATCTACTATATAACTGATCAATTAATTAAGTGTTGCATGGTGACCCAAAGTGCCCTCAAAAAAGGTGGAACATATCTTACCCTAACTATGTTGGAACATAGGCTTGAGGTGTTATGGTTGTACTGTCTAAGGTGTTGGAGAGTTTTGTTGGAGAATGTAATAGCCCTAGTGAAAATTCCATGTAATAAAAGTAAATAAAGGCAAAATAATAACCATTGATGATGGCACACTTATTCCAAGTTGAATGTTGGACAGAATCCTAGTTATGGGAATCACTTGTGATTGTTTATGGCTAAGGAAATTGGCAAAGGCAATGGCTAAGGCTTTGGAAAGGCAAAACCGCATTTTTGGCACATTTATTTATGAAAATAATGGAAATTAGGAGAAAAGGGAGGTGAAAGGTCACATGTTGCATGTGAGGAGGAAATTGAAGGAAAATAATGGAAAATGAAGAAAATAGATGCCTCATTCATAAAAAGGGTTATGAGAATCAGTTGGTAACCTTTCATCAGTTCACTTTTGGAGCTCTCTCATTATTCTCTCTATCTCTCGTACTCTTAGAGACTTAGAGTTTTCTTGGAGCACTCTTGGTGGGTGTGGCATACTTGGATTCTTGGAGCAAGAAGGCAAAGGAAGAGCAAGAAAGCGCAAGAAGGCATCAAGATCAGCAACTACATCAGATTTGCTTGCAGGTACCAAGTTGCATGTATGTTTCCTTCACTAGTTTTGGCATGCATGGCACATGCATGTGGTTTCTTGGTTGTGATTTGTCATTGGCATGGAGGATTGCTTGGATTGACAGTGGATTGCCTAACCTTTCCATTTCTTGGATAGCCTTGGTGATTGTGGGTTTACTTTCATTGTTTGTTTTTGGTTAGTTCTCATGTTTCCTTAGCTTGGGTTGAGTTATTAGTTCCTAGAAGCCCTATTTGGACAAACGCTCTGGAAGCCCTGTAACAGCTTGGGTTGAGTTACTAGTCCTAGAAGCCTTGGTTGGACAAATGCTCTGGAAGCCCAACGACAATTGTGGGTTGAGTTACTAGTCCTGGAAGCCTTGGTTAGAACAAACGCTCTGGAAGCCCTAGAAGGCTTAGATGGAGACCAATCTGATGATGGTTTGTGATGTTTGACCGTGAGGTGGAATCATGGTTTGAGGGGTTGAGGTGGATGGCCTCTAGAAGCCCTGGATGAGTTTTGATTGATGTCTTCTATGAGATCCCACGTTCATGATTGGAACATGGCAATGGGGTGAATGACTAAAGAGAGATTTGGCTCAGCCATTCTATGGTCAGGTGGAACGTGGAAGTCCCATCCTAGGTTTGGATTTTGCATCATTAATGGAAGATTACTTCTCCTTGCATTTCTATGAGCATTTTGATGGATTGTTTGTGGTCTGTATGGTTGTATTTTCATGAGTATTTATGTTGCTATTATGTTGGTTATGTATGTGTTTTATGACAGCAGCCATGTGTGGCTCTCATCATGTTTTTACTTGTAATTGAATTGTCAATGTATCTCTGACCTAATGGATGGAATGGCAGTTGATGTGTTGAGGTATCAATGGTTCTTAATGATTCTTGGCTAAGTATGAGACCCCTATGCTCAGAACTGTTAATTACACCTATAGATTACACATTTGCAATATGTTTAACGAAATGCTTGCCATGGCTAGTAAGGGTCCAGTCAAGGTCTTAAACAAGTATTTGCTTTAGTACTATCATTTCCATGTTATTTCACTGATATGAAGAGATGGTTCAATTTTGGGCAGTGACCTAGGCTCTCAACCTGAAAAAATGGCTCAAATCTCGGAGTCGTTAGCATAGCACTGACAGTTTTGGTCTCTGGTCATTGGCAGGCAAGCCTATGAAAGCGACTTTGGGTTATTGGTCGCACTCATGCCTATAGCATGGGAGCGATTAAGCCTTAAATTGTCCAAAATCTCAGTGGGACCCCAAGGAAAGTTGTCTAAAGTATTGGATTGGTTCCTGAGGGTCCTGTAGCTGATGATTAATGTTTGTATGGTGTGCTTCCGTCATTTCCACTTCCTTAACATGACTTAGGAGGTCGAATCATATCATAGTGGCCTCTCGTCGCATGTTTACCCCAGTTGGTCGGTTGCTTGGGTAGATGTGGGAGGAGGGTGTTACAGAGTGGTATCAGAGCATGGTTCACCCCTTGGACTGGATGGGCTATGTGTTGGTCATGCATGCATGTTAGTTGCATGTGTGTCTCTCACACTTGCATTCCATGTGCTTGTTACATTTGCATGATGTTGTTCATGGTTGTAGTGATGTCATCATGTGAAATTTGAGGTGTTATTGTGGAATGCATCATTGTGAGTGTATAACTGGTTACATGTTGATTTATGTTGCTTACATGTATCGTTGCAGCATGTTTGGTTACATTCTTGTATGCTTGGTTGCATGTATCATTCTTGCAGGTTTGATTTCAAGTATTTTTCATTCATGCTTGGTCATATGTGTTTATGCATATGTGTGGATGGTTATGCATCACTTATGCATGTTCATGTTTGCATGTGGTCAAGTGTATAGTGATGTAACGATGGTGATTTTCATGCATGAGGTCGTGGTGTGTGTTGTTGTTGAGGTCATGCATTAATGACTGGACCCTAGCTAGAATGACAGTTGCATGGTCATATGCTTATGTTTTATGTTTCTATATGTTGTCATGATTATGTTATACATGTATCACGTTGATTTTTTGATCTTGCAGACAAGGTATCCTCCCCGAGCTATACTAAGGTACATTGGTTTATTGTGATTTGGTTTAGCTGACATGATACACCTTGCAGGAAGAAATATCAAATGGCTAGCAAGATGGTTGACTACAAAGACTCTCCCTATGAATCCGAAGAGCAGTATGGTGTTGGGAACCCTTCCAATTTGGCAATTACACTGATCTGAAATGAAGGTTTAACATCTTGTTATACTTACAAGAACCTCCCACTCCAAAGCTTAAAAACTATATGATCTAGCTTATGTTGACAATTGCGAAATTAAGTACTTGAAACAGGTGTATGTCTTTATTTGTTTTTAACTATTTAAGTGCTTTAATTTGATTTGTTTCTGTTGATATTAAACACACATAACAGCCATATAATGCAACAATAAACATCAACACATAATAGCAAATTTAATCTAGGAGTTCACCCGAATATTGTGGTCTACGTCTCCTTGAGATTTTGTCATCTTGACTTGGCTCTTTGGGATTATGGCAAAGTTTCTTTTACAAGTTCCACACTCAACTCCAAAGGTTACTGAACTAAACCAATGGGCTTAGAAAACCATCTATATCCCTGTCATGGTTGTCATCACTCTACAAACAAATCTAAGATCCCTTAGACTTGATTCCTTCAATCGGTGCACTGAGCTTCCCTGAGCTTCTTGATGGCACTAACTCCTTCATAATTCTTCAACTATCTTTGAAACCTCTTCTACTATCTCCAGCACATATCAAACATCAACAATAGACTGTTCATTTGCTCAAAATGAGCACTGCATCCCCAATCTAGGCCTTCCTCCACGGTTGGCACTAGGCTGCCTAAAACTTCCCTGTAGCATCTCGGCCTTTAGAAGTCTTCAGATGCTTCTGTAAATCCTTGCAATGGATTTAGAAGGCTCATTACAGTCAGGAATGACTATTGGTTCACTGAGAACGAATACTGGTAGCTCCTACAACTGCCTCCAAACCCTGGTGGCCCTGAGCTCCAAAATCTCCCTGGATGAAAATCTCCTTGAAGATGGCTTCTTCAGCTTCTCTGGACTGTTCCATTGGCTTCAAAAGGCTTCAATTAGCATATCTAGCCTCTTTTTTCACTCTCTTAGGTCGAAAACTGCTCCTAGAGTGCCTTTAGGCAATTTCCCCTAGAGATCCTCCATTAATTTTGGCAAACTGGCACTTAACTCCAATTAAAATTGGCATATCCCCTAAATTTTTCCACTCCGCCAAACTAACTGTTGGCCCACATGTGATGGGTTAATCTGGCGGTTAGGGGATAATGCTAGCGGTTCTGGCGGTTGGGTTAACACGCAAACTGCGTGTGGTTCGTTTCAATCAGCGAACATGTGAATGGTTCTTATGGGACCGCTGGCGGGTAAGACTGTTGGCGGTCCTAACCCCCAAAATTTCGCCCGTTAAAAATTAAATATAACATTTAACCTTAAGTTGTTAAGAAACAATGTAGAGTGGAGTTGGTAGCGTGTTGGTTTAGCTTGTCGGAGGTCACAGGTTCAATTCCGTCGGACCCAACAAAATTTTACAATACCATTCCAGGGCCACGTGGCGGCCTCCGGGCTTGCCACATGTCAGCACCTGATTGGTCAGCCAAAAGGAATATTTTGGGGAATATTCCATGGAATATTATTTTTTTAATATTTCCCAAAAATCAATTTATTCTTGGAAATTGCAGTTTACTGGACTTTTTCAAATTGCGATAACTCCTTCATATGGTGTCGGTTTTTCGAACCGTTCACGGTGCCAGAATCAGGAAGATGAGATCTATTTGGTCGTTTAGGTTCAACACTATTTTGAACACTTTGAAATTTGATCTTTCAATAAAGTCCTGGATCAATATTTGATCACTCCTCCCCATTAGGAATCTTTTGGACCCCAAAAGACTGATATGCTGATCTGAACAGTAGATGAGAGTACAACACCCTCTTCTTTCAGCCTTTGAACCAAAACTCGAAGGTAGTCGACACTTCCCTTCCTAGATGTGCTTTTCCTCCTGTTAAGAAATGTCTTCCTTGAACTCATTCAGAATTTACAGAAGGTAGCTGAACATTGCTTCCAAGCCACTTCCATGGCAACCTTTGTTGTTGCAAATCTCCTTCAGCAGACAATGTCAGAAGAAGAAAATAACTTGATGACATAAATTCTTGCTCCATCAAAAGAAACAAATTTCACATCATGTGAATCATCATCATGTCTTTACATCTTGTGTACAAATGATCAAGTCGACTAAAATCATGCCTTTTCAAACATTTGACCCTTCAAGTCAAGCATGTACAAAAATAATTTTAACGATTCTTTTACAAAGATGAAACACTTCATCATTATCTCCCTTTTACAATCTTGGAGACCAAATCAACTCTTCCAAGTCGACATGACATTACATGCATGTTTAAACAAAACAATATGATGGTCGATATCTTTCCATCAAGTCAATTACATACATGTTCAAATACAAGGAAATCATTAACATCCCTGTGTTCATACATTCCATCCTCATGCATGTATTCGATTCTTCAACTTTCTCTTAAGTACAATCATAAGTACAAGATCCTCGATCACATGTACATGTACTTTCAAAGTTGAAATGAAGATAATTTTGCTGCAATAAAGTGAGTCTACATACTCAACTTTTCCATCCCGCAACTTGCATTCCATTAGCAAAGAAATGCAAATAGATGTGACACATTTCTTTTCACATCAAAAGACATGTAAATTAATTAGATAAGAACTCTAACCATTTCTTACCAATCCACACCAAAGGTGCTTCCTTTAACTGCACATCGATATCAACATGTGGATCATCCTGAAACACATCAATTATGGAAACTTCCTTTCCATTCTTGCCATACTCTTTCTCCACTTTCTTCAAATTTCATGGAAGCATTGTTGGATTCAAAGTCCAACAACTTTCAACAATATGTCCTTGCTTATGGTAATAAGTACAACACATGTTCATCTTCTTGACAAAATAATTTACCTTGTCCAATGGACCTTTGGTTTCTTGCCTTCTTTTCTTCAAAAGTTTCCTGTATGTGGCCATTCTCTTCCAACATCTAGAAACACTATGGTTAACCAAACCATAAAAGGAACATGCAATTCTTTTCCAATGCTTATGTGGAAATTTGTCATGCTTAACATAATCAAAAGAAGTGTGATTGAAATCAGATTTATACTTTTCTCTTTCACGTTTATTACCTTCATGAGGAGGTGAATCAAATGAAGAAGTAGCTCCCTCTGGAACACCATCAATCTCTTCAATGGTTTTAGAGGTTTCACAACTTTCTGGTTCAAGTGCATTCTTATGAACACCTTCTTCCTGCAAAGTATGTTTCAAACTATTGCATTCCCCAATAATACAATCTTTACAAACTTGAGGTAGGGACCCTGAAATGAAACTCCTTCTAGGAACTGTTTCAATTGTCTTCATGGTTGCTTTGAAACTTTCTCCATAAGATTGTCCATAGCCAAGACCCAAATACTTAGGCCTTTCCTCAACCATTGTTGGCTCAACGATGCCCTTTGTTGTTTGCCCAATCCTTTTCCTTCATAGCCCATTTTTGACATCAACTTGGACCCTATGCCTCTTGTATGTTTTTCAAAAGAGCCAACATAAACATTCTTAGAGGAAATTGAAGAAAAACTAGGATTGTTTACCTCTTCTTCAAGCTGATACTTGACTAAGGCTTCTTTGGCAACAAGGAGTTGTGTCTCCAATTCATGCATCCTTTCCAGGTTCATATTTGCAATATGAAGTTGTCTCTCCATTTCTTGCAACTTTTCAGAAAGCAACTTCTTATCTTCCTCCATGGAATTCAACTGCTCTCGAAGTCTGATGCTCTTCCTTTCATCCTCATACATTTCTCTCACCATATCCATCATAATGAACAAGTCTCACTTCATGTCTTCATCAAAGAATCTTGTGAAAGAGTAGGATTTGGAAAACTCACTTGTAGAAGTTGTCATCATAAAAATGAACAAAAGAACTTCAACAAAATTCACAAAGCTTTCAAAGAACTAATGACAAATTTCTGAACTAGATCGTAGCAGAATCAAATTCTTATTCAAGCAGCCTTTTGTAAACAAACCCTCTTGTGCTTCAAGGGTTGCCTTAAGGTCCTTTGGCTAAGGAGAATGCCTTCAACCCTTATTCCTTCGTGTCCTCTCCTGGACTTAGCTTTTCAGTAGCTTTCCCTCCACCTTTGCAAACTCAAACAATAGTCAGTTTACAAACAATCAAACAATATAATTCTTTGTATTGTTTAAACACCTTACAAGTCAACAAGCAATCTTTTACTATGTCAATCAAGCATCCTGCTCTGATACCACCTGATCTGAAATGAGGGTTTAACATCTTGTTATACTTACAAGAACCTCCCACTCCAAAGCTTAACAATTATATGATCTAGCTTATGTTGACAATTGCGAAATTAAGTACTTGAAACATGTGTATGTCTTTGTTTGTTTTTAATTTTTTAAGTGATTTAAGTTGATTTATTTCTATTATTATTAAATACACATAACAACCATATAATCGAGAAAAGAAACATCAACACATAACAACAAATTTAATCTAGGAGTTCACCCGAATATCGTGGGCTACGTCTCCTTGAGCTTTTGTCATCTTGACTTGGCACTTTGGGATTATGGCAACATTTCTTTTACAAGTTCCACACTCAACTCCAAAGGTTACTTAACTTAACCAATGGGCTTAGAAAACCATCTATATCCCTATCATGGTTGTCATCACTCTACAAATAGATCTAAGATCCCTTAGACTTGATTCCTTCAATCGGTGCATTGAGCTTCCCTAAGCTTCTTGATGGCACTAACTCCTTCAGAATTCTTCAACTGTCTCTGAAACCTCTTCTACTATCTCCAACACATATCAAACATCAACAATAGACTGTTCATTTTCTCAAAATGAGCACTGCATCCCCAATCTAGGCCTTCCTCCATGGTTGGCACTAGGCTGCCTGAAAATTCCCTGTAGCATCTCGGCCTTTAGAAGTCTTCAGATGCTTCTGTAAACCCTTGCAATGGATTCAGAAGGCTCATTACAGTCAGGAATGACTGTTGGTTCGCTGAGAACGAATACTGGTAGCTCTTGCAACTACCTCCAACCCCTGGTGGCCCTGAGCTCCAAAATCTCCCTGGATGAAAATCTCCTTGAAGATGGCTTCTTCAGCTTCTCTGGACTGTTCCATTGGCTTCAAAAGGCTTCAATTAGCCTATCTAGCCTCTTGTTTTCTCTCTCTTAGGTCGAAAACTGCTCCTAGAGTGCCTTTAGGAAATTTCTCTTAGAGATCCTCCACTAATTTGTAGAATTTTGTAGAATTTTTCTACAAATCAGCTAGCTCTGATACCATGTAGAACTTTTTCTACAAATCAGCTAGCTCTGATACCATGTAGAAATTTTCCACCTATAGATCACCTAGTAATGCAATGTACTAAAGCAAAACACTTGATCTACTTCTACAAACAATTTAGCGGAAGCTTAATCAACCATGAGCAACATCAATGAGAACACATATAACTGATAAGAAGGAATCAATCACACATAACACAGAAGAATTCACCCGGGGAAAGCACATGCCTAAAACCCCATCTTTGTATTATCATACAAGTGGAAATATAGTTCGGATTACACAAAGCCTTAGCTCGGAAGCTATCCAGCTCTCAGTACAATCCCTCTACTACTCATAGACAGTCAAAGGCTTCTCACAAACCTTCTCCTCTGCCCTCCAAGCCTCCTATTTCCTTGTGCAATTTCCTTGAGGTCCAGTGCTGCCACCTGTGTGAATTGGCCTCTTCACACACTCACTAACCTCTGATCTAACTACACAAACCTGAAGGAGATGAATCCTCATCATGGATGAGCTTCCTTTATAGGAAAAATATTCATCCAACTGATAGTACATTGTCCCTTCTCTGATCTCAACTGGGTCTTTGTCTAAACTGACATGCATGAGTTACTTAAGCTATAATATTCAGTTATTTGAAAATACCAATTGTTACATGCATGCAAGCATTAACAAACTGAATCTCATTAATTTAATAACTTGTTAAATTAATCTAACTGGACTTCACTCAGTTAACTGAGCCAACTAATTACAACTCATCCTTATCTCTTTAACTGATGGATAAATTCACCAATTAATAGATAAATTGTTGCATGTCCTCACATAGACTTCAAGTTTGTTTTTCCTTAACTAATTAACTCATGGAGATTAATTAATTAATATTTTAAATTGTTGTTAAGACCAAATTCATTTTTACTTCCTATAGATAGACCAGGGACTGCTATAAATAGGAAGGGACCCAGAAATGCTATTTTTAGAACTTTCTATTTTTAGCAGTTTCACCTCTCACCCAATGTGGCCAATGACCTCACTAGCCAAACTGCTATTTTTAGACATGCTATCTTTAGCAGGTCTATTTTTAGCACATTCTAAATTTAACATTTCTTGTTGCACATTTTTCAACGTAATTTTGGCAAACTAGCACTTAACTCCAGTTAAAATTGGCATATCCCCTAAATTTCTCCGCTTCACCAAACTAACCGTTCGAGGTGATCGTAACTGCTGGCGCACATGTGATGGGTTAATCCGGCAGTTAGGGGATAATGCTGGCGGTTTTGGTGATCGAGTTAACATGCAAATCGCGTGTGGTTTGTTCCAATCGGCGAACATGTGAATGTTTCTTATGGGACCGCTGGTGGGTAAGACCGCTAGAGGTCCTAACCCCCAAACTTTTGGTCGTTAAAACTTAAATATAACATTTAATCTTAAGTTGTTAAGAAACAATGTAGATTGGAGTTGGTAGCATGCTGGTTTAGCTTGCTGAAGGTCACAGGTTTGATTCTGTCGAACCCAACAAAATTTTACAATACCATTCCAGGGCCACGTGGCAACCTCCGGGATTGCCATGTGTCAGCACATGATTGTTCAACCAAAAGGAATATTTTGGGGAATATTCTAGGGAATATTCTTTTTTTAATATTTCCCAAAATTCAATTTATTCTTGGAAATTTCAGTTTACTGGACTTTTTCAAATTGCGATAACTCCTACATACGATGTCGGTTTTTCGAACCATTCACGGCGCCGGAATCAAGAAGACGAGATCTATCCGGTCATTCAGGTTCAACACTCTTTTGAACACTTTGAAATTTTAGCTTTCATTAAAGTCCTGGATCAATATCTGATCATACACTGAGAAGCTTAAAGGAAGAAATAAGGAGTTGTAAGGCAGATAATGACATAATCATACAGGGACAGGAGAAACAAGTAGAGGTAAATGCAGAAATACTTCAGAGTTTGTCAGATTTGCAGCGACAGGGACTACGTCAGATCAAACTAATGGGACATATGGTAGTCGGTCACATGGTGGTCACATATTAGATAGAGATGACACAGTCAGAGATGGCAGATTGTTGGACACTTCGGATAGGAGAAGGGATAGATACGAGTATGACTCTAGTTTTGATTCAAATAAGCACCATGATTGTCATCGGTATCATCCTTATAGGAGGAGTGATAGGGGATATTTACCAGATGAGTTTAAGAAAGCAAAACCACCAACATTTGATGGAGAGATGAAGAAACCACAGGATGCAGAGGCATGGTTTCCTAGCATGCGAAAAATATTGAGATTGCGTGACTATTCAAAGAACATGAAAGCTAGAGTGGTTACATTCAACCTCAAAGGTAAAGCAGACATTTAGTGGGAAGATGTGAAGAATGTCAAATGTATTCATGAGGAGGATTTGACTTGGAGTGAGTTTGAGCAGCTATTCAGGAAGAAGTACTTATTAGAGAGATACTTTGATGACAGAGCAAAAGAATTTTATGAGCTAAAGATGGATTCCATGACAGATGATGAGTACACTAGCAAGTTCTTGGAGTTAATGAGGTATGTGCCTTGTCTCACAGAGGAAAAAGCAAAGATTTAGAAGTTCATTAGTGGGTTACTGGTTGCATTTAAAGATAGAATTGAGTTCGATGAGCCTAGATCATTGGAGGAGGCCATTTGGAAGCTAAGGCATTACTATGAACAATCGAAGCATAGAACCGAGATTAAGCCAGACTGGAGAGGTAATGCAAAGAATAAAGGCAAATGGGACAGAAAGAGAGAACGGCTTCAGGATACATGTAATAAGGAGAATGTTGCACCACCTAAGAATTTCAATGCATTAGATAGAGGACAAGGATTCCGATCAGGAGAACAGAACAAGGAGACAGGTTGGAAGCCTATAGAGTGTTGGATTTGTGGTAAGGACAATCGCAGGAGAGATTGTCTACAGAATCAGGGTGGTAGACCTCAGATATACAGTACGCAGGGGGCAGAGACTGGTGGGTATGTTGGTTAGAGTATTCCACGTATCTATGCAGTATTGGATAACAAATAGGCAAATCATGAGGCATTTATCATTGAGATGGACGGTAAGGTTTGTGATCAATTTATTTCTATTTTGATTGGACCTAGATCTAATTATAGCTATGTTAGTCCTGACTTGGTGGAAAAGTGTGGTTTGAGTAAGGAATTTCATGCAGAGTCCTGGTTAGTACAGTTGGCTACAGGTACAAAGAAACGAGTTCATCGTTGGGTAAGAGCTTGCGCATTTAATTTGAATGGTATGCCTATCATAGCCCATTGAATATATTACCGTTGGGTTCATACAATATGTTGTTGGGATGGATTGGTTGTATCTTACCAAGGTAGACTGTTATGATAAATCCATTGAGTGTGTTGATGACAATGGAGAACCAAGAGTCTTACAGGGTAAGAAGAAAGCTACATCAGTTAGGATGGTGACAATTATGCAAGCAAAGTGTAGTCACAGGAAAGGGTGCAAGTTATTTGCAGTACACATTTCTAGTGATAAGGGTAAGGAAGTTGAGGATATAGATGTGTTGAGTAGGTACCCAGTTTTACAGCAGTTCAAGGATGTATTTCCTGAGGAAATTACAGAGTTGCCACCTCACAGGGAGGTAGAATTTTCTATTGATCTAGTGCCAAGGGGCATATCCAACATCAAAAGCACCTTATAGGATGAGCACACTTGAGTTAGTTTAGTTAAAATTGCAGCTGAAGGAAATGTTAGACAAGGGATACATTAGGCCAAGTGTATCACCATGGGGTGCACCAGTATTGTTCGTAAAGAAGAAAGATGGAACACTCAGATTATGCATTGATTACAGGCAGTTGCACAAAGTGCCTATCAAGAACAGGTACCCTTTGCTGAGGATTTATGACTTATTCAATCAGCTAAAGGGAGCAGCAGTGTTCTCGAAGATCGACTTGAGATCCTAATACCATCAGGTACGCATCAAAGAGGAGGAAAATTACAAGATTGTGTTCCAAACTAGGTATGGGCATTATGAGTTTGTTGTTGTTCCATCTAGCTTAACTAATGCTCCAGCTACATTCATGTGCTTGACGAATAGTGTGTTGCATCCATATTTGGATAAGTTTGTTATTGTGTTCATTGATGATAAACTAGTATATTCTAAAAATCAGGAAGAACATGCCGAACATTTAGCAGCAGTGTTGAGGTTGTTGAGAGAGCATCAGTTGTATGCTAAGCTTAGAAAGTGTAGTTTATTTCAGACTAAGGTACACTACTTGGGGCATGTTGTCTCCAAGGAGAGCATTGCAGTAGATCCAGAGAATATAAAGGCCATCATGGTGTGGGTAGCTCCTAAGAGTGTGGATGAGGTGAGATATTTCATGGATTTGGCAGGCTACTAAGGAGGTTCATCAGGAACTTCTTGCAGATTGCTTATCCTATCACATCATTGCAAAGGAAAGGTAAGAAGTTTGAATGGAATGAGAAGTGTGAGGCTAGATTTGAGCAACTTAAGCAATTGTTGACACATGCACCAGTGCTACAGATTGTAGATCTGGACAAATAATTTGTGGTATGCAAAGTTTCTTGCAAGAGAGGACTTGGTGGAGTCCTTATGTAGGATAGACAAGTGGTATGTTATGAGTCCTAGAAAATAAACGAGCACGAGCAAAACTACTCGACACATGATTTGGAGTTAACAGTGATCATACATGCATTGAAGAAGTGGACACATTATCTTCTTGGAAGAAAGTTTGTACTTATGAGTGATCATATAGGGTTGAGGTATTTGTTTGACTAGCCGAATATGAATGCCAGGTAGGGTAGATGGTTGGCCATGATCAACAAGTTTGATTTCGAGATCAAGTACATTAAAGGTAAAGAGAATAGGGTGGAAGATTCTCTTAGCAGACAGGTACAAGTAAATCACTAGGAACCTATGAGCTCATATGGGACAGACTTACAGGATAGGATCTTGCAGGAAAGTCAGTAGGATGTCAGGTATATGGAGATTGTTCATAGGTTACAGTAGGATGTTGGTATAGGTACAAGTGCAGGTATAGGTCTAGATAGTGGTACATGTACAAGTGGTAGTACAGGTACAGGTGCAGGTGCACAAGGTATGGATTATTGTCTTACAAAAAACGAGTTGGTTAGGTTCCGAGATAGGATATATGTACCGGATAACAGCAAGCTCAAGAAGGTTACCTTGAGGGAGTTTCACGCGAAACCTTATTCAAGTCACCCAAGTTATCAGAAGACATTAACTGTAGTGAAGAAATTTTATTATTGGCCGAAGTTGAAGAGGGATGTAGCAGAGTTTGTGGCTAGATGTTTTGATTGTTAGCGAGTGAAAGCAGAGTGTAAACACCTAGGTGGACTGCTACAGCCGATTGCGATTCCAGAGTGGAAATGGGAAGTCATTTCCATGGACTTCATCACAAGGTTGCCTAAGACAGTGAAACAACATGATTCCATCATGGTTGTTGTGGACAGGTTGACAAAGGTTGCACATTTTATTCCAGTGAAGCCTACATTCTCAGCTAGCAATGTAGCACACGTATTCATCAGAGATGTGGTTATATTGCATGGTGTTCTGAAGAAGATTGTGTCAGACAAGGATGCAAAGTTCACTTCCAAGTTTTGAAAGGAGTTGTTTGCAGGTTTGGGCATAGATTTGGCCTTTAGCACTGTTAGAGTCAGTATTTGCATACTTCCATCAGTGATAAAAACTCCTCTTTTATATCATATTAGTGTCCCATGTTGAAATTTTTTATCATTCCACCTAGGTCCTCATGCAAAAATTTACTCATTGATGGTAGCCCAAGTCAAAATCCCACTCTCCCTCAAAAAATCAATATTTGTTGGCCCACCTTCCTGTGTCTTACTGAGCATACATTCATTTTAAAAGATCATTTCATCATGTCTTATGTCAGTCAAGTCTACATGAAGTGTCCTCACTCAAGGTTTTCATTAGGTCTCTAAGTTTCATTTTTTTTTTCAAGTTCCAATAAAACACCATTTCACTACATAAGGCGAGCAAGAGCATGAGAGTGAAAGAAATTATATCCTTTTTCATTCAAAAAGGATTTGCAAACATGTAACTATGGTTGCTAGAGCTCTAATTTTCATTCTAAAAGCAAAAGTTTTATTCCATATTGTAATTTTATTTCAAAAAGAGAGATGTAATAATTTTATTTATTTATGTAATTTTATGTTTATCATATGTAATAAGTCATTATTCCTAGCTGTTTACTCAAAGTCTATTGCCAATATCATCCAAAGCAAAATAAAAGTAAAGGTTGCCAACACTCCAACATCATCCACCTGCAAAGGAAAAAGTCAGAAAGGAAATTAGCAAAGAGGTCAAAAAAGGTGAAATGAAACATTAGAAAGTGGGTTTAAAAGTCAAAAGATCAAATTCACTCAGCTATAAAGGACTTCTTGGCTTCAAACTTAGCCTCATTTGCCTCTTACCACTGATTGAGCAAACCCCAAGAAAACCTTTTCACAGTTCAGGGCAAAATCAATAGAACAAAGCAGGCACTACGTGTTCTCTTCTGGCGATGGCGTTGCGCATTCCCTTAAGGCGTTGCGCGCTTGCCTAAGGTGTTGCGCACTCTGCATTGGCGCTAAGCGTTTGTCCAAGAAGGCTCCAGTCACCTCCTCAGCTCCTCCAAAGTGCATTCAACCTCAAAACAAGTAAGTAGCAGCTAAGGAATGTGTTTTTCTTCCTCCTCAAGTCACTCCCAAAGTGTTTAAAGGTTTAAAATCAAGATTTGGTGTTTGTTCTATATCTAAACCCTAGATCTCCGCCAAAAAACTACCTTTCACTCTCAATCCCTTTTATACACTCCCCTACACCTTCCTTCCCTTTCCCTAAACCTTTTTATCCCAGATACCCTCTAACCCTTTGTCCCAAAACCCTAAGTCCTAGGTGATACAACTACCTAGGCTCCCAAACCCCCTATATTGTAAACAATTTCCCCCATCCCCAAAGCTATCATACTACTACCCTATATCCCCCTCCATTACATATATCCCTTCACCCATCATCTTCATATTTACCCTTCCCCATTTACTATTTCCAAAAAACTACATTCCCACTACCCCATACCTCCCTAGGGTTTGATATTTAACACCATGGCAGATGAGGAATACAAACCACACAATGAGGAAGAGGAAACTAATAGAGAAGAAACAGAGGTCAAGAAAGCTCACAAAGGAGGCCAGATACATAGATTTGAGCCCACAGATCTCAAGGAACTCTTAGCATCCCCTATGACTGTGACATCCTTCAAATGGCTAGGTTGTTATGATTTCTGTGAGCAAGTTCAGGTAGTCCAACACCATCCTGAGTTGACTAGGCTCTTCATATCTAAACTCCAAGACAACCAGGTCACTCTAGCAGGTATCACTTTTACTCTATCTACTGCCATTATATTAGCTGCCACTGGGATCCTAGATGTTGGGGAGAAATGGTTTAAACAAGGTGATTTGGAGAGGCATTATTATGAGCCTTACATGAAACCAAGGTACCGAAATGAAAGAAGGGGCTATTTTCCTTTTTCACACCTCCTTGATAGATATGCCCCAATGATGAAGATTATTATGAAATATTTTTCATGTGAAGGTAGATTTTCTAGGGTCTATTCTTATCATATCCGGCTTTTAATGCATTTCACTAGGGTAAAAATGCTCAATATACCCTACTATATTTTCCGGAGTGTTGAGAAGATGGCCTACATTGCCCAAAAGAGGGAGTATAAAGATCAAATGAAGAGTCTCTTTCATCATTCCCTCATTAAAATTATAGTCCTTTATCATCTCAAGGAACTCAACATTGCTTGGAGCACCTTCATAGCTAATCCCATATTCACTCATTCATCTACTCAGAATGTTCAAAGCATCCCTTCATCATCTCATCCTTCCACCTCCATTCCTCCATCTCAGCCCATAGATCATTCATCCTCATCTGATGAGTCAGCCACACCATCGCCTCCATCATCACCATTCCATTAGCATATTCATTCACTTGACATAGATGAATTCAAAGAGCAAGATCACATTGAACAGGTTGAGGTAAGCAAACCTAAAGGGGTTGATTTGGGCACTTTGACACATATTTATCAGAGAGGACATAGGCAAGTTTTTGCCCCACAGATTGTGGGAGGGGCCTTGCCTTCTTCATCGGCAAAGTAGGTACAAAAGGGCAAGGAAAATATGATAGAGATCTAGCAGGAGGAGGAGGACCTCCATGAGACAAAACAAGATTTTCACTTAGTTGACCTAAGTGAGCATGATGACAGTGAAAGCACAAGCATTGTCATCAAAGAAAAGGATGCACTCATAGGGGAGCTCCAGGTCAACTTGCAGAGGGAAAAATACATCATTTCATACTATGAGCAGGAAAACAAGCAGTTTGAGACCAAACAAGAGCTCATGGAGATTCAACTCATCAAGGCAAAGAGGGAGGTTGAAAAGGCTAAGGATTTACTTGATGAAGCATATGGAGAATATAGTGACCAGCTGGAGGAACAGGTGCCAAGAAGAAGGCCAAGGACTAGAGGCCTAAAAAGAGCATTGGAGCTAGAAAAATAGAAAGAGGCTGAACTAGCTAATGAGCTCACCCTAAATGAACAATTTGCCAAAATGGTCAATGAGAACCGGAGCATTAGCTTGAGAGGGTGAACAACCATCTTGAAAACCTCCTAGACAAGGCCAAAAGGGACAATAACATTTAGAGAAAGATGGCAAAGTATTATTGCTGAAGAAACCAAATAGCAAGGGCAAAGCTCAAGGCTGCTAGGGCAAGAATTGAAGCCCTAACTCACCAAGAAGAGAAGAAGAAGCTTGATATACTTGCAGAGGCTTCACTCCATGCCTAGCAACATCAAACATCAGCTCCTTGGCCAATTTTGAAGACTCTTGGCTCATTTTTGGTAAAATTGTCTTTCTTGTCTTTTTTGAGGCAATTTCATATCAGTTGTTTGGTCAAATGCGCAACGCCTAATTTTTTGAAGCACTTTTTGGAGGAATGGAAGACACCAGTGGATTTAGAAGGACCAAGACATTCAGGAAAATTGTGTTTCCATCCCTGGAAAGCAAAACTGGCAGTTGAAAAAGGCAAAAAACCACCTAAAAATCATGTTTTTGCCTCATTTCTAGACGAGGTGCTCCGCATTTGAGTAGTCTTGGGATAATGGAGTTTTGGAGGGTCAAATCAAGCCCATTTTGAAAACGAAGGGCAGTTTTGGAAACTAGACAGGATAAGATTTCTAATGAGCTATCCTGCGCTAGATTTGGAAATCAGGAAGGCAGGTAAAAGTCAGCTTGAAGATGGCACTGTTGTTTGACACTGGCGCTGCGCGTTTGACAGTTGGCCCAGTTTTACACTGTTTCTCTCCAAAATTGATTTTTACCTATGGGAAATCATTTTTTTACTAATGTAATTGATGTGGTTGATGTAATTATTATGTTTTTACTGTTACCTATGGTAAGTACATTAGGTAAATGGCCTCCATGACTTGTAATGAATCAGTTTGCTTAAGTTAGGGATGAGTCACTTTGACCACCCTACACTCTAGCTATGAGTTCAGTTTTTGTTGCAACTGCTCCTCTCATGGATTCGACCCCTAAGGCTAGGATGAGCTGATGTGAGGCCGATATTATGAAATTGCTCAGTCATTCTACAAGTTGGACTCTATTGGATGTTGTACTAGTGTTTCAGACTTTGGCATGAAATATATTGGATGAGTTGCAACTATTTTGGTGGGATTCCTATGGCATGGTATTTTGATATTGTTTCTTCTTCAGTTACATGTGTGTGAATGTTTTGTACCTTTCATGATCTATTTTAAATATGTTTGATTTTCAAGGTGTGATAAGAAAAATTCATCTTCTATGCTCTGTGTTGGGAAAAACATCATAATTTGTTTCATTTCTTCAGTTTAAAAAGAATTCATGATTTACATGCTCTTTTTAGCACCTCACTAGTCTAAACCATCTCATCACTATACTAAAAAGTGTTAAAGTAACTTGCCTACCTTTCCCCATCAAATGTCCGCAATTCTGATTCTCTTTCACTCTCAAACCTAATTCACTCATCCAATTACTACCCCAAACAAATCAAATCAAACAAACCTTGAGCTACTATATCTAGCCTAAAACCCTAATCTATCCAACCCTCTTGGCTGTCATCCTTTGGAGAGAACCCTCTCTGGATTGGTAGGGCTAGCTACCAAGTTAAAAGATTGGTCTGTGGTTACCTCAGTTGGACTCTTCCTCAGCCTTGGAGATCCAAAGGAGTGATAACAAGCACAACTTATCATCCATAGACAGATGGATAGAGAGAGAGAGGGTCAAAAATATATTAGAGGAAGTGAGAAGAGTATCTCTCTTTGATAGAGTTCACATACAAAAACGGTTATTAGGACTCATTAAGGATGAGTCCTTTTGAGGCATTGTATGGGCTAAGTTGCAACACTCCCATCAGTTGGAGTGATTCGGTTAGCAGGGTATTGATTGGATGAGATATGTTGGTAGACATGGAATAGGAAATGCAGGCGATCAAGAAAATTCTAAAGGAAGCACAAGATAGGCAGAAAAGCTATGCAGATAGGAACAAGTTGTTCAAGGAGTTCCAGGTTGGGGAAGAGGTGTACTTGTGCATTAAACTAATGAAGAGCTCCTTGCAGGTTGGACCTTTTGCTAAGCTGGCACCACGGTTTTGTGGACCCTTCAGTATTGTTGAGAGGACTGGGCCAGTAGCCTATCGTCTTACACTGCCTCCGACAGTGAAATTCCATGATGTTTTCCATGTATCTTTGCTTAAGAAGTATGTTAAGGATGATGATCATGTGATTGACTGGTCTGTATTGTAGGTGGAACCAGATGGAGAATTCCAGTCGGAGCCTCAGTGTATATTGCAGAAAAGGGTGCTCATGCTCCGGAACCAAACAATCGAGCAAGCTAAGGTGCAGTGGAAACATTTTGGGCCTGATGAAGCTACATGGGAGATGGAGGATTAGATGCGGGCTATGTATCCTTCCTTGTTTGCCGGTTGAGGAAAAGCAGTTTTGGCTTGGTCTTTTGGTGTGATTTTGGTATATGTTTTGATGATGTTGGTTCATGTACATATGTATATGGATGTAAATATCATCATGAATTATGTTATAAATCCCCACTATGCGGTATGTTATTATGATGTCATGTTATTATGTTGGTTTGTTTTCCGGCAGGGTGATCATTGTAAATGTTGCATTGAGATAAGTTATAAAGCTCCATAGGTAGTATATATATTTTTCTTACAACAATTTGTGGTTATAGGTGTTGTTGAACATCAAGGACGGTGTTCCCCTAAGGGGGAGGGTTTTGTAACAGCCCCGGAGAAAATTCCATGTAATAAAAGTAAATAAAGGCAAAATAATAACCACAGATGATGAGACACTTATTCCAAGCTGAATGTTGGGAAAAATCCTAGTGATGGAGATCACTTGTGATTGTTTATGGCTAAGGAAATTGGCAAAGGCAATGACTAATGCTTTGGAAAGGCAAAACGACATTTTTGGCACATTTATTTATGAAAATAATGGAAATTAGGAGAAAAGGGAGGTGAAAGGTCACATGTTGCATGTGAGGAGGAAATTGAAGGAAAAGAATGGAAAATGAAGAAAATAGAGGCCTCATTCGTAAAAAGGATTTTGAGGATCAGTTGGTAACCTTTTGTCAGTTCAATTTTGGAACTCTCTCATTATTATCTCCCTCTCTCTCATACTCTTGGAGAGTTAGAGTTTTCTTGGAGCACTCTTGGTGGGTGTGGCATACTTGGATTCTTAGATAAAGAAGGCAAAGGAAGAGTAGGAAAGCGCAAGAAGGCATCAGAATCAACAATGACATCAGATTTGCTTGCAGGTATTGAGTTGCATGTATGTTTCCTTCAATATTTTTGGCATACATGGCACATGCATGTGGTTTCTTGGTTGTGATATGTCATTGGCATGGAGGATTGTTTGGATTGACAATGGATTACATAGCCTTTCCATTTCCTGGATAGCCTTGGTGATTGTGGGTTTACTTTCATTGTTTGTTTTTTGTTGGTTCTCATGTTTCCTTAGCTCGAGTTGAGTTATTAGTTCATGGAAGCCCTGATTGGACAAACACTTTAGAATCCCTATAACAGCTTGGGTTGAGTTACTATTCTTGGAAGCCTTGGTTGGACAAACTCTCTAGAAGCCCAACGACAGTTGTGGGTTGAGTTACTAGTCCTGGAAACCTTGGTTGGAACAAACGCTCTGAAAGCCCTCGAAGGCTTGGATGGAGACCAATATGATGATGGTTTTGTGATGTCCGACTGTGAGGTGGAATCATTGTTTGATGGGTTGAGGTGGATGGCCTTTGGAATCCCTGGATGAGTTTTGATTGATATGTTTTATGAGATCCCACATTCATGATTGGAATATGGCACGGGGGTGAATGGTTGAAGAGATATTTGGCTCAACCATTCTACGGTTGGGTGGAACATGGAAGTCCCATCTCGGGTTTGGATTTTGCATCATTAATGAAAGGTTATTTCTCCTTGTGTTTCTATGAGCATTTTGATGGATTGTATGTGGTCTATATGGATGTAATTTCATGAGTATTTATGTTTCTATTATGTTGGTTATGTATGTGTTTTATGACAACAACCATGTGTGTCTCTCATCATTTTTTTACTTGTAATTGAATGATCAATGTATCTTTGACCTAATGGATGGAATGGCAGTTGATGTGTTGAGGCATCAATGGTTCTTAGCGATTCTTAGCTAAGTATGAGACTCTTATGCTCATAATTGTTAATTACCCCTGTTAATTACACATTTGCAATATGTTTGACGAAATGCCTATCATGGCTAGTAGGGGTCCAGTCAAGGTCTCGAACAAGTATTTGCTTTAGTACTGTCATTTCCATGTTTTTTTATTGATCTAAAGAGATGGTTCAATTCTAGGCAGTGACCTGGGCTCTGGGCCTAAAAAATTGGCTCAAATCTCGGAGTCGTTGGCATAGCACTAACAGTTTTGGTCTTTGGTCCTTGGTAGGCAAGCCTGTGAGAGCGACTTTGGGTTGCTAGTCAAACTCATGCCTATAGCATGGGAGCGAATGAGCCTTAAATTGTCCAAAATCTCACTAGGAAAATTTAAGGCTCATTACACTTCATGTTAATGTGACTTAGGAGGTCGAATCATATGATAGTGGCATCTCATCACATGTTTACCCCGGTTGGCTAGTTGCTTGGGTGGATGTGGGAGGAGGGTGTTGCAAAGAATGTAGTAGGGAAGATGTTAATTCAATTCTCCTTAACCTTGATAAAATCTTGTGAAATTATGTTATCTTCTTCTTGTTCTTAATTATACTATTTTCACCAAACAATTATCAAGAGCATAAACAATAGAGATAATGGACACAAATATAGGCTCCATGCGAGGGCAAAACCCGTCCAAGGGGGAAACCTGGAAATAATCTCTTCTCTTCTTGTAGAATCAATTCAAATGATAAATCTAGAACCCCAAGACCAAATTCCTAACCTCCTCCAAGCACCAAGTCACCCCTTTAATAATTTCTCCCAAACAAGTCAAAGTTTACCCAAGTCAACAAAGGTTAAACCTTTTCAAATCTACTTTACGTTATAATTTAGGCCTTCTACTTCAGATCTACTTCTTTGATCCTTTGGAACAGCAGAAACATTCCTTTCTAGCATGTGCCAGCCTTTCAAGAAGTCCTCCCTCAAGCAAGTCAATGTCTTGAAAGCCATCGAGAGTCAAACTAGGTCAAATTAGAGTTTCAACCCTCCTGCAACTTGGATCTGCAATTCTCGGCCTACTGCATCTCAAACCTACAATTCTTGACCTGCAGAAACCCTAACCTTTGCACGTGTGGACAAAAATAGGTAGATATTAGGTCTCTTTGCTTCGCTTGGTCTTCTTCCTTGTCTTCTAGCTTTCTTCACTCTCTTTTTTTCTTCCTATTCTTTCTTGATATCAAACTCTTCTTGTTGCAGATAAAATTATTTGCTAAGGAGTTCGAAGTTGTTCTTATATATACCAATCTGTGGAGGTCGAATAGCCTCTTCTAGGCCGATTTATGCTTGGAGGCTAACATTGACTTTCAAGATTCAAAACAATATATTTTACATGTTACAACTTTCCCAATATGGTCTTATACAAATGATAAAGACTCTTTTGACTCAAGAAAAATATTCTTTTGACTTGACACACCCTAGAAGCATGAAGAACATGCTTTACCTAGTTAACCAAAAAAATGGAGCATGAAACCCATGTTTAAAATAATATTTGTCTTTCTTCTTTTTCTTGTAACACGAGATATACATAATGACAAAAGTACAATGATAATTATGAAGACCGAAACTAGTTACATTTTCCAGCACTCCCTCTTAACTAGGGAGGTATTCATAATTGCACAAATGGAAAAAGGATATTCTCAAACTGAAAAGTTCTCATAAGAAGAGTCGGATTGGTAAGCCATCTTTAAGTATCAACATTTTGACCAACATTGTCAACATAATAAGGCCTTAAATTGACAAGCTCTTCTTATATCAAAGCATAATGTTGGGAGGCTTTACGTGAGCTACCACACTACCTCTTCAAGGTACATACCCCATATAGATGTTCACTAGGTATTTCATTTTAGGACTATTCTTATCTTGGATTCCAAATCCTCAAAGAACATCGGTCCTCTTTGACCACCCTTATCTTGAATACATGTCTAATCCTCAAAGAATGTCAGTCAACAAGAATACTTATTATCTTGGATTCTTTCTCATTAAGGACTATTAATCTTAGATTCGTATCCAATCCTTAATTCTCTATTCTCCCTTCATGGTCTTCACTTAGATGCGTGGTTATTAGTCCTGGCCTAATGCATGACACATGAAGAAGAGAATATAAATGTGATGTCCATCATCACTCCCTCTCAACGAGAGAGGAGATTCCCATTCCTTCTTAATTGAGGAATTGATCCTTGCTTCTTTTTTTGAGTATTCAAGGAGACTTCTTTACTCCCTCTCAAAATATAGAGAAGATTCCTTACTTCCTTTTGATTAGGAAGTCATAACGACAAGCCCTTTATCTTGTCTTTATAAATACATCAACTACTAGTTCTTCATGGGGGTCTTCAAGTAGTAGTTGCATGGATCCTCCTTTCTTTTGCATCTCACCATATTGAGCTTCTATGTTCGTGGATATTCTGGAGACATCCTCTTCCTTTAATCTTGTGACAGGGTCCAGGCCATCAATATTTCATATCACTTTCCTTTATTTGTCAACAATGAACGCATTAAATCGAGCCTATCAAATAGAGTTAATCATAGCTCCCTCTAAACATGAAAGTGATCTTCATGAACATTAGGTTATCCTCATATATTGTTACCTTTCAATCCCTAGATGATGATGTAAACATCTTGACTATATAATCCTTTAAGGATTGTCAAAACCATTCACTCAATCCATGTGTTATTTGAATCGAGTTCAACACCAGTAGTTGATCTTGCCTCAATTGTCATTATACATTTCTGCAATATCCTTCCTGGTAGAAAAACAATATGTCAACCAGATAACCAATACCAAAACATCAATATTATAATTACCTAATTATGATGGCCTCTTTGTATTTTGCTTACTTTTGAGATCAACATCCTTTCGCATGGTCTATCTTCATCTTTTACCAAAGATCCTTCTCCATGCTTTGTAATCAAAGTGCTCATGGAACAAACTGACTAGCAAGCTACAATTTCTTCTTCCTTGGAGTTTTCATTTTCAACTCTTTTACTTTATTTTCAGAGACCATACCAAATGTTGATCAATATCATTATGTTTATGCCATGATATTTTGTGAGAGAGTCTTGATCTATATCCATTCCAAAGCATGTCAATCTTCTTTTATAACCAACTATTTCTGCAAAATTCTTGTAGATATGAACCTTACCCTAGAGAGGAGTTACTTAAAATATGCATACCTTTGCTTTCATACAACCATCTAGCCATAATTTCTTGATTGAGCTTACTTCTTACAGATGTCAAAGATAGGTTCCTTTTCCCAAGAAAGATTTTCATTATGCCTTTTATATTGCAACTTGACCATCCACATTCCTTCATCCTTCAAGAGTATTGTTTCCATATTAGATGGAATATATACCAGTCATAGAGCTTCTTCCAAGAACCTTCCAAAATGATGGTTCTTATAGGATCTTTGATGATCCCTCTTTGCAAAATGACTACCTCTAACATTAGAAAATGCTTGGATGAACTATAATATGTAATATGGTCAATCTTCTCATTCTTTTAAGCTAGATGATCTTTTTTAAAGCAACTTGATTATGTAGACTATCATATGCTTCTTTTTATGATGCCATGATTTTGCAAAAATCAAGACATTTCTAGAGAATGCAACAAAATAGGCTACTCTTCTTTCTACTTAATAAAAGAAAGACAAATTTCATAAAGAACCTGATAGAGATGGAGCTTCCTTTAATAGTAAAAATCCTTGGGATCTTCTCCTTTTGGCTTCTTTGTAGGTTCTCCCTTTAATTCAACTATGTGAACTTCAATTCTTTCCTTTCTTTTATTGTTCTTCTTGTTTGGAAAATCCATTTTAAAGTTTCCATACTCATTGCATCCAAAACATTGAATCTTGGACATATCTGACTTTCCTTTGGACTTTCCAAACTTCCATTTCTTCTTATTCTTGGACCTTACAATAAAGGATTGAGACCTTTCATTTGATTCTGTGTCATCCTTTGCCTTTATCCTAGATTCTTCCAAGATACATTAAGCCCGTAACTCATCAAAAGGAGTAGTATCCTTCTTTTAGTAGACACTAGTTACAAAACTGCTCCAATCGGATGGTAGAGAATTTAATACACAAGTAGTCATTTCAGAATCGGAAACAACTTCCCCAAGCCCTTGCAGTTGATCTCTTTTTTGTGAGATCTTCATAATATAAGTGGCCATGTAGTCATCCTTTTATTTCCTTATTATATATAGTTGATTCCTCTAGGATACCTTTTGACCTGATGTACTTATAGAGTACGATTTTACCAACTTATCATACATAGCCTTAGATGTCTTCAAAACATCAACAAAGGGAACAAGATGATCCTAAATAGATTCAACAATGATTCTTTGTGCCCTCACTTCTCCCTTATTTTATTTTGCTAAATCTTGAGTCTTCTCTTTATATGGTACAATTTCACCAAGAATATGCTCCATGACTTCATTTTTTGTGAGTGCTAAGCAATCCTCTTCTTCCATGCTAGGAATTTTGTTGATCCAACAATCTTGTTGCTTTATTTGAAAAATGTAGCCATATGATCTATAGATTAAGGCATCGAAGACAATATGATACTCACTTGTCAACCAAGATTCCTCCTTCTTGATGATGCTCCAAACTATCTTGATGTTTTCAAGACCTTCAAGGAGACTTAAAAGATGCCCTGTAATGATGGCTTATAGGATGCCTTCAACAATAGTGTCTTCAAACAATTTATAAGAGTGGATAATTATCCCAAGATTCTTTTATGCTTCCTCTTCTTAAAGATGACGTAGTGCACGAGAGAGTCTTCAATAAGAGTTTATCCTTCCTTCCTTCAATAAGATATTGATCCTTCTTGAGAAGATGAGATCTTCAATGAAAGTTTGATGTAGTAACCTTTCTTATAAGTTAATTGGTCTTCTTCTTCTTTCACAATCCTTCTGTTGTTGTTTCTACAACACCCTCCAAAATCTTGCTATTTTCAAATTTTGGAGCCTACCTCCTATCATGTGACATGTCACTTTTGGTCGTCAAGTGTCGTTTTATGTTCCTACACATGTGACAACTGTCCATGTTCCTTTATAAGTGTCGTCGGATCATTAAGAGTGGTGATAGCACACATTGGCCTCATAATACACTTTCTATCCACAAAACGACACTTATGTGTCACAACTGTACATACTATGTTTGTTGCGCTTGGAGAATGTTTGTTAACTAGCGTTTTGATGCATATTTCTTAGTCTTGGGTCCTGTCTAAGTTTTAGTGATGAGTTGATATGTATAACAATCGATCTTGTTCCTAATTTAGTGTGTTTTTCTATGTGTTATCCTTCTAAACTTAGACAATTTTTTGACTTTGAAAGCTCGCTCTCTAGGCTAATAAGAGTGCACAACGCAATTCTAAGGCCTAGTGGAGACCCTCTTTGTCAACTAGAATTGTTCCCTAAGCCCAAAAGGCTTCCCTCTCTCTCTCTCTAGAGCATAGTGCACTTCTAGCTAGAAAACCCTCCTTCCTATTGCCAGTTCCGAGTGCCCTCCTCGTGGTCGTGGCTCTCATCCAAAATGCATGGTGCACTTCTAGTGAACAGTCATGTTTCCTTGCCTCTTGCAAGTGCGTCTTGCGCCCTCCAAGCCTCCTCCTCCTCTAGAAATACACATCGTGCAATGTTAGTGAGCAGTGAAGCCCTCTATTGTCTCTTGCAAGTGTGCCCTATGCTTAGAAGGTCTCTCTCTCTTCCCTTGTCACATTGTTGATCCATAGTTGGAAAATATGCATGAAACATGATAGAATAGGAGATTTATGGGATAATGCTTGCTTGCCATGAGTAATCCATATATGAAAGTGTTCAATATAGCATGGAAAATTTGTGTGAGAAGATTTGTCAAGAAAAGTTGCCCAAGGAATCATTTTGAAGACAAAAGGCATAAAGATACCATGTTGCGATAGTTGAAAGAACAATGGGTTTCGATGATCAAAGTGACTCATGAAGGCTCCATAATCTCAAGAGACCCTTTGGAGTGTAGAAGGAAATCACAATGAAAGATCTATTACAAGTATTGAAGACATAGTGGTAGTGTCGTCACTTCTCAAAGAACTCTATGTACAAGTCACCATGGGTCCAAGTCATTAAAGGTGATGACTTGTCATGTTGTCGTTACATGATGATGTGGAAAGTAATGATGCATTTTTGGAAAATATTGTAAATGTAAATATGTGGAAGTCCAAGAGTCACATATGTACAAGAGAGTCATATGGAGAAGGTCAAAAGTCATATAGAGGTCCAAAGGTCACATTAGAAGTCTAAGAGTCATGAGGGAAGTTCAAGACTCATAGGGATATGTGTTGAGGCAAATTAATTACCTATCATTTAATTGTCAACCCGGGGTTTTCGTAAAACTTGCGAAGTGTGTGTGCACTGTATATGCTAGAAATTAACTTTCAATTTAGATCAATCTAACTACGAAACCAAATAATGATAAACCAAATTCACCTATTCTAATTCAACAATCAACTCAAAAGAAATTATAGCACAACCCGCAGAATTGAAATTACATGAAACAAAATCTACTCTAAGGGATCATGTGTGCATTATCAAATCAAGACCCTATGAAATGAATAATCAAATCCACATGACATGAAATGAAAGCAAAACCAATCATTCTTAACCTCTCACACAGGAAAAGCTATGAAGTAAATAAAAACAATCGCTCTTAACCTCTAGATAAGAAAGCAAATAAAAACAATCGCTCTTAACCTCTAGATAGGAAAGCAAATAAGAACAATCACTCTTAAAATCTCACACAGGAAAAGATATGAAAGAAATAAAAACAATCACTCTTAACCTCTCACACAGGAAAATATATGAAAGAAATAAATCTTAATCTATGAAAGCAATAAATCTTAATCTATGAAAAACAATAAATCTCACACATTATAGGTGGCCAATCCAAAAGCATGAGAGATGGCAAGTTGAGAGGCTCCCAGTGCAAGCATTACCAATCAAGGTGAACATCACTCATGAGCATGGTGCTAAATCTAAATTCCATTCATAAGTAATATTAACTTTCCACCTAAGTATCTCCAACTTTACACATGCCTTTGAAAGGAGAAGGCTCTCTTATTTATGCAAAAACATAAGAAGCTACCTCATTAATGGAGGTCCATTATTCTCTCCCTAGATCTCTAGAAAATCTCATAGAATTACAACTCAAATAGATAATGATGAGACACATATAGAGTTACAACTTAAATAGGTAATGATGAGACACATATCCTCTTTGATCTTTATCCAAATCTTATTCCATATCTTGAAGGGAATCTGAATTTGAGCATTGGAGGCCACATAACGGTGCCTTGGAAGCTTCCAAATGACCTACACATGTCATGAAACTCAAGCCACTTTTATGTATTAGCAAGTATATGTCATTTTTCTAAGTTTTAACCATAAATTCACTTAAAATACTAGAAATCATTAGCTTCTGGAAAACACAAAGGTAACCCCATGTAATCATGAAAATGGAGGCTAAAGAAAGATTATATGGCTATGGAGTTGCGACATGTCAGTGAAATGGTAGCGATAAATGTGAGAGTGGATGATATTTTGAATACATTTTGGAGGTTCTACATACCCCCTAACTGATGTTATTGCATGTCCTCATGCGATCTACTGCATTGCTTAATCATGATTTTCTTTTGAATGAACTTGGCTTATATCAATTGTCCTTAAACTTTGCATTTGACAATTTCATTTCTTTTTGCAAAGTATTCCTTGTCATACATTGAATTGCAACATGTTTGGTTGGTTCTTGTGTTTCAATACCTTGTTTCTTTTTGTTGCAGCAAGATTCATTGAACGTATTTAAGAATGCATCTTTGAATCAACCATATAATATGCTCATCATTTAGTCTTTTATTTGCAAATCACATAACTTTTGAAGCATAATTGATTAGGACAAGTATGTTAGGATGAAATGAAGTGATGTGGATGTGATAATAAATGGATGTCCCTTCCCCCCCAACTAAAGGTGTTTACAAATTTTATTTTTTTTCAAATGAGAAAGGAAATATGGTGAAGTATTTTCCAAAAATTATGATTTCAGTATTCAAGGAATTCTATGATTAAAAGCTAGAAAAGAACATACCTTTACTTACCTAGGAAGTGGACAAACTGTACATATGTAGAGAAGTTGTAGCTGCTACTGGATCATGGAATAGAATGTAGACTTTCATTTGCTTCTTGGTTGCATAAATGATGGATGAGGTGGTGAAAGTGGGTTCTTTATTGCTGCTGTATCTACTGCAAAATGTTGAAATGATATAGTCTTCACCTGTTACAAAGCTCGATGGTACAATTCTAGTCATGCGAATAAATCTGTTGTTGTCGAACATGAAGAGAAGTCATTGGATTACCAACCATTAATGAATGTCGTTAATCAATGCGAGGCAAACTCACCCTTAATGTCAACGAGTGCCAAGGTACCTAAGTACATCTTGCAAAGTGCGAATAGATGAGCTGATGTTGAGCCATTTGAAAGATCCACTGATTAAGGGACATTAATGTATTCCCATGATTGTCAATGAGAGAACTTGTCATTGATGCATACAAGCCTCAAGGTACTAATAAGGACTCTAGCCCTGAACCTAGATAATGTGTTGATGTTGGTAGGCCAAGACTTATTAGAAGGGAGGCATTAATGAATACTCCATCATCTAACGTGAGTATGAAATGATGATTTTGGAAGGACTATGTATGAAATTTTTTGCAGTGGATCAAGGTTTATTTAATGGAAAGGAAAATGACAAGAGGGTAAACAAGCGAACGGAAAGCAAAAGGACAAATCAACATGTAAGTGAGCTGAATGTCTCTATGAATGGAAATTATGAAAAATGTGAATGGAAAATGTAAATGGAAAATGTGAAGGAAACATGCGACTCTTTACAAGGAAAATGGTGATGACGATGCTTAGCGAAAATGCTTGGATAGCTTGTGAGTTTGGAGAGGAAAAATGATGGCATTTATGGATGATAGAAATGGATTCAATTAGTTCATGTTTCTTGAAATTGGTCGTAGAAAACCAATCATGCATAAATTGGCTTCCTTTAATTCTCAGATTGCCCTGGAACATGAAAATAAACATGGCACTAACATTGCAACAAACGTAACTGTGTTCAAAGAGAAATGATCAATTTCTCTAAGTACATACAGAAAATTTGCATAATTGACAGGTTCATGACGTGTTTTCATTTAAAATGGTTAGTTTAATTTCACAATTGCGATAATAAATCCAATTTCTAAAAGAAAACAATTTCCTCAATTTATGTTTAAATCATAGCATTTTATAAAGATAAAGAAATATTATTTGTGAATGCTTAATGATTCCTGCAAAACAGTCCTTAATAAAAAATTCATCAATCGATCCTGCAGATAAAGTGCCCTTACAGTTCTTCTTCTTTCCTGCATCATACTTGAAAACATAATCATTAGACAAATCCAATAAATTTTGATCATGATTTTCTGATTAGAATGCATTGTTGACAAATAGATCATTGAGTTAAATACAGAGCTGCAGAATTGTTGTTCAGCTGCAGAATTGCGCAGTTTCTGTAGCTAAAATCTTGAATAGACAGTTAAGTACACACAACTATGCATTTTTGTTATGAACAAATAACCAGTCCAATCTTCAAATCGATCAATACTTCTTCCAGAAAAATTAACAAATAGATTTTATTTATTTATTTATTTTTTAATATTAAAAAGAACAAGGTAATTCTGATTTGCTTATTTTACCTGTAAACCTTCTTTGGCTGAATAGTGGCAGAGAGATTTCCAGTTTGTTGATGTCATAGCCTTGTTTGTTGTTCTTGTCTCGTGTTTTATGATTCTTTCTTTTGTTTCTTGCTTCGACAGGTGTGTTTGAGTGAACCATCACAACAACTTTTTCTCAATTTGCTCCAATCACTAAATGAATTTCACATTAATTTTTATGACAATTTTTTTCATGGCAAAAAAAAAAAACTAATGAAATATTTACAAAATTTAAAATGTGAAATATAAAACAAAACATTAAACATACTAATCACAAAACGTAACATATATAAAACAAAAGTACAAAAAAAAACACTTCAAAATAAAAATAAAAACAATCATTATACACAACGTATATATACACACTTTAAAAACAAAACATAACAACATAAAACATAACGTACTCAACAAATGCATGTGCAAAGATGGAAGATTCAACAACACTGTGTTACTTTTTACTACACGGATTAGAGAGAAAAGAGGATTTGTCGTAAATCCACTCTCAAGATCAGACGTTGTTATTGAAATTGTGACAAGATTCACAACTCCAATCACTGACATTGAAATACTTGAGGTAGTTTCTTGACTTTGGTGAATGAGAAAAAGCGGGCCAAACAATCCATCATCATGTCTAGATATGCCACTCATATTCATATACCCTCGAGTGATTGCAGTCTTTGATAATTTCTTACAACCCTCTGCTTGTTCTTTTTACTTTTAAATACATGCGAAGATTTGGAATTCAATCATGTCATGGATTTCAAAAATAACACATTTTTCATGTAATTTGTTTTGAGTGATTCACAAAATCAAGGAAAATTGGATTTGGGGCACCAATAATAGTATAAAATATCAAAACTTAACAAGTTGCGATATTTTTTTTTACCGATACTGGTATCCCTGAAATGCTGGAGGAAGTGCTCGGGGTTGAGGCGAGGGAGGTCACACTCCTAGGGCTGCCAACACAATTTCATAATATCTTTGGCATTTGATTTGTTGTTCGATATGCAATTCCATCCTTTGAAGATCTCCTTGCACTTGTAAACTCCTAAATGCTGCAGACCACAATAAATGATTAGGGATTCTCAATTTGATCAATAGGCCAGGATGCCTGACGAGAGCAGATACCACAACACTTCACATAAAATCTCTGTGGCGGATCTACCTCCTGTAGATCAGGAAAATCAGATCAGGGTCACAACTGTTATCTGTTCATTAATTGAAAATCGTTTTTTTCTCATGCAATCTGCCAAATAAGGCTCCAGAGAACCCTGAAAATCTCTCAAATGGTTACGAATTTGAGAAAACCGCTCCTAGGTAATATAATTAACCTCGTTCTGAGAAAAACCCACATTTAATTTTTTGAAATTCATTTTCGTTTGGCCAGAAATCATGTTTTAAAATGACGTGTCGAAAGCTGCTATGCATTTCTGGCAAATGTTCAGATAACAAAAATCACTTGCTGGATCTTTCATGTCTACTGCCAAGCATGGATGAGGATAAGCGGAAGTCTAGACGGGTAAGTATGGCTTCAGCTTATAGCCATTTGGATCATCCCTGGGTGTATGAAGAATAAAAATGAAAACACAGCCATCTGGATAATCATTTGGATGCACGACTTTTGAAGAATATCCACCCAGGGTTGATAACCCTCTACACAAGGTTTAGGCCATAGTGTGTCAAGACTGGCTTACATATCATGTTTTTTTAGATGGGTCCTTCGAGTTTTCGCCTATGATGCTCCTATTAGGATATTCTTTCTTCAACTGTTTGAATTCTTTTAACATGGTCGCAAGTGGAATGTCACTGATAAGTTTAATATTTTTTTTTTTGAAAATTAATAAAAAAATATATTTTATTTTTATTTTTTTTGTTTTTGTTTTTAATGAAAATTTACTATGATTTTTTTTATTATTATTTAAAATCAAAACATGATTTTTTTATTGAAAATATTTTTGTGAGGTTAATAGAAAATGCAAGAAAACAAATAAAAATCTAAAGATTTTAAAGTCTAAAAATTAAAAAAAAAATGCAATCAAGAACTTAAAAAAATGCAATCAAGCTTGATTTTATTTTTCCTAACTTATCTACTTGAAAGAAATTCTTTTTATTTTATTTTATTTTTAAGTATATGAATGTTTCCAATGGAGCCATTTACAGATTAGACTTTCTAGAACGCTCATATCCAAATTAGCAAAATGTACCTGATTGTGCATGAGGACATGAAAAATCGTTTTAACCTTTAGATTTGTTGCAAATATCGCTTGAAGTACGGATGAATGGCCTTCACCGAAAAGTGTTTTTGAGGTAAGAAGTTTCCATGGTCTTGCTAGTTTTTACAGAAATTCATAAGGAATTTTAGTAAGATTGATGCTTCTATTATTGACACTATAAAGAGGGATAAACAACTATTTAAATGGACTGTTGAAGCAAAAAGAACTTCCAGTTGTTGAAAAGAAAGATCACTGAAAAGCCTATTTTAATTTTGCCTGATTTTAATAAACCTTTTCAAGTGAAATATGATGCTAGTGGAGAAGCTATTGGCATTGTTTTAAGTCAGGAGGACAGACCTATAGCTTATTTCAGTGAAAAATTGAATGAATCAAAGAAGAAATATTCTTCCTATGATAAGGAATTTTATGCAGTTGTACAATCATTGAAAAAGTGGAGATATTACTTGATGTCTAAAGAGTTTATACTTTATTCAGATAATCATGCATTACAGTACATTATGCAATAGCCAATGCTTAGTCAGAAACATGCAAAATGGGTAGAATATCTTCAAAGTTTTAATTTTGTATTGAAGCATATAAATGGCCAATCAAACAAGGTAGCAGATGCCTTAAGTAGAAAAAGTATTCTAGTTCAGGAAAGTCAAATTCAAGTGTTGGGTTTTGATTTTCTTAAAGAATTATATGAGAAAGATTTAGATTTAACGAATTCTGATCTGCGGTTCTTCGGTGAATTCCGAACTGCGGTTCTGCGGTTCTTCGGTGAATTCGGTTCTTCGTAACCTTAAATTTATTCCCATATTCAGATCTGCAGCTCTTATCTGCGGTTCTTCGGTGATCATTCTTTTGATCAGATCTTTTGTTAGATCTGCCGGTGTGATAGATCTGCGGTGTGGTCTCTGCGGTGTGATAGATCTGCCGTCCCTGCGTTATAGATCTGCGGTGTGAAATATATATCTGCGGTATAGATCTGCGGTTGCCTTTTCCTTTACTTTTTATCTTGGGAATCTCACTGTGGTCTCAGAACCAGTGTTGTTCGATTATGAGTTTGAGGCCGAAAGGCCATTCTGGTCAGCGACGGATGAGACCATTGCTCGTGAGATTGTGAGGTTATCGCATCAGCGCCCAGGTCCCAACGGTCACTGTGTTGTAGTTTTATGGTCGAGAGACCATTCTTATCCGCGCCAAAGGGTCAAGATTATTCTTGGAGGCGTCTTTTATCACTATTCAAATTCTTGAATGATCACGAAGGATGATTATATATACGGTATAGATCTGCGGTCTCTGCGGTGTGATAGATCTGCCGTCTCTGCGGTATAGATCTGTGGTGTGGTCTCTGCGGTGTGATAGATTTGCCGTCTCTGCGGTATAGATCTGCGGTGTGATAGATCTGGTGCAGATCTGCGTAAAATATGGCTCCGAGCTTTGCAAAAATTATTGGTGGTTCATCCGCCTTTGGAGGGCAATCTCCTGCCCATATCGTAAGTGAAGCCCCAGCTCCCACTATCCAAGTGGTCCAGGACTCACTCGATGAAGCTTTGAAGTTCTCCGAAAGTGCCCTAATTTGCCGGTTCAATGGTTTTTGGCCGCGGCTGATAGCACTCCACAATTGGATCTCGGAGGTATGGAAGCCTATCATTTCTGATGAAATTAATATCTACCCCTGTGCTAGAGGTTTCTTTATAGTAGATTTTGAAAATCCTGAAAGCAGACAATGTATTCTAGATTCCGGCCCTTGGTTTTGGGAAAAATCAGGCCTATTCATGAAGCCATGGAACCCATCATTCGATCCCTCTACAGCAATGATAACCTCAGCACCAGTTTGGGTGAGATTGCCAAGCCTACCCTTGCATCTCTGGAATCTCTCCTCGCTAAAAGCCATCGGAAATGCAATTGGGAAATTTTACTGCAGGTGCCCAGAAACAGAGGAATATGCCAGAACCACCTATGCACGCATCTGTGTGGAAATGGATTTCAGCGCCGGATTCCCAGCTGAAATAAACCTAACAAGTAAAGACTATGTGTGGAACCAGAAGCTTGATTATGAAAGTGTCCTCTTCAGATGTCGATCGTGCTTTGAGACGGGGCATCTAGCCAAAAATTGCCCAAAAGCCTCTGAGAAAAATTTTGCTAGAAAAAACCACCACAGATCTACATGGTGGGAAGGAGCACAAAAAGAACACTACACTGTCATCAAAGAAGAATATTCTAGAGAAAACTCTGAGTCACAAGAAATCAAGGAAGAAGGAAACAACTCTCAAAGCAAGCAAGGGGAAAGCCCGCCCCAACAAATCAACAGTTATGAGGATTTGAATACCGCAGAAAATAAATCTTCATTTAACAGCGAAGCAGATCTCCTAAACCAAACTTCTCCGACTATAGACCGGGAAGCTAAGACACCAATGTCCCAAGAACCAGAAGAGATGAAGGAGATGCAAGACAAAGGAATTTGGAAGACCGTAGAGAAAAGAAAGAAAGCTACAACACCAATCTCGCCAAGAAAGACGAGGAGCCAGACAAGTAAAAATTAAGAAAATTGTAGGTCCGATAGACCAATTTGGTCTCAGTGGACGTTAACCATCATCATCATCATCATGAAGTTTGTAAAAATCCTATTTTGTTAGACAGAAGTAAGTGGCTAGATTTGTTCTTGCAAGAAGGATTGTTGTTTAAAAGAAATCAGCTATGCATACCAAATTGCTCTATGAGAGAAAATTTAATCAAGGAGAAACATAGTGGTGGACTTGGAGGACATTTTGGTGTAGACAAGACTTATGAGCAATTGAATCGGTTTTATTTCTGGCCGAAGATGAGATCTGAAGTGGAGAAGTATGTAAAAAATTGTAAAGTCTGTCAGTATGCAAAGGGAAGGAGCCAAAACACAGGTTTGTATGTTCCATTACCTATTCCAGATAGACCTTGGGATATGGTAAGTATAGATTTGGTTTTGAGTTTCCAAAAAACTCAAAGAGGAAATGATTCAATTTATGTTGTGGTTGACAGATTTTCTAAAATGGCACATTTTATTCCATGTTATAAAACCAGTGATGCTACTCACATTGCTAATCTGTTTTTTAAGGAGATTGTAAGGTTGCATGGGTTACCTAAGAGCATTGTTTCAGACAGAGACACCAGATTTGTTGGTCATTTCTGGAGGACCTTGTGGAAGAAACTTGGTACTAAACTGAGTTTCAGTTCATCTTATCATCCTCAGACTGATGGACAGACTGAAGTTGTAAACAGAAGCTTGGGTAATCTTCTGAGAAGTCTTGCAGATGAACATCCAAAACAGTGGGATCAAATTTTGGCACAAGCTGAATATGCTTATAATGATTCTCCTAACATGAGTACAGGGCAGAGTCCATTCCATATAGTTTATGGAATACACCCAAGAGGAGTGTCTGAATTGAGAGACTTGGGAAAAGATGAAATGAGAAGTGCTAAAGGAGAAGATTTTGCTTCAGAGATTCAAGCAATACATGAAAAGGTAAAATAGCAGTTACAGGATAGCAACATAAAGTACAAGAGCAGAGCAGACTTGAAGAAGAGAGAAGTTAATTTTGAGGTTGGAGATTTGGTTTTAGCACACCTGAGGAAGGAAAGATTTCCAAAAAGGGAGTATAACAAGTTAAAATTTAAGAAAATTGGATCATGCAGAGTCTTGAGGAAATTCTCTGCAAATGCATATGAAATTGAATTACCCCCTGACATTGGAATATCTCCAATTTTCAATGTTGCTGATTTGTACAGGTATGAAAATGTTGCAGATGATACAAGAGAAGATAAAGAAGAACAAGATGTTGATTGGGTAAAACAGTTACCTACAACAAAGGCATTGTGGCCAGAAAAGATTTTGGATAAGAGATTGTTTAAGAAGACAACGGGACAAAAGTATTTTCAGTATTTGGTCAATTGGAAGGATCAACCAATTGCTGATGCTACCTAGATGACAAGTGCCATGCTACAGAAGTTGGGCAATTCTATAGAAGAGCTCATGGACAGGAGCCCATGAAGAATTTTGTCCTCAGGAGTCCTATGCAGGAGCATGAGTCTTGAAGACAAAAGACTTCGAATTTTATTCCAAAAATACAAAAAAAGTTTACAAGCAAAGGAGTGGGATCCTTTAGCTTTCACTTTACAAAGCTTTCTAGATAGGATTTGAGCTAGAATTTAGGGATTTGAATTATCTTGTAATAGATTCAAGTAGTTAGGCTAGTTGAGATTCTCGAGGAGAATATCATGCAGATTAGATGTTATCTAGGATTAGGCAGATTCGATCCATTGATTTAGGATCTGGTTGTTGTATGTACAGGTATTTATTTAAGTTTTGAATTAGTGTAATTGGATTTTGGCTGTGGAGGATTGGATTGTAAAATTTGAAATCTCTCTGTGTTTCTGTGTATTTTGTGAATGAATGGTCAATCCCGGTGGTTTTAATTTCCTTCGAAATATTTCTGAGTGTTGTTGATTTCTAGTTTGGCGCCTCTAGAATTAGAGTTTTGTATAATCTTGTGTTATCGCATCTAAATCTTCATTCACTGTGCATTGAAATAACCTGGATATATTCAAAATCATAGAGTTAGTTAGCGATATCCTGAATATGATAGATAAGAACTAAACTTGGTGGAAGTGCTAAATCTTCGCGGAACGAGGAAAACCTGATAAGTTCATGAGAAACTGAGAAAAAGATCTGAATCGTTCGATCGACAAATCCAACAGATCTAATGGTCATCGTGTGCCAACAAGCGCAGGTGTTAGTCAGAATAGAAAAGCGGTCTTCGTAGGTGTAAGTTGTATCTCGCACGGTCTCAAGGTGGTAAGTGGTATTTTGAAAATTCACGCGATTAGCCTTAACGACCGACATGTAGCACGAGAAAACCACTTTTCTCGCGTGCTCTTGACTTGTTATACATCGTGCAAGATTCCACGCGAGATTATGCGACAGTCATTGGATCAAGCAGGATTGATCAACGGTGGAGATTGGCAAGCTACTTAGCAAGCAGGTGAAGCGATCACTATCGGATTGCGGAATGAGATCGACGGTGGAGATTTAACGTGCTAAAGGTTTGGAATGGTGAACACGATGATGTTATGAACCAAGGTTTTAATTCCTTTTGATTCCGTGGAAAATCTGAATGTTTGCCAAATAACGGGTAAAATAAACAATTTTGCTATTTTAGCAGAATAACTAAAATTGGAGGTTGATGATTGATACTCCAAAGGAAACCCGAGAAGAAGTTACACCCAAGCTTGAAGAGATATTTTCTAGTTTTGAACGATTATCCTTAACACCTGCAACCAGCCCACCACCACATAAGGGTGCCTTGGAAGCTTCCAAATGACCTACACATGTCATGAAACTCAAGCCACTTTTTATTAGCAAGTATATGTCATTTTTCTAAGTTTTAACCATAAATTCACTTCAAATACTAGAAATCATTAGCTTTTGGAAAACACAAAGGTAATCCCATACAATCATGAAAATGGAGGCTAATGAAAGAATATATGGCTATGGAGTTGCGACATGTGAGTGAAATGGTGACGATAAATGTGAGAGTGGGTGATATTTTATATACATTTTGGAGGCTCTACAATATGAAAGGGCATTCCTCTTGTTATAAAATAAGCATCATTACTCAAGGAAGGGACTTTTTCTAGCTTCGCTTCTCCAAGTAGGCATAAGAGAGAAAGATAGTTTGTTTGGAGAGTGAGTAGTGGCTGAATGCTCCACTATTGGAGCTAGTGGTGTTTCATTGCATCAATGTATCTTTGAACTTTCACTTAATATTTGAAGCTCATTGAGCCAACACACTTTCATGTCTATATTGTAAATGTTGTTAGACTATTCTTTGGATGTTTACGGTATATGTTTTCATTCTTATTTTTTTTGCAAGGAAAAATCATAATTTCCATTAATAAATAATAAAATTGCATGTTGTAGATGTTATATAAGCATATACAAAATGTGTTTGTTGATCATACAACAATCAAATGTAATAATATGTTCATATACTATTCTAAAATTTTATACATATAAAAAAACAGTCCATCGATGTCTCAAATAAATATATACATCATCATATGATACCATGTTGTCTTGCATAATATCAAAAAACATTTGTCTATCATAACATCAAAACTATGGATCATGAAGTGGCTAAAATATCCCAGCAATGAGAAAAAGTAAACATGTCACCCATGTATCATATATGCCTAAAGAACATCATCAAAAGGGTGGTGGTAATACTGATAGTGATCGTGTCCGTTATGCTCATCTATATGCCATATCCCATGTGCATGTTGTGCGCCCTCCTTGAATAGACGATCAAAAAATGTGTTCCTTTCCTTGTAAATATGTTGATAAGAAATGAAATCGAATTGTATTTTTATCATTAAAACCTCATCCAATATACTTCTGAGTGTTTGCATGTGACATATAGACCTTTGATTGAACCATTCAATTATCACTATTGAATCCCCATAAAACTATAGCTGGTGACATCCTTTTTCAATAGTGAATAAAAGTTGTAGTTTAAGGTTGAAAAGTTCCACAAAATTGTTTGTACCAGCACCCAGGACAAACTTTAATTTTAAAAAAATGATCGTTATTTAAAAATAGTACTGCTCCACCTCCACATCTACCATTTTGTGTGGATCCATCAAAATAAGCCCATGGCTTTGATCTATGGACTCAGTTATAACAATTCGGGTTCCAGTATTTTGTTCCTCCCCACGAAGCAGATTGTATATAACAACCAGCTGAGCCCCTATAGATTATAGTTGAAGATCAGTGTCATGAAATTTTTTCCAACTCCTTCCTAGCTAAATTCCCCAACAAATAAGCAAAGGAATATTTCATAGTTTTTTTGGTGATGCCTCACTCCACCATGTCTTCCAAGCTTCATTTATAGATCCTCCCTGCCATCTAATGCGAATAGCTATATGTTGGCATTCTTGTGTACTAAAGAAACTGAACTATTAATCCCTTAACAAATTATTAATAATTTGTTAAATATTTTATTTCTCTTTATAATCAGGGTTTCTATTATTATTAAAGCCGGATTTTTTTCATTTCTCTCTTTTTGGCTTCTCATTTTATATATAAATATTGTTGTTGTCTCGACACTATTTCCTCAGGAATTATTGTCTTGATGATGGATCAACTTATGGACCCGAAACGTAGACTTTCCTACAAAATGAGTATGGTAGATTCGAGCTTCCAGATTGCAAACTCAAGTATTTCATTGGCTTTGGTGCTCATCTCGTTGAATGTGTGTTGTAATTGTTTTAATGATCATTAATTCTATGTGAACTATTTCGCTAGTTGGTCAATGATTCTTTCATATATATGTGCATGTGTCTTTATTAAAATAATAATATTAATTTTCTCCTAAAGGCTCACTTTTGTTTCCTTCCAATGAAAGAACCTTGATACATTTTGCAATTGAACACTTCACAAGGCATACTTACTTGCTCATTCAAAAGTACATGTGTGTTTCTCTCTTATGCTAACTACTACAACTAAGGCAAATCTTTAAGTACATGGCAGTCGGGCCACATTTCTGGATGGGGCTCCTATACCAAATGGTGTGAGGTCTAATTGGGACCTCATAGTAGGGAGACCCCTTGTATGTTGGGGGATCCAACACCGTCAACATTCTAGCGCTAGAAGGAGGGCAACCTTTATATGGCTGACAATTCACCACATGCAAATAAAGAAACTTCCATGCAAGGCAATAACGGTCTAACTTTAACTCCACCTCATAATCCTAAGATAAGAGAGTCTTGTCATTTAAGTCCAGAATAGGATTTTGAAGTCACTTATGATAAACTCCATACAATTAGACCTATTACTTATTAGTTTGCAAGAGCTCTTGACTTACTTCATGTCGTTGTTATTTGTTATTCTCCCTCATAAGCCTTGATCCAAATTGGATCCTTAAACATTCTCTAAGTTTTCATGACTGTTTCAAATTATGTCAAGCTTAAAAATCTTATGGATATCAAGCTTATCAGAAATAACCTCTAAACAATGGCAATTTGTGGTCAACACAGAACAACGAGGACCCTCGGTCAAAGCGCACAGACCGTTGGCCCATGGTGACTGCGCACGGGCACAAATTGACAAATGGGAGGTCAAATCCAAAAACTGAGGCATTTTGCACTAATCGTGTATCGCTGGGCATCCCACTAAGTGAAGGAAAACCCGCAAGTGCTCGGTCACGAGGAAAATCATAAAACCGTATGGAAATCGCCGATTCCGTCAAAGGGCGGGTCCTGCGCTAAATCTGGCAGGATATCGAAAGGGCTTCAAGTGATAAGTGGGTTTGACTGAGTCCCTCCCGATTCCATACATTGGGCGACACGTGCCCAGCGGATGAGAGAGAAAACCGCTCACATCGCGCGGGGAAAGGTTATGCTACTTACCCGCCTATTATGGACGGAGACCGTAGGATCTGGAGGCTCCAAATCAATGGCGGAGAAATGATCCGATGGATGACCGGATTCGACGGGGAAATAGGCTGAGTCATATAAGATTTGAGGTCCGGTATGACTGCTGAGTTGGCAGAGGAATCAGTTTCGCGGGCAATCTTGGAGCAACAGAAATAACGACTGTTCAAAGAGAACTGACACTCAATTCGTGAGGAAACAAGTGGCCACCTCTCTGTGAAGCGTTACATAGTGATGATGACGCAGTAGGGGAATTCCAGCGGGCAGAGGCAAGAGATCCAGAGAGCCGGGAAGTGGAAACGAACAGCGAGGGAGCAAATTGGCTTTAAGCCACGAACAGACAAAGAGTAAAGAGAGGCAGAGAAAGAGAAGCAGAAAGCCGAGAGGCAAGAAAGAAATGAATTGCAGAGAACAGAGAAGCCGAGTTGACCTGCAGAGTAAAGGCAACATCGAGCAGACAGAGACAGAGAGAGTCCGAGAGTCTGTGAACTCCAGAGAAGGCTTGAGAGGTTCAAGCAACTCTTCTGTGTATACCTGTCAGGTATTGAGTACCAAATTGGACTCATACCATTGAGACCAGTTGAGGTTGAGATTCAGTAAGGGGAGTCTGTGTACTCTAGAGACTTAGGGAATCCAAGTACAATCCTACTGATCATCATCTGTTCTGTACGACTCAATTTGAGCTCACTATTGTAAAAACTCTACTTTAAGGCACAATAGAAAGGCCACCACTGAAGGCTGGACCAGGAGATGTAGCCCAGAGGATTGGGTGAACTACTTATTAAGATTGTTGTGTTTTATGTGTTTGCTTACTGTGTTTCTCTTACTGTTTCAGTGTCTGTGTATTTCGCAATCTTATCGATCCATTGCATAAAATAACATAGGCATACCCCAGCACTTGGGTCTGTAATACCTTCATTATTTCTCTGAGGTCATCTACAGGTGATTTCAGATCAAGTGGTAACATAGCTCTAAGTTGTTAAGGTTAGGCAAGCTTGTGCTGGATTTTGTTGTTGAATGATAACTAGATCAAATCTTAAATTAGGAGAAGGAGAGTTGGTTGAAACTAACCCGGAAATTGGAAGAATCTATCCTCAGAAGAAAATGTTAGAAGAAAGTCCCTTGGGACCAGACCCCCAATTTATAGATAGTTTCTTGGCCATGAGGTCCATGGTAGAGGAAATGTATAGGGACTTTAGGAAACATAAAGATGAAGATTCATCAAGCTCTAAACAAGATAAAGGAGAAGAAGAGTCTCTCCTCCATGACCACTCAAAAGGAAAATGGAAAGAAGAAAACTTTCTCACACCTCCTAATAGCCCTGAACATAAAAAGAAGACATCTTTGATTAAATTAGATGTTAAATTTGATTTACCAATATATGATGGAGAGTTGAATGCAGAGAAGCTGGATAATTGGATCAGACAAATTGATGTTTATTGCAGAGTGCAGAGTATCGACTCAGACAAGAGTAAGATTCAGCTGGCCAGCCTACGCCTCGGAGGCACTGCCTTGGTATGGTGGGAAGGCAGGACACAAGCTGACATGAAGAAACATGGTAAGATTCTTTCTGTCTAGAGTGAATTTGTTTCTGCAATAAAAAAGCAGTTCTATCCACTAGCTTACATGCAGCAAGCCATGATGAGCTGGCAAACTCTTCGCCAATTGAAAGGGAAAAGTGTACAAGGTTACACCCAAGAATTTAGGAAAAGAGCTTTGATTCTAGGAATTTCATTAGACTCACCTGAGACTCTGTTGAAGTACATAGGTGGTCTACACAGCTACATGAGGCACACTATCCTCATGTTTAATCCCACTAGTATAGATGAGGTATCTGTTCAAGCTACGCATCTAGAAGCTAGAAGAAAGTATGGGAACCTAGAAGTTGGGGAATCATCCAAGCCCATTGCATGTAAGAATAAGGAGAAAAGAAAATAGAAATGGAAAGAGAGGAAGGCCAACACTGCACAAAAAAGTAAGTCTTCATGCACTCACTGTAAGAAGGATGGGCATGATGATGAGCACTGTTGGATCCTGCATCTAGAGCTAAGACCTAAGAAGTTCGAGGGCAAGAAGAAGAAGACTGCTGCAACTATTCAGAAAGATTTGGGGTCAGACTCAGGAGATGAAACAACCATTGCAGCCACAAGTATAAAAGGTAAAAATTCTAAAGCATCTACTAGTAATTTTGCACAATCTACTAATAATGAAGAAAATGAGAGAAAAATACATGAGCTTTTCCATATTCGAGTTATTTCCAAGCATCAAAAGATTGATACTTTGTTTGATAGTGGTTCACAAGTAAATTTAATTTTTGAAGCAATTGTAAAGAAGTTGGGATTATTGACTACACCTCACAAGAAACCATACCCATTAGGTTGGTTAAGTGATAAAGCACAACTACAAGTGACTAGACAATGTAAACTTAAGTTTTCTTTTGGGTCAGCATTTGTAGATGAGGTTGAGTTAGATATAGTTCGTTTAGATATATGTGGAATTGTTTTAGGAAGTCCCTACTTGTATGATAGAAAAGCTATTTTCTATAGAGCTGAGAACAAGTATCTCCTCGTTAAAAATGGAATCGAACATATTGTAAGAGCTCATAAGCTCAAGAATAATTATACTCTCATAAACTCAGGGCAGATGAAACGAATTGTAAATTCATGCAAACAATTTCTACTGATGGTTGTAAAGGAAAAGAAACCTGATAAAACCAATGTATTTGAGGGCTGTGATTCTAAACAACAAGATGATTTAGAAAAAGTTGTTTCAGAATATGATATCTTGCTTCAAGAACCTAAAGGTCTTCCACCCAAAAAGGAAATAGTGCATGATATTAATTTGTAGCAAGATGCTCCATTGCCTAACATCAGAATGTACATGTTGTTCGCTTTAGAGAATGCAGAAATTAAGAAGCAGGTGCAAGAGTTGCTCGAGAAGGGGTTCATCAGACCTAGCACATCACCATGTGGGTCTCCAATCATTTTGGTGAAAAATAAAGATGGCTCGTGGAGAATGTAAATTGATTACCAAGCACTGAATAAGATAACAATCAAAAATCATTATCCCTTTCCTCGCATAGATGATCTATTAGATCAGCGAAAGGAAGCCATTTATTTTTCCAAGTTAGACTTGCATAGTGGGTATCATCAGGTCAGAGTTGCAGAACAAGATGCATGGAAAACTGCTTTCAAAACAAAGCAGGGATTGTATGAGTGGCTGGTTATGCCTTTTGGCTTAACTAATGCTCCTGCTACTTTCATGAGAATAATGAATGATGTACTCAGACCTTTTCTGGATGATTTTGTTATTGTATATTTTGATGACATCCTTATATTTAGCAAAACATGGGAAGAACATTTAAAGCATGTTAAGCATACACTGGATGTTTTGAAAAGAGAAAAACTTCATGTTAAACTCCCAAAATGTGAATTTGGCAAAAGATCTTTGAATTATTTGGGACATATAGTAGGGGGTGGTGAATTGAAGATAGATCCCTCTAAGGTGGCAGTCATTGTAAACTGGCCTAAACCCAAATCTGCTACAGAAGTTAGAAGCTTCTTAGGAGTAGCACAATATTGGAGAAAGTTCATTCCTAACTTTTCCTTAATTGCAGCTCCCTTACATGCTTTAACAGGATTGAACAAGGTGTTTTAGTGGGGAGGCAAACAACAGAAAGCCTTCGACACCTTGAAAGAAAAGATTAGTACAACACCAGTACTAGCACTGCCCGATCTTCAAAGACCATTTGAGATCCAAACGGATGCCAATGACTATGCCATGGGAGCAGTGTTGATACAACACGGTAAACCCATATGTTATCATTCTGAGACATTTAATTCTGCAGTAGTTAACTATCCCACATATGATAAAGAACTGTATGCATTAGTACAGAGTATGAAAAAGTGGAAACATTACTTAATGGGCAAAGAGACAGTTATACATACTGATCATCAACCACTTCAATATCTACACTCCCAAACTAAGTTGCAGCAATCAAGACACTATAGATGGATGGGTTTTCTACAGCAGTTTCATTTATTCATCAGATATAAAAAGGGCATACACAATAAAGTTGCAGATATGTTATCTAGACCAATTATAAACGCATCTACTATACTTATGCATAACTCAGTATTGCATGAGAGCTACATTGAACAATATGCTCAAGATATATTAAAGATGTATATGCAACTTTAAGTCAAGGCAAACAAGTAGAAGAATTGGATTATCACATTAAGGAACAACTCTTGCATCATTGTGGGAAGCTATGCATTCCACAAATTGAAAGAGTAAAGATAATTCGAGAATCACACACTTCTCTAATATCAGGTCACTTTGGGGTAAGTAAAACGGTTGCACAACTGAAAAGATTTTGTTATTGGCCAAAAATGAATGAGACAGTTTCTAGATATGTAAGAGGGTGTACCATGTGTGCTACAAGCAAGCCCAACAATAGAAAACTAGGCTTGTACACTCCACTACTAGTTCCTTCACATCCTTGGGAAAGTGTTTCCATGGACTTTGTTGGAGGACTGCCTAAATCTAGGAAAGGTCATGACTATTTATATGCTGTTGTGGATAGGTTCAACAAAATGTGTATTTTGATACCTTGTAATAAATAGATTACAACTGAACAAACTGCAAAATTGTTCTTTCAACATGTATGGGACCATGGGTTCATTTTGGATTACCCACTTCCATTTTATCTGATCGAGATTCCCGATTTTTGGGAAGTTTTGGTCGAGTCTGTGGGAACTAATGGACACCAAACTAAAGAAAAGCATAGCCTTTCATCCACAGACAGATGGCCAGACAGAAGTGGTCAACAAGACAATGATCTAGTTGCTTAGAGGCTATTGCAGTAAGCATCCCAAAATTTGGGATGAACATTTGTATTATGTGCAACATGCTTACAACCGAGCAAAACATTCTTCTACACATAGATCTCCTTTTGAGACCTATTTTGGTTTCACACCAAGGTCTCCCTTCGATTTTGTCTTTGGTAAAGACATAGCAGTTGATGGACATAGTGATGTGGACAAGACAACCAAGTTCATTGAACAAATCCGATATATTCACCAAGTAGTACAGGAACAGCTGGAAAAGAGCCAAGCCAAATACAAGGCAAGGCATGACAAGCATCAGATGGAGCATAGTTTCCAAGTTGGTGATCAAGTCTGGCTGTATATCAGCAAAGATAGAATGTAAGGTGAAGGTAAAAAGCTAAAGCCAATAAGGTATGGACCTTTCAAGATACTTGAGAAAATTGGTGAGAATGCTTTTCGCCTTGATTTACCAGCTTACATGCACATCTACTCAGTCGTGAATGCAAACAACTTGAGACTATTTGAACCTTCATTAATTGAAGATCCCGAAGAGCAGAGTCAATTGCCTTCCATTGATGATCTGTTACATGAATATCTCAATGAATTGCAGGAAGATACAGTTCTGGATAGAAAGGTAAGGACGACGCATAGGGGAGATGTTGAGTACCTCAAGATTAGACTCCAGGGTTCAAAGCCAAGGAGTGCAAAGTGGATAAAGATGGGACAAGTGAGACAGCTATACCCTCACTTAGTCGAGGCTTGAAAGCCAACTTTTTGTGGTCCAAAAGCTTTTCAGTGGGAAGGCTGTGATCCGAATTGGATCCTTAAACATTCTCTAAGTTTTCATGACTGTTTGAAATTATGTCAAGCTTCAAAATCTTATGGATATTGATCTTATCAGAAAAAACCTCTAAACAATGGAAATTTGTGGTCAGCACGGAAAAACAAGGACCCTCGGTCAAAGCGCGCAGACCGTTGGCCCATGGTGACCGCGCACTGGCACAAATTGACAAACGAGAGGTCAAATCCAAAAAAAAAGGCAGTTTCTGATACTAATAACGTATCGCAGGGCGTCCCCCTCAGTGAAGGAAAGCCCCCAAGCGCTCGGTCACGAGGAAAAGCATCAAACCATACGGAAATCGCTGATTCCGTTAGAAGGCGGGTCCTACGCTAAAACCAGTAGGATATCCGAAGGGCTTCAAGTGGTAAGTGGGTTCGACTGAGTCCCGCCCGATGCCATACACTGGGCGACACACGTCCAGCAGATGAGAGAGAAAACCGCTCACATCGCGCGGGTAAATGTCATGCTACTTACCCGCCCAATTTGGACAGAGACCGTAGGATCTGGAGGCTCCAAATCGATGGTGGAGAAATGATCCAGTGGATGAATAGATTTGACGGGGAAATAGGCTGAGTCATATAAGATTTGAGGTCCGGCATGACCGCTGAGCTGGCAGAGGAATCAGTTTCGCGGGCAATCTTGAAGCAATGGAAATAACGACCGTTCAAAGAGAACTGAAACTCAGTTCATGAAGAAACAAGTGGCCACCTCTTTGTGAATCATTACACAGTGATGATGATGCAGAGCAGGGGAATTCCAGCGGGCAGAGGCAGGAGATCCAGAGAGCCGGGAAGCGGAAACGAATAGTCAGGGAGCAGATTGGCTTTAAGCCACGAACAAACAAAGAGTAAATAGAGGCAGAGAAAGAGAAACAGAAAGCCGAGAGGCAAGAAAGAAGTGAATTGCAGAGAACAGAGAAGCCGAGCTGACCTACAGAGCAAAGGCAACATTGAGCAGACAGAGACAGAGAGAGTCCGAGAGTCTGTGAACTCCAGAGAAGGCTTGAGAGGTTCAAGCAACTCTTCTGTGTATACATGTCAGGTATTCAGTACCAAATTGGACTCATACCACTGAGACCAGTTGAGGTTGAGATTCAGTAAGAGGAGTCTGTGTACTCTAGAGACTTGGGGAATCCAAGTACAATCATACTGATCATCATCTGTTCCGTGAGACTCAATTCGAGCTCACTATTGTAAAAACTCTGCTTTAAGACACAAGAGAAAGGCCACCACTGAAGGCTGGACTTGGAGACGTAGCCCAGGAGGATTGGGTGAACTCATTATTAAGCTTGTTGTGTTTTATGTGTTTGCTTACTGTGTTTCTCTTACTGTTTCAGTGTCTGTGTATTTTGCAATCTTATTGATTTGTTGCATAAAATAACATAGGCACACCCCAGCACTTGAGTCTGTAATACCTTCATTATTTCTCTGAGGTCATCTACTGGTGATTTCAGATCAAGCCTATAAAGAAATAAAAAACCCTTCACGATGTATTGGTTTCTTCGGTGGAAGATTTAGTTATTGTAACCCTTGAAGAGCTAGTTGATTCTACTCAAAGAACAAATCAAGAAGGGGAATTTCCACCTATTGAGGAGGATTTGGAAGGAGAAAAGAAAAACAACCTGATTATAATGAGAATTTGAACGATGAAAGAGAAGACTCTTAAAAAATAGTGGGTGAAGAGGAGGAGTGTAGTTTTTAACCTTGTATAGAAATTACCTGCAAACAAATACTTAGAAACAAAAAATATACAATGACAAGAGCATAAAACATAAAACAAATATACACAACGATTTTCCCTTGGATCCCAAAACTAGGATTACAAGATTGATTTTTCATTATATTCATTTCAATGTTATGATATATCTATATCTATCTATCTATCTATCTATCTCTCTCTCTATATATATAAAGCAACACACAGATAGATCTATAGATCAACACACAGATAGATCAACAATAAATGCCGAGCTTCTATTATATGCAAATCTCCATAAAACAAAAGATGTCTTGGACAAAGGCTCTTGCTTCCATATATAGGAAACAAAGAGGTCTCCCAATCATCATCTTCCCCACTACGAATCTTTCCTAAAGATTTCAATAGTAATATGATATGAGATAAAGTGGAGATTCCTGACAAGGGGAACCCACGAAAGCCTGTACAATAATGTAGAACTTTTACGGAAAGTAAAGTGATGGGATACAAAGTGGAGATTCCTGACAAGGGGAACCCACGAAAGCCTGTACAATAATGTAGACCTTTTATGGAAAGTAAAGTGATGGGATACCAAGTGGAGATTCTTGACAAGGGGAACCCACGAAAACCTATACAATAATGGAGGACATTTATGAAAAGTAAAGTGATGGGATACAAAGTGGAGATTCCTGACAAGGGGAACCCACGAAAGCCTAAACTTATTTATTAAATCTTTGTAATAAAGCTTTGTACTAAAAGTTATATACAGAGGATCTCCAATAGTTACCATTCTCCTTTAGGACTTCGGTCTGTGTCATAATCACTGATGTCAGGACTAGAATCATATTCTTCGACAAACCTGTCTAAATCCAATCCTGGTAGATTTTGTAACCATGGAGGTTCGCTACCAAAGCTGGCAGAAAAAGCAGAGAAGCTCATGTATGGATCTAAAGAACTGGGAGGGATTCCTACTTCTCCAAAGTAATTTATTTGCATTCTAAAAGAACAATCTTCTAACTCTATTAAATCGATACCTTTGTACAACAAATCAAATTCAAATATGTCATATCTTTTAGCCCCATCTTTCATGTCTTGATGGAGAATTGACAAAGCTATAAACTGAGTTAAGCTTCCTTGGTCTTCTTTTCTTGGAACAAATGAAACCGTTAGTAAATTCATCCAGCTGCTCCACATACAGAATGGAGACACAACATCTTCACAATACACGATTATGGAAACTCTTTCATAAATTTGGGCTGTCTGAAGAATACAGTAATAATCTGACCAATTCAATGCTGGATCAAAAATATAGACAATCCTCTTGTATGGATGCATAACTGACCCAAAATAAATATGAACATTATTTATATTGGCAAGAGGAAGACTGTAACCCATTTTGGCATCAATATAGCAAAACCATTTCTGAATAATAATCTTCTGGATTTCAGTGGGAAATCTTTTAATTTTAATAAGAAGGCAATCTGTGTAGAATGAATAATGACATTGGGGACATAATTCCACACAAGATTTTTTTGAGGAGGATGAGATTTCTCCAACTTCAAACTTCTTGATTGTCTTTTCTTCAGTTTTATCTGATCATTCTCTTGTCATAAGATCAACAAGATAGTTTTCTTTGCCTGCTTTATAAACTATATCAAAGTCATATCCATCAAGCCAAAGATCCCATCTCATAATCCTGGAGTTACCTTGTTTTAAAAGTCTTTTGTTTTTGAGCATTCCTTTCATATGCCTGAGGTCAGTTTTAACTATAAAATGAGTGCTTTTAAGGAACAATCTGAACCTTTTAATTCCTTTCTTTACAACAAGAATTTCTTTGTGTGAAGACAGATAATTTAATTCTGGATCAGAAAATGTACCTGAAGTATAAGCACAAACTTCTTCTCTTTTCCCATGTTTCTGTAACAATATTGCCCCCCAACAACAATCTGATGCATTTGTTTCAAGTATAAAAGGAAGATCTTCTTGAGGAAGAGTGAGAGGCAGTAGCTGATCAATCTTTTCCTTGATATTTTTCATTGCTTGCATCATTTTATCAGACCAAATGCTTCCCCTTTTTAAACAATGTTGTAGAATTTTTGTATATTTTGCTTGTTCATGATAGAACTTTCTTATATAATTCAAACATCCCAAAAACCTTTGTACAGTTCTGATGTCTGGGAGAATATCAGGAAAGTTAGCTAAAGAATGTAGAACATGAGGCTGTAATTCTACTTTCCCTTGAGATATAAACAATCCCAAATACTCAATGCGAGTTTTAGCAATAATGAATTTGTCAGATGAATTAGAGAGGGCAAGTCCATGTTGATGGACTGTTTGATAAAAACTCTCTAAATGACTTTTATGTTCTGCAATATCTCTACTGTACACAAGAAGGTCATCAATATATACAATAATAAAAGGAAAATCTTTAAAGATATCCTCCATTCTTTTTTGAAACTCTGATGGAGCATTTTTCAAACCAAAAGGCATGACAGTCCATTGATACTGTCCTCCTGGTACTACAAAGGCTGTTTTGTATCTATCCTCTGGAATAATCCCAATTTTCCAAAATCCACTTTTCAAATCAAATTTTCTAAAAACATTTGCTTTAGCAATCTTAGATAAGAGTAACTCTTTATTGGGAAGAGGATACCTGATTGGCATTAATGCTTCATTTAAAGCCTTGTAATTTATAACCAGTCTCTTTTTTCCTCGTTTCTGCTCAGAGTGTTTGTTGACATAAAATGCAGGACAAGCCCATGAACTCTTACAAGGTTCAATAAGCTTTCTAAGCAGTAGATCTTGGATCTCTTTATTACACAATTCTTGTTCTGAGGGGCTCATATGATTTGCAGATGCTTTTTGAGCCATAATTGTGCCTTCTTTTTTGAATGGAAGAGAGACAAAATATTTTTCTCTGGACCAAAATGCATCAGGGTGGTCAAAAGTACAATTTTCTTTGATTTTCTGACTAATATCTGCAAGGACAGTAGCACCATGAGTATCAACATGCTTAACAATTTTCTGGATTTTACTTAGATCAGCTAGAGTAGTCTCTTGATTAAGAGCTTCATCTGGCTTAATATTTAGTGTATATCTGTTCTTGGCTGGAACTGGAATCTTACTTCCCTGCACATTAAAAATGATTAGATTTTTGTCAATCGTAATGGGCATGAACTTTTTCATAAAATCTTGTCCTAGCAATATGTCTGCCCCTGTGTCATAATTAAACAGAGTCACAAAAACTTCTGTTGCTCCCAGCAGTAGAGGAAAATCTGGAGCAATGTATGGAATCTAGATAAGTTGTTTATTGACTGCCCTGAACTGGATTTGAGTAGGCTTCCAATAGTAAGCAGGGATTGCTTTGTATTTACAACAGCTACTCATAGCACCTGTATCAATCTGGGCATCCAAAGTATATTCTTTATATCCAGGGACTTTTATATTTACAGGGATTACCATCCTGTCATCAATCCCACTGATATCTTGGATATTCTCATTGTTGTCTTGATTTTTTGTAGTCAAAGCTGTTTGAGAATCTGCAAAAGAGAGAGAAACAAACTTGTAGTTTAAATCATCTAATTCTTGCATTTGAATTCTGATTTTTTGTGCAAGATTTTTCATTTGTGCCCTATCTTCTCTTAAAAAAATTTCAACTTGGTAAATCTTGTCCAATATTTACTTTGCGGTACTGGTGGTGAAAGGAGGATTCCAATCCTGGAAATCTTCTAGTTTAATAGAAGTTTGAGGGATATCTTTTCTCAAATGATCTATTTTTTCTTGTATCCTTTTCCTTGGTATGAGTAAACTAGGATGTAGAGATGCTTTATCCCTTTTTAATTCTTCCACATGCTGTTTAATATTAGAGAAAGAGAACATTAAGCAATCAGAGATATATGTACAATCACTCTGATTATCATCTAAACAGATTTTTCTGAAATCTTCATCTAGATTTGAGGAACTGTCTGTCTGAGTAACAGAAAAGCATTCAAAATCAGAATCAGACTGAGAAACAAGATCCCATTCTGCTGGATCATGTGTAGATTTAAATATAGAAGAAATTTTCTTTTGAACCTTTTTCTTTTCCTTATTAGGACAATTATTTGCCCAATGACCAAGCTTACCACAAATAAAATACTTTGTTTGCTTGGATGGTTTATTCCTCTTTCTGAATATAAATCTAGATCTTTGCTTTGGAGATGAGTATCTTTTCTTTGATCTAGAGGAATATTGCTTGGTTTTGCATTGACATTTATCAATTTGGTTTCTTTGAGAACCCTTCTTGGAGGAGTTCTTATAACATCCAAAATGATATGTCTTCGAAAATGAATAAAAAATAGCAGGACTGAAATTTAATTGTCTTTTGACATTTTTCTTGGTCTTATATGATGCACATTCATTCTTCAATATTGTGAGGATATGCTGATGCAAAGCTGCTAATGATAATGTATCAATAGAAATATGCTTGGTTGTAAGTGACTGATGAACTAATTCTGGAATCTTACCCGACATAGATGCTATGTAATGTCTAAGATATGCAGTGTTATGATGATCAGGAATCTTATAATATAGATTCTGCATGGTGCAGTAATACTCTGATAGGAGATCTAAACTACACAATCTTTGACTCATAAACATTTGGGCAAAGTGCTCATTATCAGAAGATATGACTCCCAAAAATTCATGGGAGAGAGCCATAAGTATTGCTTGGAGTGGATCATCACTTTCTAGAATTTCATCCTGTTCATCCTTTTTAATAGTTTCCCACCACAGTCTTGCATTTCCAATTAAATTCCATGTGAGGAGAATTACTATATCTTTCCATGAAGCTTTTGTATCAGCTTTCTTTTGTGAGGCCCAAGCATTTATCTACTGCAAAAGAATAAGGGTTTGATCCCTTGTTAGGAAATCAAAATTTATAAAGAAAGTATTCCCCTGCTTATCAGACTTGAGTGTAGAGGATGGATCATAGCTGAATTCTGTAGAAGCAAGATTCTGTGTCCATGTGTTAAAGTGATTGTTCTTTGATTGTGATCCAATGTCAAATCCTGTTGTTCTTGCATTTTTGTTTGAAAAATTAAAATTTTCATTCCTTTTGTTCTTTGGGGGATTTGATGAACCTTCATCTCCTGACTGACTTGCCATCTTGATTTCTATAGTACATAAATTTTCAATTTTTTGTTTTAGTAGATCTAGCTTTTCCTGGGCTAAGCTAGTGCCTTGAACTAAAGCAGATAGCTTGCTATCATTTCTATCCATCATTTTAAGTGAGAGTTGTTGTGAATTTCCAATAGCTTTGGCCAATGTGAATTTCGAGCCTTCTTCTTCTATCTCAGAGTAATTGGGAGGACTGTCAGACTTGACTATAGATGCTTCAAAGCTAGTTACAGCTCTACTTATTACTCCTAGCTGATCATTGATTATTCTAAGTTGGTTTTCATATATGTCCTGAGAAGCATGCATTGTATCAATACTCTGGTGAATTTCCTGACATGTTCTTTGACTTCAACCACTTCTCTGGTTAAGTCATCTATGTTCTGGGCTATGCAAACTGACTGATAATTACCATAGTTTTGCATTTCAGTGAATTCAGAAGGTTCTAGATCTATAACTGTCCTGTAATGAAAAAACTAAAGATCACTTTGAACAACACCATCCTTGAATTTAGGTGTGCTATTACTTGGATCTAATCTTCTCTTTGGTAATTCCATTCTATTTCCTGGTTTCTCTTTGGGAAGGGAGATCATACATAGATCTCTTGCTGGAGGCATGATACATTCAAGACAATTTGGATGTTGTCCTAAATGGTGAGTTGTTACCACTGTTTGGTATTGTTTTTTTGTTTTTTCTTCTTTATCTCCATCGCAATAAATGCAGTCTGCTAATGGGTTGTTTTTATGCTTATCCAAATACTTAGAAACTGGTACTGAAACATGTACTTGGCGAGGTAATCTGGAAGACTGACTTCTAACTAACTTTTTTATGAGGAATCTGATTGGAACCTAAGACTTGTACTACCATCTGGTCTTTTTACAGTTTTTAACTGTTTGGAGGAAGTATCAGCCAATTGTGGATATTTCTGTGACGTCGGGTTGTATTGACTATTCCATTCAGATGGTAAACTTAAATCACAAAACCCTACCTGCAAGGGAGTTATGTTTCTAGGGCCAACAATAACTCCTTCTTTTAAAGCTCTTTGTGACAAACTAGGATTTAAAGGAGGCATACTTGAAGAAACAAATCGAATACATACATGCGTTTGTAACTATGCTATCTGGCACTGGGGAGTGGTGTCATACCCATGAAACTGAATATATGCTTGTAGAAAATCATTTATATATGGGTCTATTAATGACACTTGGTATCGAGGAACCACTGAAGACCAGACTGGACCATTATTTAAGGGGCTTTGAAAACCACCAATTAAAGCATCTTCAAACTTATTGTGTCTGGTGTCAAGAACACATGTAAGACATGAATTGTTTAAACCTGGTCGGACTAGATGGTTGATACCAAATTGAATGAGTCCAATACAAATGTATTTATATCCATGACACAAACCCCATTCAATATCATCTTTTTTGATTAAAGGAATCTGATAGACACTCTGCCCTATTGAAACTAGAACATTTACAGAAGAAAACCTGAAAAGAGTAGCAGCACGAAACTGGAAGATGGGTAATTTGTAAATTTTATCAATTTCGATTGAAGGTAATTCCCAATTGGGTTGGGGATTGAATTCTTGTTCAACTACTTTATCATCAAACAAAACATCTTTCTGATCATTACTAGTATACATAGTTAACCATGACCATATTTTTTCATGGGCTGCTTTTCGTGACTCAGCTGAGAAATCAAAATTTGAACTACTAGCCATATCGATGAGAATAAAGGAAATAGAAACACCTGGTGGTAGAGCAACAGTAGGAGTAATCTGCCCAACGCCCTAACGCCTATCCTTCGGCAACAACGAGACTTATCGTGGACTTACGAGCTCCCGGTGGTTCTCCTATGCACCAATTCTTCTTTTCCTTCACTCCAAAAGAATATGGATAATGGCTCTGATACCAATTTATAAAGCAACACACAAATAGATCTATAGATCAACACATAGATAGATCAACAATAAATGTCGAGCTTCTATTATATGCAAATCTCCATAAAACAAAAGATGTCTTGGACAAAGGCTCTAGCTTCCATATATAGGAAACAAAGAGGTCTCCCAATATACCTTGGATTAGAACATAACCGTAGTTCCCTTGATCAGATCTACAAGATACCATGGGCAGAAAACCATCATGGTGAAAACTATGTGCAAAACCCATGCACAAAACCATAGGTAGGTCTGCCCACCTAATATAGAAAAAAAAATTATGGGTCACATTGCCCTGGACCCCATAGAGGGGGGTTGCCTCCCCCCTCAAACCCCCCGTTGCGCCCGACGTAACGAAGGGGAGGGGCTAGCTACCCCCACCCCCCCTCTAACACCCCCGATTCATGAGTGGGGCTAGTCATGGAAAGAATATAACACACACCCAACATTCTGCCACTTGTTGTTTTCTTTTCCACACAAGGGGTCACAGAAGAGATTAGTCATTGGTCCAACCCTACAACACCCATTGTCTCTCTACACCAAGAAAACTTCTCACTACACACAAACTTCATCAATGCATCTGCAATATTCTTCAAAGTGTCCACCTTTACGAGCAATACCCTTTTTTCCTCAACCATATCCCTCACAAAGTGATATTGAACATCAATTTACTTTGTCTTTGAATGATTAGTAGGGTTCTTTTCCAAGAAAATTGCACTTTGGCTATCACAGTCTATCCTTATAGCACATAGTACTAACCCCATACTTGAACACAATCTCTGCAACCAAACTACTTCCTTGCTTGCATGAGTGGCTGTCATGTATTTTGCCTCTATAGTTGAAAGTGCCACTACAGACTGTCTCTTGCTCATCCAATTGGCTACACCTCCAAATAGGTTAAACACATACCCACTTGTAGATATTGTCTAATCTAAATATCCAACCAGTCTGCAACAACAAAGCCATGGATGTCCAAAAATCTGTCCAATCCTTGTCTACCTTAGTATCACAAACCATAATCACTAGTGCCACATAAATGCCTGAAAACCCACTTCACTGTTGTCTAGTGCTCCTTTCCTGGTTTTGACATAAACCTGTTCAATACTCCCACTGCATGTGTAATGTCTGGTCTAGTACAAACCATTGCATACATCAGGCTACCGACTGCACTTGCGTATGGAACACGAGACATGTCCTCTTCATCTTCTTGTGTCTTGAGACACTTTTTAGTAGATAACTTTACACCTATAGGAATAGGAACCTTCACCGGTTTACTATCATGCATATTAAACCTCTGTAGTATTGTCTCAACATACTTCCTCTAGTTTAACCATAACTTCCTCTTTGCTTGATCTCGTTTAATTTACATACCCAAATATCATTTGCAACACTGAGATCCTTCATGTCAAATTTGGAGGACAATTGGGTCTTCAAATCTTGGATAATTTCTTTGTCATTTCCAATCAATAACATATCATCCACATAAAAGACTAGATAAATAACATTGTCACCAATTAATTTAAAATACACACAATGATCCGCTTTACTTCTGGTGAAGCCAAGTCCTCGTATAAATGTATCAAATTTATGATACCACATCCTTGGTGATTTTTTTAACCCATACAAAGACTTTTTAACCTGCATACCAGTTCTTTCTTACCCTTCACCACAAAGCCTTCAGGTTTCTTCATGTAGATCTCTTCTTCTAGATCCCCATGAAGAAATGTTGTCTTCACAACCATCTATTCTACCTCAAGATCAAAAGTAGCAACAACAAATAAAAGTAATCTAATAGAAGTTACCTTGGCAACATGAGAAAAAATATCACCAAAATCGATTCCCGACACTTGGGAATAACCTTTTACTACCAACCGAGCTTTGTATTTCTCCACCTTGCCTTTTGCATTCATCTTCTTCTTAAAAACCATGTTATCACTTAGGGAAAACCATGGCTACGGGAAAAACCCCAAGGTAACCTCAAACCTCTTTTAAGTTGAAAGATGAACTTTCAACCCAGAGAGGGATCTTTCTGTAAAACTCAACTACCCTATGGTCACTGTAGTAGAAGGTTTTCTGCAATTGAGTTCAGATGGCCAGATTTAGATCTAGGGATGAAATTGGTTGGGTGGTTTTCAAAACATACCATTGGGCATGGAGTCCAGTTCTTAAACAAATGAAATTACAGATCCAATGAGAAAGTTGTACAAAGCATGAAAGCAACAAGTCCTTTGACTGTTTGGGAAATTGGAAGAAAGAGGAACAGGAAGGAAACAAAGTTTATAAATGACTGGAACAACAAATACTAATGGCTGATAATACAAGAGAGGAGCATAAATGAAATCCAATCTTAGAAACTAACATTCTCAGACATGAAAGAGAATTTGCATAACAAAGAAGTACTGACAAGGAGATGCAACACATGAGTTTCCTACAAACTGCTCATTAAAAACTGTAAATATATTCAAGATTGCTCAAATATATCAAACTGCAAATATGTTTTTCAATTAATTTCCAACCCTTCTTCATTCTTCATAAACTGTTATATAAGACTTACATAATTGTTTGCACAATAGTAGTCACCATATTAATTACAATAATATGAGATATCTGAAATATCTTTCAAGTTCATGCATGTAAAATATAAAACTTAAATATTTTTCTGTCTTTCCTAGAATAACTATAGGAAAATATGTTGATGTTTAGGTAAAGCAAAATATCTTGTTAAACTGCCTCCCTTGGAAATAGAATAGGTCCCTAAATGGTAGCTCAACATCCTAGCTAGAAAAACAAGTCCCTCTGCAAATCAGGCCCAAAACTCCTCCAAAACTACTTTTCTGTTCATCTTGCTTTTCTTCGACTCTGCTAGAAAAAAACGCTGATATTGTAGATGTCAGCTTTACTGGTTTTCTGTTTGCAACTTTCGCTAATAGGCTAACTGTCAGCATTTTCGTTTTCACCTATTTTCAAAATCGCTGACAACCAGGAGGTCAACATTTCCACCTGTTTGAATATTGTTGACAACGGAGATGTTAGTGCTCCTTGTTCGCTCCAAAATTGCTAACAGGAAGACCATCAACCTTTTCCTTGTATCATTTTTCCATCAACCGACACACATAGTTTCACCCCAAAATAACTAATAGTGGCTCTGTCAACCTTATCAAAAATGTTGACAATGGGAATGTCAGCTCTCCCGACTATTACGTTGCATGCAAAAGCTATAAGGCTGACTATCAGCGATAAAGTGAAAACTTTATTTCATAAGATAGGTAGGCAAAAAATATAAGTTTAATACCCAAGCATCTTAGCTAAGGGTACTAGCAGCCTTGAGAAATACATCTACCTTCTCCAATCTCTGCTTTTTACTCTGCCTTGTCTCCATGGGTCCCTTTTTCACAGTTTCTCTGCTTTGGCTCTTCCTAGAGCCTGTAGCCTTCTTCTTCCTGTTAATAATAAGGTCCTTCAGTGGCATGTTGTCAACGTCAATCACCTCCTTAGCCAACTCCAGGTTATTTCTGAGTTTGATCTTGTATCTTAACTGGTTAGTTGGCTTGGTATGTCTATTGCCACACTTGGATACCTTAGGTAGTGGCTCCTCCTCTTTACTTTCCACCTCTAGTTCTTTTCCCTTAAGGTCCTCTGTTTTGACTGTGTCTGCAGGGGAAGTTTTGGAGGGTGGAGTTGCAGCATGGGAAGAGTCAACATCAACTAGTGGGTTCACAGGGGGTACAAGTTCTGGTTTATGAAGTCGGGCACTTTTCCTCTGGTAAACCTTAGGGATCTTTAGACTAGATGAGGTAGATGGAACTCCTAGGTTTTCTTGGCTGGGAGGGGGTTCAATAGGAGCTTGACTTTTTTCTTTCTTCCCCTTTTTGGCAGTCTGTGGTCTGCCTCTTCTTCTCTTAATGGGTTGAGGTTGAAAACCTCCCCAAAAAATGAAATGACTCCAAGTCCTTCCTATCTTGGCCAGTTGGTTCTCTATTATCAATTTTATCAGGGCTTTGTGGTATATAAAATGAGAGGAAGGATTAGTATGGGCCCTGAACCTAGCTGCCATATGTTTAAGGCTCTCTAACAGATAAAAACATGGATTGATCCTAATCTGACCAGCAAGATGAGCGAGAAAGTAAAAATGGTAAAGGTTCACTTAATTATACTAACCTTCACACATAAAATATTGCTGACAAAGGCATAGGGGGTGTTCCATTGGTCCTGTAGCCACTCCTTTCGAACTCCAACCCTCCAATTTTTCCCTCCGAATTCTTCTTTAAAGAAGAAGGGGGCATTAATCCCTGCCAAAATGTGACTGTAAAATATTTTCTCGCCATCTGCTGGTGAGGTCGTGGCCTCAACAATGGTTTTCTCTGTAACTGGAAATGATAAACCTCTCACCTCCACATGGTTCCCATCGAACCACTGCGCAAAAGACTGAGCCACAAGGCCGTGGTAGTCAGAACAACGATGGAAGAATTCACTCCATCTTGTTTTCTGACAAAATGGAGAATCTCGGGGTAAATATCCAACAAATTTGGCGGCTTGGGCTCAGACCGGTTCATTGTACCTCCTCTCCCCATTTTGCTGTGTGGTATTCCTGGGATTCGATCCTAAAACTCTATAAACAAACAACTCCCAATGCCAAGTGTAAAGGATCCTGAACTAACATCAACCAACTGCTTACAGGACAAGATGAGGTAACTTAACATATGGTTGAGGTAAAATAGGTGGCAAGTGAATAATCATGTCATTCCAGGTTATGATTACGAATAAAATTCATATCATATGATAAGATTGTGTTAAATGACATTTCACTGATTACAGTGGATGAAAAATGATTAACCCAATACTTTTACCCTTTTGAAAACAATGGAGACATGTTTAATCGAAAACGTGACGCTGACGTGGTCAACACAACCATCACTTTTTAAATTTGAAAACTGGTTTTGGCACTGACAATTGGCTTATTAGCCAAAATGAAAAATGTTGCTACCCTCGTTGTTAGTGAATTCCTTCGCAAGGCCATATCGGATTTCCAAAAACGTTGATAGCCCTGCTATTAGAAATTTTCCCTGTTTATTACAATTTAAATGCTCACACTGCAATTGTCAACATTTTCTAAAAAATTCAAAAAACGAAGTTTATTGTGATAACACACCCATTTGCTGCCAGTGGGTTTCCTTCCAGCTGACAACTCCACTAGATCCCAAGCCTCATTTTTGTGCAAAGATGTCATTTCATCAACCATGGCCTCTTTCTAGAGTTTGCCATCCTATGAATCTACTGCTTCCCTGGCAGTTCTGGGATCATCATCAGTAATAGATAAAGAAAAATTTGAATAGAAAGGAGATGGACTATTCCTTTATGGTTGCTTTCTATCTCGAACTGATCTTCTCATAGTTGGAGTTTCCGACTCTTCATCTTCTAATCCCTCTTCTGTTGTATAGTTTGATTCTTCCTCCTTTAGCTCAAACTCTATCATCTCGGGTTCCTTTGGTAGGAATTCATGTTTAATAACATCTTTCACCTCTCTAAACACCACATCTTGGCTGTACACAACCTTCCTATTTTCTGGGTTCCAAAGCTTATAACCTTTTAAACCATCCTTATACCCAATAAAGATGCACCTTTCAAATTTACTATCCAACTTGGTTATTTTCTCCTCTGGAACGTGTACATATACATCACAGCCAAATACCCTCAGATGTGAAAGAGAGGGTTTCTTACCAGTCCATACCTTTTGTGGAGACTTATCCTCCAATGCTGATGAAGGTGATATATTAACCAGGTAACATGTAGTCTCCACCGCCTCTGCCTAGAATTATTGTCCTAACCTGGCACCACTGAGCATGATTCTTGCCTTTTCCATCAACGTCTTGTTCATTCTTTCTGCAACTCCGTTTTGTTGAGGTGTGTATGGAGTATTTTTTTTTCCATGCTATACCACACTTCTTACAGAACTCTTCAAATTCCTTCTTGCAGAACTCTCCACCATTATCTTTCCTCAACACCTTTATCTTCTTCTTTGTCTGGTTTTCCACCAGAGACTTAAATTCTTTAAACATGTCAAAGACTTAAGATTTCTTCCTAAGGAAATATATCCATTTATTCCTTGAGAATTTATCTATAAATGATACATAGTACACAGACTTACCTAGTGATGGAACCGACACAGGTCCAAACACATCACTGTGCACAAGCTCTAATATCCCTTTTGCCCTCTTAGCATTAGAGGGGAAACTCACCCGATTTTGCTTCCCATATACACAATGTTCACATAAATTGAAATCCAGAGATGAATTAGAAATACCTTCTACCGTACCATTACCATGAATAATTCTAAGGCCCTTCTCTCCAATATGTCAAAGCCTTTGATTCCATAGCATGGTATTTTCTCTAGAGACCACAAGATTTTTTGCTCCACTTTCAAGAACCACAGAAATGTTGCACCCATCAATAACAGTGCTACCTAGAAGCTTATACAAAGTTCCAATCCGAACTCCCCACATCAATACTAGTGCTCCCCGAACCATCTTGCAGGCATCTTTCTTGAACACTTCTTTTATGCCTGCATCATCCATATTGCTTACATAAATCATATTTCTGGCCAATGCTTTAATATGCATAACACCCATAAGTGTTCTAATCCTTAGACCTTGCAACTTCACCTTGACTTTTCTGCGACCAATGATTCTAGCCTTCCTGTCTTTTACCACTCCATAGTTTTCCTAGGCTGAAGATGAAACTGCAGAGATAACCACAAACCACTTTTAAAGTTGGGATCTATCCCTTCCAGCTTCAAAGAGGGTTCTCTCTTTATGGTTTTAATCTTACTATTTAGATGTTAGGCTAGGTATGAAAGTTAAAGAGAAGTTTTTTAAAGTTTTGGTTGTAAAATGAAAGAAAAGTCCATTGGGCATGGAGTCATAAAAAATCTTCAGTAATCAATCACAAATAAACAGAGTAGCTGAAACAGGGCGAGGTAGGAAAACTCTTGGATCTCGTGAATTATGTGTGGTATGAATAATATGAATAGGAAGTAAGATTCAATTAAATATAAATCATACTTAAATGAATTTTATATTTAATCTCAGAAGAAAAATATTAAGATTGTTTAACAAGCCAGAGAAAAGTACTGTAAGTAAATTCAACTCTTAATATTCTTGCAACAACCAGGAAAGGACATCCATGTGAAAACTTAGAAAGAAAAACACATTAAAAAATAGGAAAACATCACCATTTATTTGACACAAGAATCCTTAAACAATATTGCCTCTATATTTCTGAATTGATTACTTCAAAATATAGTTCACTGCTTACAATCAAAGAAAGATCTTCTCTTTTGCATAATCCAACCCTTTCTAAATATTTTTACAAAATACTTACAGAGTTTGTCTCAAACTCAATTCGGACTTCAAAATAAAATTCTTTACAAGAATATCTATCAGAAGATATATATATTTTAAAAATAGAACAAAATAATAGCAATGCTGGGCTAATTTGGATGTTCTGTTCACACTTTGAGGAGTGTTGTTGTTGACTGTAGCTATATTCCTGCTTCTTCTGTTTGACTGCTCCCAATCTGTAGGATTTATGTTCAGATTTACTCAACAAGCTCCAAAAGTTTATCCCATCATTATTCACTAGGAATAGAGAAATTCACCATACTTATAAATCTTTCATCCACCTCTGTGTATGTTTGAAAAGTTGGCTTATTGAGAAACAAATGGTGGAATTCATGCTGAATGTAGAGGTCATATTGTAAGCCTTCCAGGAAAGCTTCTCTAGTTATTGTTCCTCTTACTTTGGTGAATTTAGAAGTATCTACAACTATGTTGCACAAATGGTCTTGATAGTTCTCTAATGGGATCAATTTTCCATTAGAGGCCTTCAAAGGTGGAAGTCCTTTCTCCTGCAATACATTAAACTTTCTCTTAAATATTTTCACCTGTAATTTCAACTCCTTCTTTGTCATAACTCTCTTTACTTCCATGACTGTGTCTATTTTGTCTTGAATCTGGATTTCTTCGAGCTCATCTCTAGTTTTGGAGTTCAACATCTTGATAATTTTGTGTGATTTTTCTGGTCTGTGCTCAATTTCAACTTTAGTTTGTTAAACTTCTTCTTTGACCCTTTTTACTAGTTCTTCCTACTAAAAAATAATATGAAATGATGGCCACAACTTTGTAATATCAACATTAATGTTATGCCATATAGTCTATTTTGCCTCTGCTAACATCTGAGTTGTCAAAGACTGATTCTCATATTTTTCAATCTGTTGATTCAACTTGAAATTCTTTTGCACCTCTGCTAAATATGCATTGTCAAACTTGATTTTATTCTCCTCCATTTTCCTCAATGATTCCAATAATCTCTCATTTTCCTGGTTAGTCAATCATAAATCTCCCAAAGCTTTGACTAATTTTTCAGAAGAATCTTCAATAGATGTTTCTACCCTTTCTATTGAAGTTGTTGTCATTGTTTGCTGTGTTGGTGTACCTATAACTGCCAACATTTCCTTTTCCTTTAGAAGTGCCTCCATGTCTGTCTCCAACTGAGTGATTTGTTTGGTCTATGGATGCTCTGTAGTTGGGAGCTTGAGCTACTTTCTTAGAGCTTGAATATCTGCATTTTTATTTTTGATAATCTCCTCAGCTGTTTTGATATCATTAAGATCATATCCTAGTTTAATTACAAAATATTTAAGAGCTTTGGTTCTTTTGTCTTTGGCCAGGGATTACATTCACTCTAGCTTTAGTTGTGAATGGATGTTGTTTAGAGAGGTCTGCAACTTGGAGGTTTCCATGGCTGAACTTGTTAAAGTAGAGTAGATCATTTCGCCGGCCTGTTTGTGCAAATCAATCTGATCAATTGCATGAATTTTCTTGGTATCAAAAGAGAAGACCCAGGCCTTGTATTCTTCTACACCTTTAGGGACTGTAACTGTAGGTTCGAATAATGCTAATTGGAACTGTCCCTTTTCTGCATCAAGTGCATACAATAAACTATACTAAGTTGTAGAAGTCTGCTTCCAAAATTTTGTATATGTAGTGGCCTTCAATGCTTTGTTCTTCTTCTTGATCTCCCTATATCTGGAATTTTTTTTATGTTGTGTGGCAATCTGATATGTAGAAGACATAGGTGAATCTATTGTCTCCTTAACATATGGGAATGAAGTGGTGGGAATACATGTTAAAACCATTGTGGTTTGCTCCTGTGAGCCCTTTTCTTTGAAGACTCCTCTTGAATATTTATTACCTGAGTATCACTTTTCGTATTAGCCTTAATATTTGTCTTTGGATCCTTCCTTCTCTTGAAAATCTGAAATTCTGTAGCTTGGGGCCCTGAATCTGAAGGAGACATATTTTCCCTTGATTTCTTGACTTCTTTGTCCTTTGAAAGAGGAGTTTGTAGAGATGTTTGACTGACAATTTTCTCTTCAGCCTCTTGTAGTGTATTTTCTGTCCACTCCTCCTGATTGGCATACTACTCTATCTCTAGTCTATGTGTATGTGCATATAGTGTGGTATTCTACTCAACTCTCAGTTCTGAAATTATCCCTAATGGATCATAAGACCATGTAAAACTCAACATGAAATTCATCTTCTTTAGTACTTCATCTGCTTCCTTTGTTGCTGCTCTAGTGTTGACAATGTAAGGACCAATATGTGCCTTCAATTTAAACTGTGATCTTTTCTTTCTTGACACAAAATGCAGGCCATCCATGTTTAACATCTACTTGATATACTCCAAGGCAAAAATTATGACTGTTTCAAAAACTGGAAACCTGTAATGAGGAAGTTCAAATCCATAAATTCAAATTTCTGTATAATTCTAGTAAAGATACCAGTCTCTAACCTTAGCTTGTTCTATGGGATGCAAAACTGTTTTGATCTCTGGTGAAATCCTTGTTATAATATTGTTGCTAAGAAGACACAAGGATATATGCAAAAACTGCTCCACAAAATTTCTAAATGAATATTCTTCTAAATTCTTTGCGACTAAGGAGGTCCAATGAATAATTGATAGTGGTCTTCCTATTCATCCATCTTCTGCAACTGAAATTTGAACATGTTGTAACATATTTGGTTTTGATAATTTAGTTTTTATTTATAAAAGAGGGTATAAAAATATGTAGAAATTTTGAATAATATGACACTTATTCATAGAGATTATCCCGATTATACACTATTGCGGAATGCATGCATAATACATAACCTCCTCTACGTTGATGAACAATTTTGCGGAATTAAAAACAATGAAACATCAATCGCATGCGCACATTAACACAATATGTACTAGGGAAAGCATATAGCTGAAAACCCCCAACTATCTGTATATTATAATGATTGAGAACATGTAACAATACATAGTACAATACTCCTCGCAAGTACTCAATACTATCTCCACCTGTTACACACAAACTAGCTCAGATCTGAATCAATCACAGGTTCAAATCTCCTCCGCTGCTTGCCTGCCTCCACTGCGCAATCCTGCATGAGAATAGATGAGAATGGCTGATCCAAACTCGTATTTCCCTTGGCTGAACCATGCAATCCTTATTGGCAATACTCAATCCATTGATTGTGCAAATCTCATGCACAACTATAGTCACAACTGACAGCTGTCTTGCCCTTTCACTCACCTCTAACACTTGTCTCCACTGAACTGTCCATGCACTAAGTTAACTGATGTATTCTTTAGTTGCTTTATGAGTTAATAATTAGTGAATTAATTAATAATTAATTCACATCACTCATCACTAGTGTATTCTGCAGTTAGACTAAATACAACTAGTTCAACCAAGTCAAACTGAACACAACTCCATCAACTCCTCAATCAACTCCACCAAACTCAACCACTTGAGTTCTAACTAAAGTCCATCATGCAATAGCTCAACTAACCCATAAGAAAAGCGTATTTCCTTCTGACAGTTGCATGTGCCACATCCGTAGCTCGAACTGAAGTGCTCCAAGAGGATAAGATAATGTTTATAGTCCAAATATTATTAAGAGCTAATAATATTCGACTGTTCTATTTTTAGCCTGACAGTCTAAAAATAGACTCTGCCCATATGTCTAAAAATAGAAGTCCATCTATTTTTACCAACATGACCAATCATCCACAAATAGCATCCTGCAACTCATAGACCATGATCCATATGTCTAAAAATAGACTTTGCGCCAAAAATAGCCTGCGGGCCCACTTAGTGAAGGCGATTTCTTTTCACTAAGCTCCATCATCTTGTTGCATTTTCAACACTCCCTCTCAACAAGATATGGATTATCTGCAACCCCTATCGTGTAACTCTAGAATGTTCTGCATGCAACACATTTGCCCGGTCCACTTGTTCCAACAACACTTGGAACAAAAAACACTCCCAACTGACCACTCTATTGGGCTAGGAACATACTCTAATGTTGAAGCTCTACCTGCTACTGACAAGTGCTCCCTTCTGACATCTGCACTACTGCAACATCTCCATGCATCTCTCACCATTGCACACCTCTCTGTGCCACCTAGAACTGTGCAAAACACTTGTGCCTCTCGCATTGCTGCAGCCCGCTAGCTATGCATTGTCCCGGGATTCCCTACACTGTCACTCTCTCTGCTGCTCCATCCGCATCTGTCTCTACCCAATCAGTCAGTTCCTGCTACTCCACATTGGGGCTCCCGTAACAAGGTCTCATCCAAGAGGTTGGGTACCTCAAGGATCCTGCCCCTCCTCCTTGGGACGATCAATCCACATCACCCCACCTCCTACTTGGAGGTATGGATACATGCGATCCCTCTGCCCACCTGGCTCGAAGTTTCCCCCTACTGGAGGTCTCTGCATGAGTAGATATCTCTACTCGATCTCCTCTCATCTTCCCTTGTTGTGGCTGCTCCACAACCTCTTGAAGCTGCTGCACCAATCGTGGCTCCTCCACAATCGTCTGAGTCTTCTTCTGGCTCTGCATGTTGAGAGGTAATATACGCTCCCTCTCAACCACCAAGTCTCCATTAGTTGCCTCGCTACTCAAGGCTTTGCATGCATCTTGAACCTCAAGAGCATACAGGTTCTTGACCCGTGAACCAATCTGCTTCACCTGTTTAGTGATGATGTGTCTAAGGAAAACCTTTCCCTCAGTGAAGACTACATCATAGCCTCTGTCTTCCAGCATCGCGATCGACACCAAGTTTCTCTTCAGTCCTGGTACATACTTGACATCGGTCAAGGTAAGGCGATCTCCATGCTCCCTCTGAAAAATAACCGTGCCTACACCTGAGACACTATACTTCTCATCATTACCCATCGCTATGAGTATCTGAAGATCTTTCTCCTCCAAAGTACTGAACAAACTCTTGTCACCGGTCATGTGGAAAGAAGCTCCACTGTCAAGAAACCAACCACTTCCCATCATGGATGAAACCATGCATGCGAAGAGTGTGAAATCCAACTCAAACTGTGAAGCAAGTGCCTCACCTTCAGATCCTGCCCCGAATCCCTTCTTGGATTTCCTTAGTGGACAATTTACAGCATAATGGCCCACCTCATGACAACGAAAGCATCGCACTTTCGATTTGTCAACCTTCTTCCCATCATTGGAAGAATTGGATTCAGAAAGAGAACCCTTCTCCTTCCCCTTCTTTTCTTTGGTAGCCAAAGCACAATTTTCTTCATCAGATGCCTTTGATGAAGATCTGTCCCTGTTATTCCACCTGATCTCCTCTTGCACAAGATCTGACCAAAGTCTCTCCCATCCTGGAAATTTTCCCGACCATTGACAGAGTCCTGATAGGAATGCCAACTCTTCGAAAGACCAAGAAGAGCCAAGCTCACCAAGTCCTCATCATCGACAGTCACCCCCACACTTCCCAGCTCATCCTCACATTGGGTGAACTTCGTGAGATACTTGGGCATACTGTTTCCATTCTCACACTTAATGTTTCTGAGTTTATCCTTGAGCGCCAACTTCCTTTGGCCGCTCTTGCTATGGAATAAATCTGTCAACGCTTTCCGCATCAAGTATGGAGAAGCCTTTCCATGCAGGCTGGATACAATGTGATCATTCACGCCCTCCAATAGAATCCTTCGACACTTTGCTGTCTTCTTTTGCCAAACCTCAACGTGAGCAGCATCAGTAGGCTTTGGGACCTCAGCCTCTATGAAATTCTTCAACCCATTGTCATCTAACACCGCCTCCATCCTGTCTTTCCATGCAATATAATTTGAGCTGCCTTCAAGAGCATACTCCAATCGCAATCCATTGAAAGACATTTCAACTTTGACACCAAGAAAACACTGCTGCAAATTCGAATTCCACCAGCTCAAAACTCAACCGCTTCTGATCTAAAATTCGTGAGAACAAAGTATTTCTCATACAGAGATTGACTGTATGGGCATTCACCAGATATCTCACCTTCCAAAAGAAGGATGAATCCAGAGGCTACCTGGCCCGATTACAGACTCTGCCTAAAGAAATAAAATGTAATCACTTTCTGAATAATAGATCTGATGATCAACTCTGCTCTGATACCATGTAGAAATTTTGAATAATATGACACTTATTCATAGAGATTATCCTGATTATACACTATTGCAGATTGCATGCATAATACATAACCTCCTCTACGTTGATAAACAATTTTGCGGAATTAAAAACAATGAAACATCAATTGCATGCGCACATTAACACAGTATGTACTGGGGAAAGCATACAGCTGAAAACCCCCAACTATTTGTATATTATAATGATTGAGAACATGCAACAATACATAGTAAAATACTCCTCGCAAGTACTCAGTACTATCTCCACCTGTTACACACAAACTAGCTCAGATCTGAATCAATCACAAGTTCAAATCTCCTCCGCTGCTTGCCTGCCTCCACTGCGCAATCTTGCATGAGAATAGATGAGAATGGCTGATCCAAACTCGTATATCCCTTGGCTGAACCACGTAATCCTCATTGGCAATACTCAATCCATTGATTGTGCAAATCTCATGCACAACTATAGTCACAACTGACAGCTGTCTTGTGCTTTCACTCACCTCTAACACTTGTCTCCACTGAACTATCCATGCACTAAGTTAACTGATGTATTCTTTAGTTGCTTTATGAGTTAATAATTAGTGAATTAATTAATAATTAATTCACATCACTCATCACTAGTGTATTCTGCAGTTAGACTAAATACAACTAGTTCAACCAAGTCAAACTGAACACAACTCCATCAACTCCTCAATCAACTCCACCAAACTCAACCACTTGAGTTCTAACTAAAGTCCATCATGCAATAGCTCAACTAACCCATAAGAAAAGCGTATTTCCTTCTGACAGTTGCATGTGCCACATCCGTAGCTCGAACTGAAGTGCTCCAAGAGGATAAGATAATGTTTATAGTCCAAATATTATTAAGAGCTAATAATATTCGACTGTTCTATTTTTAGCCTGACAGTCTAAAAATAGACTCTGCCCATATGTCTAAAAATAGAAGTCCATCTATTTTTACCAACATGACCAATCATCCACAAATAGCATCCTGCAACTCATAGATCATGATCCATATGTCTAAAAATAGACATAGTCTAAAAATAGACTTTGCACCAAAAATAGCCTGCGGGCCCACTTAGTGAAGGCGACTTCTTTTCACTAAGCTCCATCATCTTGTTGTATTTTCAACAAAATATAGAATAAAAAATGAAAATACAATAAAAAAAAATGATGAAATGAAACCTCATCAAAAGAAAATTTTTGTATAAGTGAGCAAATTGAAATGCCACTAGAAAATAGTAAAATTAAATTGCAAATAAACTAGGGTTTTGTGTGTAGCTTGTTTAAAATGCCACTACCTGATGTTTTGATTTGAATCATATAGTTTAATAATGACCAAATCATTTAAATTTATGTCTCTAGATTAGTGAATAAGTTCACCAAATTGTTTAATATCGGTAGAACATGATTAAATAGGATAGAATAGAATAAAATTTGGGTTGATATGCTCAAAACATGGCCAATGATGTATTAGAATAAGGTTAGAATAGGATTAGGGAAAATAAATGGCTGCTAGATCAAATGTGCCATTCATAGATAATTTTTTTCTTTAATTAAGGTTAATTACCTTTTAAAGGTGATTAATATTGTATAAACAAAGTTTTATAAAGTTTAGATTAAAGTCATAAATGACAAAATCATTTTTTTGTGGAGCGCTATCAAGCAGATACCTTTCGACGGTGATCCTCTTCCCCGCCCAGATCAACGGCGGGGAAGCCATTTTGCACCCCCTTCTACCGTTTCACGTTAACAGGGGGGGGGGGGGGGGGGCGAAGGGGGTCCGAAAAGTGGTTTCCTTTTCAACGGGCCCATTGCAATGTGTTGCCTCCTCATCACTTTGCACCCCCCGATGCAATACCATTTACCACTACCCTCCCTCTAAAATCCAGTCATCCCATCTCATCCATACATCACTCCACCAACGGCTATCCCTGTTTCCCGTGCTCTTCCTCCCGCTAATCATTTTTGTTGGGTGTGGAGCTTGATTATCTTCTATATTCAAAGGTATCACTGCATTGGACCCAAGTTCGTAATGGGGCGGCAACGTTGCCCGTAAAATATTCACTACAGGGGGGGTCCAAGGGGGGGCGGCTGTGACCTTTGGGAGCCCCCCCTGGTAGGGGGATCGGGGGCAGCGCCCCCGAAGCTAAGAATAGATGTAAAATTGCCTTGTAAAATGTTGTAATTTCGTAGTCAATCTGGGCCGTTCATTAGGCGGAGATCTGATGGTAGAAGTTATGTTTAATTTAGGGTTTTTTGCCCTAGAAGGCAATCCCTCGCTATATATGAGGGAATTGTATTGCGTCTATGTATATCTGTATTCTGAGTGAGGAAGAGAGAGGAGATTGAGAGCGAAGAGGGAATTACAACGGATCTACTGTAGGTTGTATCTCTTCAGTTTGCTGGATAATATAAAAAGAAGGACTGGCTGTTTCTCCGTGGACGTAGCCCAAACTGGGTGAACCACGTATATCTGTGTCTCTCTTGTTTTATGCATTTTCCGTGTTTATATTTCTGCAATATTTTATGTATTCCATTGCTCTGTAATATATAATTTTCTAACAATTTTCCTCCACGTATCCCTATCTGTTACAATCATCCCTGCTCCTCTTACCCATTCCTCCTACTCGTTACCTGCCTTCCGTTGTCCATTAATGCACACCCATTCCACAAGATAACAATGCGATTTTAACGGTAATCACTATACTGTTATAAATAAAACTTCATCCATTTTCACGCGACTCCCTTGTTTTCATTGCTACTATTTCAATTGTAGGTTTTAAAGTTTGGCTTTAGTTAAACTCTACTATAGATTACGCCTATATTTCAAGTTGACATTGCCCTCACCAGTTTGTTTTTACAGGGACTGATCTCTGTTCAGGGGCCCATTTCATCAACATCCTGTTACTTTTCTCCCTTATCTATTGGAATATCGCACCCAAATGAAAGGACCAACCCTTTGGTAGCAAAACCCCTGCTAAGGAAAATCCAAAAGCCACTGATACCCTAGACCTTGACCACATCCCCTTAGCTGATCAATTGCTTAAAATCGTGGACACAGAGTGCGAATTCGATATTTTTGAATTGCACCATTGGTTATTAGGACTCAAAGGACAAAATAAACCTATGGGAATCCCTATTGCCCATGTTGATGTTCCCTCAAACTCATCCATTTCCTGATTTAGTTGTGGTGTCAGGCTAGGTATAATCCCCTACAGATAACTGTGGTAGCTCACAATGGAGACATTCTGATATCTATCACACTAGAAACCATAAACAAAATGCTTCTGATTCCTGAGAATAATTACCTTAGCCACTTTTCTGCTACTTTCCTCATGGATATATACCATAAGCTTACATTCCCCTAAAGAGATCAAATTTTTTAGATCTTTCTTCTAGAAGATGTTGAGATTACCAAAAAGAACCCTCCATATCCAACCTCAATGTTCCCAGAAAGAGCCAAACACATTATCTCTCTAGTTTCTTGCATGTTAGGTTACCAAACAGACCAATGGGTAGATGAACCTATCCCGGGTTATCTATCCATATTCTCTAAAGAATACAAGCTAGCATTCATGTATAATTACAGTCAATTTTTGGCTAAAAATATGCATGAACAGTTAATGAAAGTCACTACTGAGGGTGTATTCAAGTATTATTCTGTGCTAGTTCATATGTTCCTTTTTCAATAGGAGACATGCTACAGATAACCTTACAAAAGTAGGATGATCAAAAAATAAATCAATCAGTTACATAGTGGCCCTCATTGGTCAGGAGAAACTCAAATAAGTTTAAATTTTTAGATTTTATTGACTGTTTCATTTGTCTAGTTGCACAAATTCTTAACAGCGAAAGTGAACCAAGAATCAGCCCAAAGATAAAGAGAATCATGCACCTAAGTGATCAAGCTAAAACTGGTGACAGGTATCTTTACCAGAATTACACAAAGATTAGGGTATGTGGCTGTGAGTTACCTCCATACAAATTGCCTATGTATGTTCCAATGAGAATTTTCTCTTTGGAATATATAAGGCAAATGATCAACATGAACGAGATACATTTTGTTTCTAGGAAAAGAAAATCTCAGTTCAAGATCAAGTCCCAAGTGGGACCCTTTATTTTTAATAGCAGAGCAGATGGAATTGAAGCAGATTCAATTCTCAAGAAGATGGGATTTCAACCAAGTTTTACCTGGTCTTATGATCCATTTAATATAATCACTAATTTAAGGGTGGAGCTTAAAACCAAACCCTATAATCATACTCCAAGACCAGAGATTGAGAAATACAGGAATCAAAACAGTGGGAGGAGAACACACTTCAGGAAGCAACTCAAATTACCTTCTATAGAGGATCCCCAAACCAAGGAGATTGAAGGGAGTGAGCAACACAAAGAAGAAATGCTTAAACTAATTATTGAGCAGAATATATAAATCAAGAAGATGGAGGAACATATAGAAACTTTGCTCAAAGAAAAGGAACAATTTGCACAACTGTCCATAGATCCCATTACAGCTATACGAATCACAGTGGCAAGGACAGTAGGGGAATCGACATCAGCAACAACAGAGTCTACATCAACTACAGGTGATTTGAATAAAGTTACACAGGAGTTGTCTCTCCAGAGACAGGAAAATGAAAGGCTTCAAAAGAAATTCAAAAATCTAGAGGCACAAAAGATAAAGAATGATACTCTTTATGTTGAAGAGATACACAATACCCACAAAATGACCAAGAAGATTCAAGAGTTGGAAGATGAGTCATTAATGTATCAGACCTTGGCCCAAGCCAAGGAAAACATTTGGGCAAATATAAGTCAAGCTATAACTGAAATTTGGCCCTCTTTACAAATTATTTTTGAACATTAAGAACTTATTACTAGATGCCAAACAACTATTGAAGAGGTCAGAGAAGATACTAAAGATAAACCAAGTGAGGCCACAGATATTATTAAGGTGCTCAATTCAAAAACCAGAGCTGAATTAGAAGAAATTCAGATTACAGATAGGACATAAACCATTCTTGAGATTAAGAAAGTTTTGCAGAATAAAAATCTCATGACTCAGTTGGAGACAAAGTGCTAGACTTTGAAAACTGATGTCTAGAGGTTTCATTTTTAAGTTTAACTTGCTCAACCAAAGAGGATTTCCAGGATTAGTGGAACCTAATGACAAATTGATCAGTTTGGAGGAGCATTGAAAAAATATTTACACAATTGCAACTGATAAATCTAAATTTGCAGGTATCAAAGGTCATCTTACAGGGAAGGCTTTCTTAGAGGCTATGAATTTTGATTTAATGATCAAACATGAAATTAAACATATCTTTGTCAATAAGCCAACTTTTGAAAAGTATACCGAGGTGGATGAAGTTTACAGGAAATTAATTAATCTTTCTATACCAAGTGAAGATAGATGGGATCACTTGTATGAAATCATTGAGTAACTTTCATCACCAACTGGCAGACAACGAGGCAACACTTTTTGGGGGCCAGATCATCAACAACTTCCTTGAATATAGTGCCAATAACTTAGCAGTTTCAGGATTCCTATATTTTTGTACTATTTGTATATTTTATTAATGGTTCTTTCTAGAAAGTCCATATTTTGTATAAATAACTCTTCCTTCGAGTTATTATGGGTTGAACCCTTGGATGGGATTCTCAAAGTAGAATTTTAATCAACTGGAGATTTACTTCAAATTAATGAAAAGATTCTGGATTTGCCTCAAATAGTTTGTCTCCTAGTGAGTTTTTCTCACATTTTCATTTCATTATGTTATTATTCATGTATTTAACTTTTAATGGATAACCTTGGCTAAGATTAAACTAAATCTCAGTTTATTTGAAATCCTCGGTGAAGTTATAATCAATAATTAGAGATTAGTTTATAGAACTGTCTGTTATTATAAACTCCTCTATATCTATAAATTGTCACACCCATCTTCATAAAATTAAATATATTTTGTGAGCAGGTAAACATTATTTACCTGCACTCTGTCTTATAAATAACCAAGTACTTAGTTTGAATATTCAGTAAGTTATAACCCTTTCAACTCTGCTATTCATTCAACTAAAAATCAATTAACTATTTTGAGACAAACAAATAACCCTTTCATTAAATTCATCATTGTTAAGGTTTAAGCACATGTCTTTAATTGTTCATAACATTGGTCATCTAAAAAAACCTTAAAACAACAAAACATTTGAGATGCTCTCACATGATTAATTAACCTAGAATTATCTTAGAGGACAACATCAGATTGGCGCTATTGCCGGGGAATGAAAATTGAAGTATTTTTCCCTGGGACAATGATAAATTTTTTCCTTTAAGGTGAAGATGGAGACACCAGGATTGGTTGGAGATTAGGGCAAAACCCACTATGGGGAAAACCCTTGCAAATTCTTCTTCTTAGATTGTCATAAAATGATTCAACAAAATAGAGTACAATGATACATATCTTCATCTATGTAACTAACCAACAAAACGACATCCATGAAATGAACCCAACAATGTATATACTCACAAATTTGATTCTGAAGACTGTACTGAACTGTCATTGTCTGTAGTCAACTGCTGAACCATGCAGTCACTGAGAGAAATCTTTGGAAGATTGAGATTTCATCTTTAAGGTCCTATTCGCATAGAGGAGATGACATGCAAGCAATTATAGCTATCCCAGTCGCTCCCTTAAGCCTGACATGCAAGCGACTGAGGTCAGATCTACACTACAAAAACCCTAATCTCCCAATTTCATGCATAGTGAGATGTCCGTGTGACTGCAAGGCTCTAGTCACATGCACAAGCCTATATGGCAATGACCATGGTCGAGATCCTCTTGTTCTGTGCCTAAAACTGGGGCCCAAAACACTAAATTAGAGATGCAAGCCTATGACCCTACAATTTCACCTCAAAGTGATCCTGATCCTCGATGTACGAGCCTCACACCTGTGCGAGTCAAAAACATGATAGAAGAGTGTCTCATTATTGTGTCCAAATGAGGTAGAGGTCTCTTGTTTTTATAGCCTTTCAAGGTGTTCCACTTTGCTTTAGGGCCAACCTTACCAAATATGCACATGTGGGATTTTCTTCATATGTACACTTTCCCTTATCCCATTTGAGTGATATTTAGGTCAATTTTGGTCCTCTCGAAAAGAGGAATTCGATGTAATCATTATCTCCATCAAGGGATTTGTCCAATGTGGAATTTGACCGCAGTTACATATTTTTAACATGGTGCAACTATTGCTGAAAATGAGGAAATTGTTGGAAATACCCGGGGGAGGGTGAATCAGTATTTCTTTCAATTTTTATATTATGCCAATTAAAATTTGTTCACAATATGAAACCCATGATATACTAGAACACAAAAATACATATCATATATTAATATTATTCAAATTGTGAGGACTCCAACCCTCAAATTTTTGCTCCAACCACTACAAAAATTCAATTCTTTCAAGGCTCCAACCTTGAATGAGGACTTCAATTCTCTCAATCTAAGTCAAGCTCCAACCTGATCAATATATGAGGACTCTAATCCTCTCAATTTGTGTTAGGCTCCAACCTGATATATAGATGAGGACTCCAATCCTCTCAATCTAAGTCAAGTTCAAACTTGATATATATATGAGGATTCCAATCCTCTCATGCTAATTCAGGATCTAAACTTTCCAAAATACTTTCTTCAATGTGTCTCAAAACTGCTCCAAGATATCTTTAGTGGCTGCTCCAAGGATGACTTCAAGTCTGCTCCAAAACTTCTTTTCATCTAATTTAAGAAAGGCTTCTAGGTCTGATTCAAAGAACTCTTCATAGGTTGCTCCAAAAATACTTAAAGATTCCAATGTCTTCTCAACAAAGTTATATACATGACTTCAACAAGGTTTGCTTCAAATAATTCTGTTCTCCAGGGTCTGCTCTAAGGTCTACACGAAGTCTGCTTCTATAAATGTCATCAAGTCTACTTGTTCTAGAATGTCTTTAAAATATGCTTGATAAAATATTCAAGGTCTGCTCAACAATTGTCTTCAAATATGCTCAAAGAAGGCTTATAGGGGACCTCCATAAAGTCTTCAAAAACACTACTTCAAAAGTTCCCAAGAATGCTTCAAAAGGGCTACTTCAAAGTGCTACTAGAACTACTTCAATAAATATTCAAAGGTCGTCAAGATTGATCACTCACAAGGACAAGTTCAAATCCTAATCATAGGCTAAATTTGAGAGAATATTTCACAATAAGGTCGAGGTTTATCCCTTTCTACAGATTTGAGCTGTAACAAAGGTTCCTAGTTATTGGGCTGAGATCTTCCTCAAGGCTGAACTGAGACCATAGGTCGAATTTTAGAGGCATGTACTATCACAATAGGGGCCAAAATTTACAATCCTCACGTGGTTAAATTACCTCAGACCGAGTTATCTTTCATAGGCCTTCCACATGATAAATTTAGATAAAGAGTTGTCTGAAGTTTAATTTGAAAATAGGCTGATTTTAACTCATACAAGTGAGGCCAAAATCTACTCCAAAGGTGGACGAATTTTTCCAAAAAACCTGATAAATAAATTGCCAATAATCTTAACCTAGAAATAAAGGAAACCAAAAAACCCAATAATCTTCTTCTTCTATTTGCTTTGAGTTTCATGAGGTATTAACCTATTTCCTTCTTCCTTAGGTCTGAATATTTTTCTCTTCATATCTCCACGAGTTTCTTGCTTAGATCTGCCCACGAATAGGGAAATATATAGTGATTGAATAAGCCTATAATGAGGCCAAATTGACCCTTTGAGAAGACACAATTATAATGAGGCTGCCTTGAACCAAATGATGATATTTTGAATTAACGCTGACTTGCCAATGGACCTCTAGTTTTCAACTTCTCGATATTTTCATTTATGTCATCCACATACTCTTTTAATTTCTTTACAACATCAACACAACTATAAAATAGTGTTAGCTTAACATCCCATAGCCTATTGTTTGAACATCAAAACCTTCATCCTACAATTCATAGATTAGAGTGTAGATCCCACAATAGAGTATGGTTTCACATATCCAACAGTATCTTTAGTGGCCTTCTATAAAACATGAAATCCAGGTGAGTCAAGATTGTATGCAACTCCTAATGTCATTATATTATCAAACTCAATTGAAGTATGCCCCTGAGGTTTTCTCTAGAAAGTACATATCAAGATGAGAAACTCTTCAACCAATGAAAATAAATATGCAACCTTGAGCTTGCAATGAGCTTATTCTTAAAGGTATGGTCCCCCCCTGCATTTAAATCAATGATAATTATTTAACAACAACAAATTTCTTTAGTTATTATGATTTCCCAACAAAACCCCTGAGCTCAGAAACATTGTTAAGCACTGACCACTTCATGGTGGCCTCCATCTTGGTAGGGTCCATGTTATGTGAAATAATAACAATAAAATAACTATGGTTATGTAAATATTCTAGTTATGTAGAGGGGCATGATCAAACATTATGACCCCTCATGAAAATGCGTCCAAGGATATATTTAATCCAGGGCCTTCATTGTAAAAAATCACCATTCAACAACCAATTCGGTATATATATATATATATATATATATATAATTTTTTGTAATATCTGGTATTAGAGCCAAAACCTTTGGCCAACTTATAGGTTAAAACTTAAAATACCTCACAGAATCAACTGTGAGCCTGCCATCTGTACACATTGCTGCTATTTGTACTAACAACCATTCCTTACCATACAACAACTTGTCAAATATTATAGTAGTTTGTACAATTTTTTGCCTGCTGTCATTTCTATTTTCAAACCATACTCCAGATAGTCCACAACACCCATATGAGATCACTCAATTCATATTCATCTAGTTGTACATTTGTTGTGCAGTTAGTTTCTTATCCCTATTGGACCATGCACTCATCTATGACTTTGTACAAACTTGTATTCGTGCTCCTTTCAACTACTACTCCATACAATCATTGTACAGACTTGTATTTGTGCTCCCCACCACCATCCACTCATTATAACCACTGCCACCATTCATACCATTGTAACTCACGTTCTTTTCTCAACCATTAAAACCCTTACATCATGAAATTCACTGCATTCTAATTAGTACACACTGTATGAACACGATTGTATAGGTAATCTCCATTTTTTAAATTTATGTTATAGTAAGTGCACTTTATTTGTTTTTTTTTTTCAATATTATTATTATTATTATTATTTAAAATAAATAAATAAATCTTAAAGAAGTAAGTCAAAATAGATAAAAAAAACACCGTAAGTTACCCGAACGATGATGGTGAGCGAATTTAACAAGAGATTGGATGAATTGAAGAAGAAACTTAACCAGAATGACAAAATATATGTGGAAATATAGATGAAACAAAAGGAGTTAGAAGATCAACTCAACCAAAATTATGAAGCCATTTGAAAGGAGCAAGAAAACCTACATAACCTGGTCAATTAGAACCATGAACAAATAATCACAATTGAGTGATGAATGCTTTAAGCCAGCTCATGCAATCAAGGAATGACACAACTACCCAACAACAAGACTCTTCAAATATGTCAAACCCAACAAGCTTGCATAACACTCTGAAGTCTTCACATTCATCTTCGATACCAAATCCATAAATAAATATGTCGAATCCTCATAATATGATGATTCCTAATCAATTTCCACCATACCCCAATCAACCGATTATCACATACCAATGAAGGGAAATGCTTGAATTGTCAAAATTTGATGGTATGGTAATGAGATACATGATGTGGCATGGTTCAACAAGGTATATCAATATTTTGAAATTTACAACATTTATAACAACAATGAAAAAAAAGCACGCATCCATGCAGTTCGAAGGTGACACATATAGATGTTATATGTGATGGGAAGAAGTCAACATATGAAACTTGTTGGAATAAATTTAAAGATGAATTCTTTAAATGATTCTAGGGTACCAAGGAAGAAGAATTCTTCACAAAACTCACTAGAATACAATATAAAATAAAATAAGTGTGAATGAGTGTACTTGAGAATGGGAAATAAGTCCCTAATGCGGTCCCGGTATGGGTTCGACTGCCACATCTCCCACTCCACGGCTGGGGAGATGAATCTGTTCGTGCTATCGGAAATGCTGTGGGGAAATACGTGGACAGATCGGAACCAAAGGAGAATATGTATGCTTGTGCGAGGATATGCGTAGAAGTGGACCTAGGTAAAGGCTTACCAGAAGCAGTCAAACTCAAAGTTGACCATTGGACGCACATTCAGCAAGTGGATTACGAGCAGCTCCCCTTCAAATGTAAGGTATGCCATGAATATGGTCATTTTGCTAACAGATGCACCAAATTTAGATCAGAGGATAATAGTAGCAAAGAAGCCCCCGAGGAAGCATGGGAAATAGTCCGGAAAAAAAAAAAAAATCAAACCCTCTGCAAGATACAGCTGAGCCCTCATCGAAAAATCCCCCCTCCTCCATGCATCCGTCCAACTCAGGGCCTCCACCCCCCTCCTCTCAGCAAGTAACTTCTCCCTCTCCACCTTCCCCTCCACGGCCATCTGATCCTCCCATTCCCCCGTCTTCAAACCCCTTTGCATCCCTCTCAGAGGAAGATCCCTCTCAAGAACCTGAGCATCAATCTACTTCACCCCCCCATATCTCTCAGCCTTCACCGGATAATACCTCAACTAGAATCACAAGAAGCCTTTCAAAGGATCTAGTTGTTTCCAGTGAGACTCAGAAGAAACATGGACCAGGAAGGAAATCGGCAAAACAGCATAGAGAGGAAAGTGCACAAAAGGATATTGCAATGGGATCACAGACGCCAATCGAAACCTTCATACTAGGTATCTCGGATAAGGAAAACAACCTCAAAGGCAAAGAGAGGCGAGCACCTCTGCACAATACAGGTAAATAATGATGAAAGTGCTGTCCTGGAACAGCAGGGGACTAGGGCACCCCTCCAAAAAAGCTGCCCTCATGGAGTTAATCCGCAGTGAAAAGCCAGATATCCTACTTGTTCAAGAAACAAAACTAAGTCAGATCGAAATCAGCAAACTCATTGATCAGCAAAAGCAGTATGAAGGCTGCACCAGCGAAGCTAGGGGAGCTTCAGGGGGTATTTTAACAATGTGGAATGTAAACAAATGGAACTGTAATGTGATCAAAACACAACAGCATTGGGTAAGCATTAAGCTGGAAGACAAGGACAATGGCAAAGCGGTAAAAATCTACAACATCTATTCTCCCAATCATTTTAGGGAAAAAGAGATCTGCTGGACCACCTTAGAAGAAGAGTTAGATGGAGATAATGATAACAATCTCATCCTAGCAGGGGACCTAAATCTGATCTTGCACTCAAATGAAAAAAGAGGAGGGAACTTTACTGCTGACCAATGTCGAAACCGGCTGGAACGCATTATGCAAGATAAAGATCTAGTGGATCTAAAGCCCAAGAACCGCAAATACACATGGAGTAATAGGCGATTGGGAGCAGGTAATATAATGGAGCGACTTGACCGTTTTCTAGTCAATATTACCTTCCTTTCCTCTTTCTCTATCGGACAATCTGAAATCCTCAATTCCTCCGCTTCAGATCATTTCCCCATCACTCTTACTCTACAAAGTCAAAGCCATCTTGGCGCCATTCCTTTCAGATACTCCTCCCTTTGGAATCAAATTCCAACAGCCCGAGACATAATCAAGCAAGCATGGTCGCAACACGTGGAAGGCTCCCCTATTTTTATCTGGGAATCGAAAATTAAGCAAACAAGACAGGCGTTAAAGGCATGGGCAAAAATCAACTACAAGGAACCTGAGGCAGCAAAAAAAGAAATCAAACAGCAGCTTGAAAAAATACAGCAAAATATAGAAGTGGAAGGACTCACCCAGCAAGCCAGGCATAACGAAATCAGATTGTATGCAGCGTTAACTCAAACTGTTAGAGACGAAGAGAGCAAATGGAGATTAAAATCTCGGCAAACTTGGTTACGTGAAGGTGATAAAAACACCTCTTACTTTCACAAACAAGCCACAATAAGAAAAACAAGTAACACAGTGAACACAATCCGAGATGGAGAAGGGAACACACACGAATCTCAAGGCGCTATCAAGGAAGCAGCAACAGCCCACTTCAAATTCCTTTTAACCAAGGACAACAATGAGGTGGACCACGCAAATTTTCTCCAGCACATGAGCAGAGAAGTCACTCCAGAAATGAATAACAGTCTCACAAAAGAAGTCGATGAGGAGGAAATCAAAAAGGCGATATGGAGCCTCCATCCGGACAAAGCCCCAGGTCCAGACGGATTTCCAATTAGTTTCTATAGAGAATTTTGGTCTTTGATTAAAAAGGACATCCTCAAAATGATACGCTGGGTCTTAAGAAAAGGCAAAATAGGAGGCTATACAAATTCAACCTATTTAGCCCTCATACCTAAAGAGAATCGGCCAACCTCCTTTTCCAGATTCCGTCCAATATCCCTATGCAACTCTGCCTATAAAATAATCACTAAAATCCTATCCACAAGACTTAAGCCTCTCCTCCCTTCATTGATCTCTGAAAACCAGGGTGGGTTCTTATCCAACAGACATATTTCTGACTCTATCCTTCTGGTTCAAGAAGCTATTCACTCAAGCCTCAGTCGAAAGGAAAAAGGTTTTATTCTTAAACTTGATTTAGCAAATGCTTTCGATAGAGTCAATCATTCCTTTCTTTATGCTATCCTAAGCAAGCTAGGTTTCAATGACACCTTCATTTGCATGATCAAAGCATGTATCTCCAACCCCTGGATCTCGCCTCTTGTGAATGGACGACCCTGCACAGCCTTTCAATCCTCCCGAGGCCTAAGGCAAGGCTGCCCCCTCTCCCCCTACCTTTTTATTCTAATGGCTGAATCTCTCAGCAAAGCGCTGGATTACAATAGAAGGGCAGGACTAATAACAGGGATCAAATTCGAGCAGGGCGCAAAAAACATCAATCACTCTCAATTTGCTGATGACACCCTTCTAATGGGAGGTGCTTCGACTATCATTGCTAGGCGCTTCAAAAGGATCCTGGATCAGTTTATGGAATGTTCAGGAGGAAGAATAAGCCAAGACAAAAGCTGCATATATGGATGGAATACTTCGGCTCACAACATCCAAAGTATTGCAAATATCTTAGAGGTCTCTTACAAGGTCGAATGGAACCACTTCACCTACCTAGGTATGCCAGTGAGCAAAGGCCCTCTGAAGATAGAAACTTGGAACACAATTCTTGACAAAATCAAAAGGAAAATCCAGCAATGGGGAACCATGTGGCTGAACCCAGCAGGCCGTCTTGTTCTTCTCAAATCAGGTTTGATCTCTCTCCCTATCTATCGTTTTACTTTGTTACAAGCACCAATGAATTTTCACCACAAATTGGAAAAGGCCCTTCGCTTTTTCCTCTGGCAAGGAGGGAAATCAGAGAAAAAAAAATTCAATTTGGTCGGTTGGAAAAGTGTCATTCAGCCCCAAGAAAAAGGAGGTCTCGGAATAAGGTCTCCTTATCTATTGAATCTAGCTCTCGGGGCTAAAATAGTTTGGAGATTAATCACGGGGAACCCTGCATGGTGGAAATCAGTATTAGAAGCCAAGTATCTCAGCACTTCTAGGCACAAGCTCCTAGAGGTAAACATACCCAACAGAGACAGCTCCAACATCTGGAAGTTATGCAAGAAAATTATCCCTATCATGACCCAGCATGTTTCCAAAGTCCCAGGAGAGGGAAGCAGCATAAGCATATCTAAAGATAGAATCCTTGGCCAAAATCCAATAGAATCCAAAGAAGATGTTCTTCCAGCTCTAAACTGGTTACATAGCAAAGGAATTTGGAACCTAGCCCAAATCTCCAAGTGGGGAGATTCCTCCCAAGAATGGATTGGCTGGGAACTGCCGAACTACCCAAGGGATCTGCAACCAAATTTCATCGCTCTCAAAGATCAGTTACACAGCAAAGCCCCGATTCAGAAGGGAGCCAGAGACAGCTTTCGATGGGACCCTTCAGGCACGGAGTACACGACCAAAGCAGGATATCACCACCTCTGCGCCAATACCTTCCCACAGGACATATGGAACCATTGGAAGCTAGTTTGGAAAGCAGAGGCCCCCCCTAAAGTCAAATTCTTTTGCTGGCTCCTACTGAAAGGAAAAATTTTAACAGCTGAAAATCTCAAAAAAAGAGGCATCATAGGCCCCTCCAGATGTCCAATATGTCTACAAGCAGAAGAGACAATACAACATCTGTTTATAAACTGTCAAGTGGTTGCTAACTGCTGGAAAGATCTAGCTGCTGTAGGAGGAACAGAGTGGAATCCCAACCCAAGTATAGCAGAGACAATCAAAAATTGGAAGAAGCTTTGCCCATGGAAGAGCAAGAAAATCAAATTATCTCAAAGAATCTGGAATACTTTACCCTTAACAATGCTATGGAGCATCTGGATAGCAAGAAATAAGAAAGTGTTCCAAGACAAAAACCACAACACAAGAAAGATATGCCACAAAGCTATAAGCTTAGCTGTTGAGGCTGTGACCATTCGATCCCACAGCAAAATCAACCTCAGCAGCCTCAGCGTTGAAGAAAGGGACTTGATCAACTATGGCAGCGTAATCAGTAGCTATGATTCAGAAAAGGGCAAGTTAAAAACAAAAGAGACAGCCACAGCATGGAAACTGAGACCCAAGGAGGAGGAATTCGCCCTCTGGTTGAGTAACTGCAACAAATATTGTCTATTTTTTGATGGAGCTTCAAAATCTAACCCGGGTCAAGCAGGCGCCGGAGGTGTTATATGCAATGCAAATGGCACAACAATCTTGTATTTTGAATGGGGATTGGGAGACCTGACCAATAATCGGGCTGAAGGGCTGGCTTTATATCAAGGACTAACCCAGGTCATCAATCTGGGCATCAAGAAAGTTAATGTCCTCGGCGACTCAGCAATTATCATTCGACTTATGGAGCAAAAACAAAATACTCCAAACACTCTTCTGCAACAAATCAATACAAGAAATCAAAATCTACATAAACTGATAGAGGAAGTCAACTATTTTCATATTCTAAGGGGTCTAAATAAAAAGGCGGACTATCATGCCAATCAAGCATGTCACCAACCAAAAGGGCAGCTACGCTGCAATGATCACGTCTCCACTCAATCGCTTCCATGAGTCACGATTATCCATTTGAAACGTGTGGTCTCATACCCTACAGAATCTACCGCAGCAGTCAATCCAAAGGATCTCAGACCAGAGAGGATAAGTATGACAGCACCGGCATGTGCAAACAGCAAGGGAGCTCAACTCAAATCGAAGGAGTCAAGATTTACAGCGCAGAAAATCGTCCTTGCTACAGAGATGGCGATCCCAACCAAGATATGTGTAGCAGAAATCAAAATCGCATTGGGAAGAGCAGTCCTATCTACCGTCAGTTTAGACAGAGGAATATCTTAAGTATCGGGATGAGGAGAAGCCTCTCCCGCCAGTATATCTGGAGAAACTCCATAAGTACCCCTCCAACACATTCGTTCCAACTCACTCTTGGAAACTCCCATTGCGAAATCGAGAGCAAAGTAGGTTGCGGAGGTCATCCAAGCAATAGGAATACTAGTAAGATCAGTAAGCGTTTTAGAAGCCCTGCTCTCACCCTGTTACACAGTGGGAGCATCGTTGAGAGTCATCAGATCATAAAGGGTATAAGTGGCAGTTTCAGGCATCCTCTGTGCGATCTTGTAAGAGATCCCACTGAAGTAGAGAGTCTCAGCAGAAGTCATATCAGCAATCAAGGGAATCGGCACAGCCAACAGACAAAGCAAGAGAACACAGCAAACATTCAGTCAAAAGAAAATATGGAGCGCCCAGAGGACTGCTTCCACTGCCGAGATTTGAACATGGAGTTCAATGAACTTCGATCCCAGCAAAGAGCACTGGAAGATTTGGTCCGCAGTATGGAGAATCAACTTGAAGATAAAATCCGCATTCTGGAAAACAGGCTGGAGGAACAAGTCAAGATCCTCCATAACAAATATAGAGCAGAAATGGAACTCTTTCTGCATAGGGTCCACTCCCTCCACGAGCAATACAGTGCGCTGCACAACAGATGTATTCATGCAGAAGAAAATGCATACATGCTGAAGAGAAGATTGATGCACTCAAGAAAATGCTGGAAAAGAAAGAGGCAACCTCCTCCTCAAGCGCCAAACCCATTGAAGTCGATATGGATCCAGAAGGATCAACAGCCAGAAAAATGAGTCACATTGAGATCGACTGATCATGCTTTGTAAGTGCAAATTTTGGGGACAGCAGTATGTTAATATCTACAGTAGCTTAAGTAGCACTAGTAGTAGTCTAGTTAAGATAAGGACCAAGGAAAAATTCCTTTTTGTAACTCCTTGGATCATCATTGCTCCAGAAGCAACCTATGTAAGGCTTTAGCCTCATCTTTTTTCAGTTAATGAATAGCAACCGAACTTTGTATAAAAAAAAGAGAATGGGAAAAATTGGCTACAAGAGTTCTTAGATTATTAGCACAACACCTTATTCAATCATATATTACTGGACTTAAAACCATAGTAGACACATTTCATTAAAATTGGAATTTATCTTATGCCAAGGACATCACTAGAATTGATTTTTTTGGTTATTTTGAAATTCTAGATCCACTATTTAATTCCAAATTTAATGAAATATCACAGTTGTTGAGATTTAATAAATTTTAGTCAAGACAGAAGCTTGTACAACCTACAAATACAAAAAATTCAAAATACCTTCCACCTCCTTTAAGAGAAGATGAAAATCCTAGTCTATAAGTCCAAAGACTAAAGGAAGGAAAGCGTAAATATCATGGAGAAAAATAGGACGGAAAACACACGTCTTAAAATAAACAACACCAAGAACCTATATATGTGCAAAGAAAAAAATGATTCAAATAGTGAAGAGTGAGATGAAGAGGAAGATAAGAATCCTCAAAAATTTTCCCCAAATTTAAAAAAAGAAGAAGAATCACAAATATCACTTATGACTATCATAGAGATATCCCAACCACAAACATTAAAATTAAAATGACATATCAAAAAGAATAATGTAATGGTCATAATAGAACTGGAAGTACCATAATTTTGTCGACACAAACCTAGCAAAAATACTGAACCTTTTATTATATCTGATGCCCAATATGAAGGTCATTGTAGTCTATGGAAATAATATTTAAACTCTGTGGAAGTGCCACAAGGTTAAACTACAAATTCAAAACTATAATTTAGATCTTAATTTTAGACTATGGCTCTAGGAGGAGAAGAGGTAGTCTTATGAATACAATGGCTATAACAATTAGGAACTTAATTCCACTAATAATAAAAAACACTTTATTAAGTTCAAATGTAAAGGACAAAGGTACAAATTACTTGGATTCTAGCCACCCTAGAATAAAATTGTATCTTCTTAGGATATGATGAAGTTAATTTAGAAAGGAGCACCAACCTATATGATCCAATGTTCTTAGATGGAATTATTTTCATCAGAAGCAATCAATGGTGAACAAACCAAGATTCAGGATTTAATTAAAAAAACAAAAGAAGGTGTTCCAAGACGTTCCCTTGCAAATGCATTTTGAAAGGGAAATTATGCACATAATCAGAGTCAATCCAGGGTCAAAACCTATCAACTTTAAGCCATATATATATCCACATCATCAAATATCAAAATTGAAAGAATATTCCAAGACCTCTTAAAATGTGGTATCATTACAAAAACTAGAAGCCCTTACGTTGCTCCTATGATTCTAGTTCGGAAGTGTTGGGAATCACGATTGTCATTAGACCAAAACCCACAGGTGTTAGTCAATGATTGCATCGCCAGAGACAAGGATCCACGAGAGGCAGTTAGTCCATGTCACGAAACATACGGGGAGTGTTGGTTTATCCAATGTCCAACAATCTCCCCCCCAATGCGATCCGGGTGTGTATTGAACTCGTGACCTGTGCTATGATACCAAATGTAGGTTTTAACCCTGTACATAAATTACCTGCATATGAATTCTAAAAATAGAACATAAACAATGGTGAGAGCACAACACATAAAACAAATATACACAGATATTTCCCCCTGGATCCCAAAACCGGGACTACCAGATTGATTTTCATTTTGTTCCTTTCAATATTAGAATACATATATATACATGCCGAAGCATCCATAAATCCCAATCCATTAACCCTGGATTAGAACATAACTGTAGTTCCCTTGACCGGATCTACAAAATAGCATGGATAAAAAACCATCACATCCAAAACCATGTGCGAAATCCATGCACAAAGCCATAAGTAGGTTTGCCTACCTAATATAGGGTCCAATTTTTTTTTCCCCAAGGCGCTGCCCCGAACCCTGTAGAGGGGGGCTACCGCTCCCATCAAAACCCCTGATAGGGGGAGCTTTTTCCCCCCTTGTGACCCCCCGTCTATGCCCCGCGCAACGAAGGGGGTGCTCCACCCCACCTTTGACCCCCCGTTTTAACTACTGGGGCTAGTCGTGGAAAGAAAATAACACAACCCAACGTTCTCCCACTTGTTGTTTTCTTTCCACAGGGGGCCACAAGAGAGCTTAGTCATTGATCTAGACCTGCAACACCCATTGTTTCTTTACACACAGAGAAATTCATAGAGCTCACAGATTTTTTCAATGCATCTGCAGTATTCTTCAAAGTGTCCACCTTTACCAGCAACACTTTTTTGTCTTCTACCATATCTCTCACAAATTGATACTGAACATCAATGTGCTTTGTCTTTGAATGATAAGCAGGGTTCTTTGCCAAGAAAATTGCACTTTGGTTGTCATAGTCTATCCTTATAGCTCACTGTACTAACCCCATACTTGAACAAAATCTCTGCAACCGAACTGCTTCCTTGCTTGCATGACTCGTTGCCATCTATTCTGCCTCTGTAGTTGACGGTGCCACTACAGATTGTCTCTTACTCATCCAACTGACTGCACCTACAAATAGGTTAAACACATACCCAATTGTAGTTCTTCTCTAATCCAGATCTCCAGTCCAGTTTGCATCAACAAAGCCATGGATGTCCAAAACTTTGTCCAATTCCGGTCTTCCTTGCTAGCACAAATCATAGTCAATAGTGCCACACAAATACCTGAAAACCCGCTTCACTACTGTCCAATGCTCCTTCCTTGGTTTTGACATAAACCTGCTCAATACTCCCACTGCGTGTGCAATGTCTGGTCTAGTACAGACCATTGCATACATCAGACTACCGATTGCACTTACATATGGAACACGAGACAAGTCCTCTTCCTCTTCTTGTGTCTTGGGACACTGTTCAGTAGATAACTTTACACCTACAGGAATAGGAACCTTCGCTGGGTTACTATCCTGCATATTAAACCTCTGTAGTATTGTCTTGACATACTTCCTCTGGTTTAACCAGAGCTTCCTCTTTGCCTGATCTCATTTAATTTCCATGCCCAAAATATAGTTTGCAGCACCAAGATATTTCATGTCGAATTTGGAGGACAATTTGGTCTTCAAATCCAGGATATTTTCTTTGTCATTTCCAACCAGCAACATATCATCCACATACAAGATCAGATAAATAACACGATCACCAATTAATTTAAAATACACATAGTGATCTGCTTTTCTTCTAGTGAAGCCAAGTCCTTGTATAAATGTATCAAATTTATGGTACCACATCCTTGGTGACTGTTTTAACCCATACAAAGAATTTTTTAACTTGCATACCAGTTTTTTCTTACCCTTCACTGCAAATCCTTCAGGTTGCTTCTTCTTCCAGATCCCTGTGAAGAAATGTTGTCTTCACATCCATCTGTTCTACCTCAAAATCAAAAGCAGCAACAACAAATAAAAGTAATCTAATAGAAGCTACATTGGAAACATGAGAAAAAATATCACCAAAATCAATTCTCGACACCTAGGAATAACCTTTTGCTACCAACCGAGCTTTGTATTTCTCCACCTTTCCTTCTGCATTCATCTTCTTCTTGAACACCCATTTGCTTCCGATGGGTTTCCTTCCAGCCGACAACTCCACCAGATCCCAAGCCTCATGTTTGTGCAAAGATGCCATTTCATCAACCATGGCCTTTTTCTAGAGTTTTCCATCCTCTGAATCTACTGTTTCCTTCACAGTTCTCGGATGATCATTAGTAATAGATAAAGCAAAATTTGAACAGAAAGTGGATGGACTAAACCTTTCTGGTTGCCTTCTTTCTCGAATTGATCTTCTCACAACCGGAGTTTGTGGCTCTTCATCTTCTGATTCCTCTTCTGCTGTAGAGTCTGATTCTTCCTCCTTTAGCTCAAACTCTATCTTCTTAGGTTCCTTTGGTAGGACTTCATGTTTAATAACATATCTCACCTCTCTAAACACCACATCTCGGCTATACACAACCTTCCTTGTTACTGAGTTCCAAAGCTTATAACCTTTTAAACCATCCTTATACCTAATAAAGATGCACTTTTCAGATTTACTATCCAACTTTGTTCTTTTCTCCTTTGGAACATGTACATATGCACCACATCCAAATACCCTTAGATGTGAAAGAGAAGTTTTCTTACCAGTCCATACCTCTTGTGGAGTCTTATCCTCCAACAATGATGAAGGTGATCTGTTGACTAGGTAACAAGCAGTCTCCACCGCCTCTGCCCGTAATTCCTATCCTAACCCGACACCACTGAGCATGATTCTTGCCCTTTCCATCAACGTCTTGTTCATTCTTTCTACAACTCCATTTTCTCAGGTGTGTATGGAGTAGTCTTTTGTCGTGCTATACCACACTTCTTACAGAACTCTTCAAATTCCTTCTTGCAAAACTCTCCACCGTTATATGTCCTCAACACAATTATCTTCTTCTTTGTCTGGTTTTCCACTAGAGCCTTAAATTATTTAAACCTTTCAAAGACTTTAGATTTAATCTTGAGGAAATATATCCATTTATTCCTCTAGAATTCATCTATAAATGGTACATAGTACACAGACTTACCCAATGATGGAATCGACACAGGTCCAAACAGATCACAGTGCACAAGCTCTGATACCACATGTTGGGAATCATGATTGCCGTTAGACCAAAACCCACAGGTGTTAGTCAACGATCACATCGCTAGAGATAAGGATCCATGAGAGGCGGTTAGTTCATGTCCCGAAAGACACGGGGAGTGTTGGTTTATCCAATGTCCAACATGAAGAAAGACATATCATTCAGACTATGCAAATATTACAGAGGATTAAACAAGATAACAATTAAGAATAAGTTCCCTATTCCCTTCATAAGATAAATGTTAGATGAACTTCACGGAGCCAGATGTTCTTAAAAATTAGACCTGAGACCTAGATACTACCAAATCAGAGTAAGATTAGAGGATACCAAAAAAGCCATCTTCTAAACTCATGAAGGTCATCACGAGTTTAAAGTAATGCCTTTTAGTTGAACTAATGCTCCAACGAATTTACAAACTACTATGAATGAGGTATTTCGACCATACTTAAGGATTTATTTTTATTTTTATTTTTTAATTTTTTAATGACATTCTTGTATATAGTAAAACATGGAAGGAACATCTACAACACATCGAACAAGTTCTAATTGTACTAGAAAAAAAGATATTTTATGCAAAAATGTCCAAATACACCTTTGGAAAAGAAGTAGAGTACCTCAAACACGTAATATGCAAAGGAGTAAAGGTAGATCCCAATAAGACCAAGGCAATTAAAGAATGGCCTAAACGTGTTAACATCTCCAAATTAAGAGGATTTTTAAGGTTGACAGGATGCTACTGAAGATTAATTCAAAATTATGCTCAGATAACTACTCCTCTCACTAATATTTTAAAGAAAATTCATTCATTTGGGATGATCAATCAAAACAATGTTTGAAGTATTAAAGGAAATTTTGTTTCTAGTATTATGATCCAAAGATCTTGTGATTGTAGATGTATGAAAAGAATCACATGTGAAAATTGCAGCTTAACACAACATTGTAATGTGCACACAAGAAAGAAGAAGAAACACATAAAAGCACAAAAAGAAGACACCAAGATTTGATAACGGAGTTCGTCCAACTCGGACTATGTCTCCGGCCCTGCTCGATCAATGGGGAGGCCTTCATTCATTAAATGGCATGAAAAGAAGAGAATACAATCATCATTACATAAAAAGGGGCTTATACCTCTATTTTTGAAGATGGATGAGAAATGGAGAAATTAGATGGAGAAATGGGTAGCACCACTTCATCAATGGCATTGAGAGGGGCTGAAAACATATAAGATTTGTCCAATTCAGACAAAATGATCAATCAGCCCTCCTGCACTGCTCTTGCCTCGAACTACATGCCAAATCCTCTCTCCCATACTTTTCCATGTTGATCGGGTTTTATAGCACAAAGCCACTTACAAATCGGGGGTCTGTTCATTCAGAATGGAAGCCATTTAGGTAGAAGGGTCGGCGGGCACAACTAACCCTTTAAAATAACCTTTTTTTCTGCTCAAGTGATATACACAAAAAACATTGAAAAACACTGAAAAATCTGAAAGGTTGGACCTCAAAATATATCAAATCAGACCTATAAATCCATCGGGTCCAGTCCCTATCGCCAATCGCTATTGCCGATGTCAATGGCCTTGTATATCGGGGAATCGCCGATATGTTGATCCGCCGATCGCCGATACGCCGATTAGATCTGGACCATTGATCTGTTCCTTGATTGAATGGTCCAGATTGCATTGCATGTCGCTATGGCCCTGTCACGGGGATTCGCTGATCACCGATATGCCGATCCACCGATCACCGATCGCCGATCGCCGATATACCGATCCGCCGATCGCCAATATGCCGATCCGCCGATCGCCAATATGCCGATCCACCGATTAAATCCTGGCCATTGATCTGTTTCTCGATTTGACGACTGAGATTGCACGTCGCTGATCGGCAGATCACAATCGTAACGACCCGGAGGTCCTAGTCTTATGCCTTGTGTTTCGCCGACCCGATCCGCCAATGCTGATATCGGTGATCGCTACATCGCAGGTTTGAAGTCCCTGATATCGCCGATTGCCTGCCTTCCTTCGACCCGATATATCGGTGATCACTGATTAGGGGTTGTTAAGTCCGCCCTTTGCAAGTTTTCCGATGCTATTTCCTTTTTAAATGCTAAAAACCCATTTTTAGGAGAAAATGCCTCATTTTCAAAAGGAAAAAGGCAATAGTCTTTCTGCCATAACTTCATCATCTGGACTTAGATTGGAGTGCCGTTCACACAGTTGGAATCAGGGTGATGAGCACTTCGATCTAATGTCAAGATACTTGCCTTTATACCACTTTGAATTTTGAGCTTTTCTATGCCATTGTATCTGAAGATCCACCTGGATCAATCCTCCCCATTGAGGAGCTTTTGGATCACCAAAAGCTTTCATTAGTCAATTGGCAAGTGAGGGAATTGTTCCCTCACCCTTTCCTTCTCCAGCCATTTTGCTTTGCTGGGGTGCGTCCCTTTGAAACCAACTCGAAGGTATTCCACATCTCCTCGCCGTGAAGTTTTCGTTCTTCTGCAAAGGATGATGTCTTCACATAACTCATCGAGATATTCTGGAGCAAAATCATCAACTGTAGGAACTGTGCCCACCTCATCCGTGTCCATAATCAATGGTGGTTTATATAGCTTTAAGTTCTCTACATTCCTTACTGAGTACATCTACATATATATCGGCAAATCAAAATGAAAGGCATTGTTTCCAATCTTCTCCAGAATGGTGAATGGACCATACCGGATTGGTCGCAACTTCTTCCCTTCTCCCTTCATCCTGTCCTTGCTGATGTGGAACCACACTTTGTCGCCCACTTGGAATTGATGGTTGACTCGGTGTTTGTCATGTCGAGCCTTGTAACGGGCTTGACTTTTCTCCAACTGCTCTTGTACTTCTTGGTGAATCAATTGGATTCGCTGAATGAACTACTGAGCTTTTTCCCTATCATTACGTCCACTGGAGCCATCTTCCCTTCCAAAGACCATATCAAAAGGGTCCTTTGGCAGGTAACTAAAACATGTCTCAAGTGGTGAACACTACGTAGATGAGTGTACTGCTTGATTGTAGGAATGCTGCACGTATGGGAGATGCTCATCCCACAACTTGGGATGTTTCCCACAATAGCCTCGTAGCAAGTGTACCATGGTACGGTTGACAACCTCTGTCTGTCCATCAGTCTGTGGATGAAATGTCGTGCTTCTTTTCAATTTGGTGTCCATCATCTTCCACAAGCTGGTCCAAAAATCTCCGAGAAAGCGAGAGTCCCAATCTGACACAATCGATGTGGGTAATCCAAAATGGACCCAAACATACTGAAAGAAAAGAGAAGCAGTCTGCTCTGCAGTGATCTGCTTTTTACAAGGCATCAGAATACACATCTTGCTAAAATGGTCAACGAAAACATACAAATAGTCGTGACTCTTTCTAGACAAAGGCAAACCTCCTACAAAGTCCATTGACACACTTTCCCATGGACGACTCAGAATAGGAAGTGGTGTGTAGAGCCCGAGTTTTCTATTAGAGGGCTTTGAAACATAACACATCACACAACCCTTTACATAGCGAGTCACAATGTTTTTCATATGAGGCCAAAAACAAAATCTTTGTACATGACATAAAGTCTTTTCGATACCAAAGTGTCCAGACACAAGAGAGGTGTGGGCCTATCGAATTACATGTACTCTTTCCCCTGTGGGAATGCATAATTTACCAAGGTGATACAACAGTTTCCCCTGTAAGTGATAGTTGTCCACTTGTGAACCATGGGTTAGTTTTGCATAAATCTCCTTGAAGTCATCATTGTTAGCATATTGTTCAGCATAAATCTCAAAAGATAACGAAGCATTATGCAAAATAACAGAAGCAGAAATAGGAGGGTGAGATAGCATATTGGCCACTTTATTGCTAGTGCCCTTCTTATACTTTATTACCAGATGAAACTGTTGAAGAAAACCCATCCACTTGAAATGACGAGATTGCTGCAACTTATTTTGTGACTGAAGGTACTGCAAGGGCTAATGATCCGTATGGATGATGGTCTCCTTGCCGATCATGTACTGTTTCCACTTTTTCACACTCTACACCAAGGCATAAAGCTCCTTGTCATAAGTGGGATAGTTTATCACAAACCGAGAAAACTTCTCAGAATGGTAACAAATCGCATTCTTTTGCTGCATCAGTACAACTCCAATGGCATAACCGTTGGCATCGGTTTCGATCTTGAATGGCTGTTGGAGATAGGGTAAGGCTAACACTGGCGCGGTGCTGAGCTTTTCCTTCAATGTTTCGAAGGACTTCTGTTGTCTTCCTCCCCATTGGAAGACCCGTTTCACACTTGTCAATGTGTGCAACAATATAATTGCCCCATTGGAAGACCTCGATTACACTAGTAGGCTTAGGCCAATTTATAATTGCCTCAACTGTAGAGGGATCAATTTTTAACTGACCATGACCAACAATATGACCTAGGTAGCCCAAAGAGTTTTTCCCGAACTCACACTTTGACAATTTTACAAAGTTTTTTTTTTTTTATTATTATTTTTTTTTAGTACATCAATCACTTTCTTTACATGACACACATGTTCAACCCAAATTTTACTAAAGACAAGTATATCATCTAAATATACAAGAATAAATTCATCAATGAAAGGCCTAAAGAGATCATTCATGACCCTCATAAAAGTCGCTGGAGCATTGCAAAGTCCGAATGGCATCACCATCCATTCGAACAGCCCCCTGTTTGGTCTTGAAGGCGGTTTTCCATACGTCCTGCTTTGCAATTCGGACCTGGTGATAACCACTGCACAAATCCAATCTGGTGAAATAAACAACATTCTTTAACTGATATAATAAATCATCTGTGCGTGGAAGAGGGTAACGATTTTTCATCGTGATCTTGTTTAGGGCACGGTAATCCACACACATCCTCCATTTTCCATCTTTCTTTGGGACTAAGACAATCAGTGAGCCACACGGAGAAGTGCTCGGCGTGATGACCCCTTGGTCCAGTAATTGCTGCACCTATTCCTTGATTTCCTCCATCTCAATGGTCGATATCTTGTACATGCCAATATTTGGCAAAGGAGCGTCATGCTATAAATGGATCTCATGTTGGATTTCCCTCTTCGGAGATAATCCCTTCGGTTCTTGAAACAACTCATCATAATTAGAAATTAATTCAAATAATTCCTGTTTATGTTCCTGATCGCAGCCCTGGAAAGCATCAGCTAATTCTGCCTCTTTTTCCCTTACAACCATCAGCATGCAACCCTTACTGGAATTCACCAGCCTTTTCATTTGTCCTGCGCTTACAAGGCTGGCATTGATTTTAGTTTGATGAGCCCTTATTATATATTCTACCCCATCTTTTGTGATTTGGTATTTGTTTTCATGACAGAAAAACACTGCCTTTCTATCATATAGATATGGGTTCCCTAACACCATGCCACAGTTATCCAATGGGATCACATCCAGTTCTACTTCATCAACTAACTTAGAAGCGATTAAAAATTTGACTTTACACTGTTTGGTTACATTGAGTTTCGCTTTATCATGTATCCATCCAAGTGGGTAAGGTTTCAGATATGGTTTTGTTTCTAAGCCATCTTTCTTTACCAAGGATTCTACGATTAAGTTTGCTTGGGATCCAGTATCAAACAGAGTTTCAACTTTAGTATGATTTACAATAACTCTGATATGAAACAATTCAATTCTCTTTCGATCATTAGGAAGGGACTCATTTACAGAACTAGTGCCTTCATGCGATTTAGAATTAACATGAGGTGTAAGAGTACCTTTTGTTCCTGCTGCTGTGATCAACGCTTCATCTCCTGAATCTGATCCAAGGTCTTGCTGCGCCATTGCCACTGTCTTCTACTTCCCTTTTCCTCCATACTTCTTTGGACGCTTTTCTGGGTGCTGTTTCCAACAATGATCGTCATCGTGGCCTTCCTTTTTGCAATGATTGCAATACGACCATTCTCCTTCTTTGGCTGCTGCCGTCTTCTTCTCCTTTCCTTTCCATTTCGCTTTAGATTTGCCATTGGGAGGTTTGAATGGTGGTTTTCTGGAATGATCATATTTTTCATTTTTGCCCTTGTTCTCAATATGAATTGCCTTTACGCTGGCTGATTCAATAGTGGTTGGTTCAAACAAAAATAATGAATGCATAATGTAACTATGTAATGAGCCAATGTACTTAGTTACTACTTCAGGTGTATCAAGTGCAATACCCAAATTCAGTGCTTGCTTTCTAAACTCTTTTGTAAAACTCTGAACATCCTGACCTTTGCCTTGCCTTAAATACTGCCAATTCATTAAAGCTTTTTTCTTGTATCCCAAGGGATAAAACTGTTCCTTTAATGCAGAAATAAAATCAAGCCATGAGGAAGAGAGGTTACCCACATTCTTACTGCTTTGCAATTTTCTCTCCCACCAAATGAGAGCGGTGCTACTTGTCGAGCGATAAAAAGGTGTCTTTTTAACTCCTAATTACCTTCACATTAATTATCAACCCAGGGACGACTTTTTATTTCAAGAGTGTACTCAGTCTGAGGCGGCTATTTACTCAAGAGTAATGTTTTGCAGTATAGTGCTTAAAATCCAAAAGTAAATGAATGCTTGAAAAAGAAATCTAACAATAACATAAACTCAAATGCTCTGAAATCCAACTATTCACTCAACAAACATCAATTGAGGATACAGTAGCAGTGACTCATTCCTCTAGAGATTGATGCAATTGAAATCAAACTAGAACAAGACAATCAATCTGGGAATGAGGAAGCAATAACCAATGTTCTCTACAGTTGACAGTCCTGCTTTAAAGCAATTAAAAGGAAATAGAAATTGAACTAAAGCTGCCATTGAAATTAAACTAGGAAAACTCTTTAAAAGCAAACTATTGCAATTAATCAATAGAAATGAACAACAAAGTAAATGGGCAGCAAACTGTAATTAAAGGAATCTGAACAACAAACTCTAATTAATGGAAATGAACAACAACAAAGCCAAATTAATAGCAATCTTTACTTTAAGAATAAATCGGACAGCACATGGAAATAGAACATCATTGATTAATGATGGAATATGAAACAACGCTGGAAAGTCAAATATAAATACACAATAACTTAACACACGGCACACCTTAATAGTAATCTGATCTTGGTAATCTGATTATCAGTCTTAGTTATAAAGAATACGACTGTATTTTGGAATGGAACAACAACGTTCATAGATTTAGCAATCGCAAGGAAATATAGTCTCTAAGATGAATTCAGTAATACCAATTAAAGAGTGTTACAACATGGATACGCTGTAATTGAACAACAATACATTCTGTAAGGACCAGCAATGTTATATCAATGATTAAAAGAACAGCAATGCGTTACCAAGTCAAGATGAATCAATACAACATTCCTGTCATAGAGAACGATATTACTCAATTGAACATAAATCAGATATAACAGAACCGTGATGTAAAATAATAGAACATACCAGATTACCAAATAAAGTTGATAATGAAAACCACGCATAAACCAAAGAGATAATATACAGCAGCAGTAAAATCCACCAGAGGCTGGGCCCTTAGCCGCCAGCGGATGCTGCTGGGTTACTTCAGGATCAAAGATGGAATGGCAACCAGATTTATATTAAAATATCAAAGCAGAGTTACAGTGGATTACAACAAGAAATCTCTCCATCTCTCAGCCATTATCCATTCTCTCTGCCATCCTCAATTCTGAATCTCTAATTCATCCTCAATTCCATCATTCGAATCCATCCCATCTCCATCCCCATCTCTGATCTCTGTTTTCATTTAAATAGAGAGAGATCAGAGAGAAGTTACAATAAGGATAAGTACAACATGATTCTTATTACAAAATTAGATTGTTTCCAACCAATTGATCAACAAGAAGATATATTTCCATCCATCTTTCAACAAGAGCAAGGCGAATTTGGCTTTGCAGCTGAGATTTGGAAAACGGCCACACAACGAATCTGAGAAAATCATGCTCAAAGAACCCTGCGTTTCTCTCAATACAAGCTGAATTTGGGCAAACCGTTCTTCAATAAAGTTAATTTGGTCCGTTCTGGACAAAACCCATGTTCTAGATTTTCCAGATTCATCTTCATTTGCTCATAATCTCAACCGCAAAACTGTCACTTCTTATTCCAACGCATTTCTGAGTTGGCATTTTTAATGATCAAATCTTCAATCTGGAAATTATCTTGGAGGCTAAAAATGGTGAATAATGTTATAACCAATTTATTAAACTTTCATTGATAAAATCATGCATAATCATCAATTTATTAGAAATAAAGGAGAATAAATAATATTTTTACATAAGAGCATAAATCATTGTAAAATAGAATTATATGATAAATTATGATAAATGACGTGATGAAGAATGGTAGAAATGGGTGGAATAAGCGTTCAAAAGTGACAATAATAATGGTATATTAACGACCCAACACTACTCAGCCATAGAGAGGCCAGCTGAATCTTTGCCTCATCCTCCACGATCTGCTAAATCCTGCAGTAGACCTCAATCTGCCTAATCTAATTATTGAGTTTTTCTGCATTACTTTCACCATTAAACATGGGAAGATCAAATTTAACATCTAATTTAAAGAAAAGTTTCTTAGATGCATCCCTGGGATTTCTACGATTATGGTGGTGAGAGGAAGAAGAACTTTCACTCGCGGAAGGAGAAGGAGGGGGATCTTCTCCACCATTTCCATGCGTTGAACCTTGTTCTTCTGGGTTTCTCTCTTCTGCTTTCTCCAGTCTTAAAACCAACTAACAGATATTCTCTGCCATTGAATAGAAGGTCTTGCAGAAATTGTGCTCCTCTTCAAGATGAGCTTCATCTTCTGCCATGTTTCTTCTTCAATGTGCACGCCTCGTTTCGGGATCGAAAGGTTCTAGTTCCCCTTCGCCTCTTTGGAGCCTGTTTCTTGTTAGCATACAAACATGCAATTCACATCTAAAAAGACTTTCCCTGATACCAATTGATCCAAAGATCTTTTGCTTATAGATGTATGAAAAGAATCACATGTGAAAATTGTAGCTTAACACAACATTGTAATGTGCACACAAGAAACACAACATTGTAATGTGCACACAAGAAAGAAGGAGAAACACATAAAAGCACAAAAAGAAGACACCAAGACTTGATAATGGAGTTCGTCCAACTCGAACTATGTCTTCGGGCCTTGCTCGATCAATGGGGAGGCCTTCATTCATTAAATGGCATGAAAAGGAGAGAATACAATCATCATTACATAAAAAGAGGCTTATGCCTCGGTTCTGGAAGATGGCTGAGAAATGGAGAACTCAGATGGAGAAATGGGTAGCACCACTGCGTCCGTGGCATTGAGAGGGGCTGAAAACATATAATATTTGTCCAATTCAGACAAAATGATCAATCGGCCCTCTTGCGCTGCTCTTGCCTCGAACTACGTGCCAAAATCCTCTCTCTTGTACTTTTCCATGTTGATCGGGTTTTATAGCACAAATCTGCTTACAAATCAGGGGTTTGTTCGTTTAGAATGGAAGTTGTTTAGGTAGAAGGGTAGGCGGACACAACTAACCCTTTAAAATAACCTTTTTTCCGCTCAAGCGATATACACAAAAAACATTGAAAAACATTGAAAAATCCGAAAGGCCGAACCTCAAAATATATCAAATCAGACCTATAAATCCATCGAGTTCAATCCCTATCGCCAATCGCTATCACTGATGTCAATGGCCCTGTATATTAGGGAATCATCGATCACCAATATGCCGATCCACCGATCGCCGATACGCTGATTAGATCTGGACCGTTGATCTGTTCCTTGATCGGACAGTCTATATTGCATCGCATGTCGCTATCGCACTGTTCAATGACCCTGTCGCGGGGATCTGCCGATCGCTGATATGTCAATTCGCTGATTAAATCCTGGTCGTTGATCTGTTTCCTGATTCAACAGCTGAGATTGCATGTCGCTGATCAGCAGATGGCAATCGCAACGGCCCGGAGGTCCTGGTCTTGTGCTTTGTGTTTTGCCGACCCAATCTGCCGATGCTAATATCGGTGATCGCTACATCGCATGTATGATGTCCCCGATATCGCTGATTGCCTTCCTTCCTCTGACCCGACATATCGGCGGTCACTAATCGGGGGTTGTTAAGTCCACCCTTTGGACGTTTTCCGTTGCGATTTCATTTTTAAAGGCTAAAAACCCATTTTAAGGAGAAAATGCCTCATTTTCCAAAGGAACAAGACAATCTTCTTTCTGCCATAACTTCATCATCCAGACTTGGATTGGAGTGCCATTCACACCGTTGGAATCAGGGTGACGAGCACTTCGATCTGATGTCAAGATACTTGCCTTTCTGCCACTTTGAATTTTGAGCTTTTCCATGCCATTGTATCTGAAGATCCACCTGGATCATATTATCAACTCTAGATTTTTTGAAACCTTTTGTAATTGAATGTAACACTTTTGGGTTTGGAATAGGAGAAATATTAATGCAAGATGGCCATGCCATAGATTTTGAGAGCAGGAAACTAAGTAAAATAGAGTGTTTGAACTCAACATATGATAAAGAGACCCTTGGTATTATGCATGCCCTAACCAAACTGTGACAATATCTTCTAGGAAGCAAATTATTGATATGCATATATTGTCGGTCAATTCAATTGTACTAGAATTTCATAACATTTTAATCTTATCAATCCGAGTTTTTAAACCACTTGTAAACATACGAAGTGTAAAGAAAAATATATGCAAGGACTTAGTTTCTAACTCTATCAAATGTAAATTGACATGAAAGGAAATTATATTCTATGAAAGAAATTAAACCTAACCTATCTTAACATGATCATGGTTATGAAACATTTATAAACACTCTTTTCCATGTAGAATTTCATTTGATTTTTAGAAACAAACTTTCTCAAAGAACTTTGAATATAATTGTTTGTATTTTTTAAATATTTGACTCCTATTCAATTGTAAGTTCCATATGATTAACCTACGTCATATTGACACATCAAAAGCAATTAAAATTCACACTGCTGAAATTGAAACGAAAAGCAGGACCTATGATGCCTTAATGCAACACTAGTTTGTATAGATCATGCATGCACTATAGCCTCTTCCTGCTAAGGATGGTCATTCATAGTATTTTACACATCTATTAATAAATTTGTTATTAAGTACATCGCTAATGCATAAAAAAAACTAATCTAACACATGAGCTCATGATTAAGTTCTCTTAAAAGAAAATCAAATCATCTATACATACCAATTATATACAACTATAAACAAATAAAGGAAAGAGTGTACATGGTTAGCGAAGGGGGCCTTCTAATACTCAACAAACACACTAGATTATCTACTAGAAGTTGAAAATTAGAACAACAAGATACATTAAGTGATATAAGTTGGACCTAAAAAGTTATATCTCTAAGTATTCTAATTACAAACTCTAAATATATCATCCCTACCTTGAAATGGAGAAAGCACTCCTATTTATACATGAGTTGTTTCAAGAAGAGGATAAGCAAGTAATAAATTCAAATCCACTTTTCTCTCAAGTAGGTACAACCAATTTGCTAAAATTATAAGATAATTATCTCTATGAATACTCTCACAAATCTCTATTATCTTTGATAAGAGATATTATCAAATCTTTCATGATTCTTCTCCATTGAATGTGCTTGAATAATTATCTTCAAATCTCCCTCAAATATTTTATTTCCTATGAAAAGAAACTCGTACTTCCATTCATGTTGAAAGAAAATAAATTTTGTATATGCACACAAAAAATTTGCATTCACCAAGATTTTCCTAGATCCATGTGTGGCGATCATTGAAAAACAAAATTTCATTACATATGCTTATAAACATTCAGTAAGTAGTAGGAAAAATGGCTTTGAAAGAAGCAAAAAACAAAAAATAGGAAAATAGAAATACAAGACAAAGGAGCAAATTAAGAGTAGAAGTCACTAATATTCCCCTTCTTTCCTTTCTTTTTCAGAGCCTATTTCCATTCCCTGCTTTTGGATCCACTAGTACCAGGGCCATAATGCTCTCGGTTTTCTCAGGAGGATGCTCTTTGTTCGAATAATTTTTTTTTTGATACATGGACACACTTTGTGCCCACCAAGCCATCTTCAGTTTGTACAAAATTTTTCTGTTGGTTTGACTCCTGGATAGCTATTGAATCTGTCCCACTCTCAAAATGAGTAGTATTTTAATTCTTTTCCTAGGTTCCCCCTTCTTATTTTGTTGTATTCTTCTTCATCTCCAAAGAGGTATGGATCTATAAATGTTCATCCCTTTGTATTTGTTGCTTTTTTCTTTTTTTGTGTTCTTTTTTACCTGTGGGCAAGCATTCTATAGATGTCTTCTTTGAAAAGAAGAACGACACTGGAATGCCATATTCTCATAGTTTAGAAGTTGCGTCCATTGAAATTTTTTATGTTTCAATATGATGTGATCCAAAAATCCTTTGTTGAGACCTATCTCCACACAAATTCTTGCAAAAGTATATATTCCTTTCTCTGTTCTTTTCATGTCCCTCTTTTTTAATTTTCCCAATGTATTACCAATTCCTTCTAGGACCAGTGGGTTCCAAAAGTGAAGAGGAAGATCTCGGAGCCTTACTCAAACTGGAATTTTTGTGACTACCATATTTGTTGCATCGAATTCAGTGAACCATGCAGTGATAAAGAGTCCCACTTTACCCTAAAACCATGGCCCTTCATTAAGTACAAAATCATAGTCCTTATGTGTATCAAATTTTACAATTAAAAAACCTGATTCAAACTTAAACATGAACACAAAAAATTACAGATATAATTATAAATAGAGAGATGCAGCAAAAAAATATTTCATTTAATTAATAGAAAAAAACTGAACTATGTGTCACACGGAATGAGTCGTTCTTGCGGACAAGACCGACCTCCCTAGTATCTAATGATATCTAGCGACAAGCAAACCAATCAAATCCTATCTTTCTCTAAGTATGCAATTTATAAACAAAGGCAAACAAGTGTTTTAGGCCTACCTTGGGTCCAATACAATTTTGTGGAAGCCTCGCTCTGTTGATTCAAATGAGCTCCCTTGTAGAGAATCTGCAAACACAAACAAGCACACAAATTAAATAGCACCTGAAAAGCCAATATCATAAAGCATACTTATCATGATGATCAAGGAATTCATGAAACAAATCACATAAGACAATTTGTTGAGAAAAATGAATCTGATTGTATTAATTCAAATCAAAGAAGAACTTTACAACCTGTGCCTTGATGCTGTACAAGCTCCTCCCAGGGTCCAACAAGAAGTCTCCTCTACTTTGACAAGTTTCACTCTCTTCCCAATGAAGCCAAAAGGTATGTGATCTCTCCTCTCAAGCTTAACTAGGAAGTCTCAATTCCACCAGCATTTACCCTAAAAAATGTTCAGCTTCTAACCTCTCTAGCAACCAGCCCAATGCCTTCATTTATAGTGCAATGGAGGGAAGTTACTAGGTCCACCTTCAAAGGGATAAAGCCATAGAAAATTTTAGGGGCGAATGTTCGCCCTTTGGGGAAATGAAGGGGTTTTAAATTTTTAGTGGGTGAATATTTTCTATCATAGTACATTTTTACAAATCACCTCAAATAGCCCACCTTATTTTAAGGGAGAGGGTAAAAAAGGTAAATTTAGCCCTTGAAATTAGGAGTTACAACCTTCCATTCGCCCATTTTCAAGAATAGGTTTTATTTAAGTGAATCCATTCGCCCATTTTCAAGAATAGGTTTTATTTAAGTGAATCCTATGGGCCAAAGGCCCAGATACCATATTTATAAAAGTGGTATGGTAAATTAATAAAAATATAAATAAATGAGAGGTATGGTAAATAAATAAAACATTTTTTATATTTACTCCATAAGTCACCTTATATACATGCAAGGGTGTAAACAAATAAAAATATAAGTAAAGTGGAGGTATGGTAAATAAATAAAACGTCTTTTTATACTTACACAAAAGGTATGGTAAATAAATAAAAATATAAATAAACTAGACGCATGGTAAATAAATAAAACCTCTTTTTATATTTAGTCGATAACCCTTGTTCTATTTATGAAGGCTCAAGAAAGAGGTTTTATTTAAGTGAATCCTATGGGCCAAATACCATATTTGTAAAAGAGGTATGATAAATTAATAAAAATATAAATAAACGAGAGGTATGGTAAACAGATAAAACATTTTTTTATATTTACTCCATAAGTCACCTTATATTTACGAACACTCAAAAAATGTGTTATATTTAGGTGAAACCTATGGGCAAAATACTATGGGACAAATACCATGGACTAGATTGTTATTAATACCATGCCAAAAAACATTATTAACCCTAATATTAGTATTAATAAAAATAAAAATGGCACATGGTATTGACCCATGGTATTCGCCAAAATGGCACATGGTATTGACCCATGGTATTCACCTAGAATGTAGCCTATTTGAATGGGGGAATTAAACCAGCATAGATCCATATTTACTCTGGATCTACTAACCCTCGAGACGTATCAAATATCGTGATATGCAAACTAGCATAGAGTGAAAAAATATTTGATACAATCAAGAGTAAAAATGGATGTTGTAATTTAATGTATGTTAAACACTTTAGCTTGGTTAAAATAAAAAATAAAATAAAAATCAACTATTAATTTTACTAATTTTTATAAATTACTAATAGTAATTTTTAAGCTCCAGGTTTATGATAACCCATGGTATTGACCCAGGGTAATACCATGGTATTCATGTGAGCATAAACTATTTAAAGGGGAAATTCTATCATCTTAGATCCATTTCTGGGTCTACCAAGTGCTCAGAGGGATAAATAGATTTCATCCCCCTAAGAGTGGTAGATGTGGAGTTAAGATGGATATAGGTTGGTTTTTATGATAATGAAGATATTAAATAGACTTAGGAAATTATATTGTAAAAACATCTTAAGGTGAATGGTTAAAGCATAGACATTGGACAAGTATATTTGTATACTTCTGTTTTAAACTGAAACAAATCCAGGGCTAAAAGGAATGGATTGATTGCACTAGTCATCCTTCTATAACTTTCCAACATATGTTGGAGTAAACAGATTGTAATTTGGGTAATTTTTCTAATTGCAAACAGGAACATACTTGTGTATTGGCAGGGTGGTTACGAGGTCCCTAGAAGTGATGAATTTGAATTTTTCTTGGTTTTATATATAGTATTAGGTTTTTTCTCATGCTTTCTGTGAATGGCACAAGTGAATTTTATCCTACACCCACTAGGTCGATACGTAATTTCGGTAATTTTGATTTCAAAAGATATTTTAAAGAAATGTAATGATTTCGTTTATGTATTCAATAAACACAAGATTTTATAATTGAGTAAAATATTCGCCATTCCTGGTGAGAGATTCGCCAAAAAATTATATATACATATCATATTATTGATAAAATCGCCTTCCATTTTTCCTATATACCATGGAGATTCGCCCATTTATTATACATGTAAATTTAGGGGGGTTCTTAAAATTTTCCCTAGATAAAGCCCTCCTTCAAAGGGATAGCTCCTCTCATCAAGGGATTAGCTCCTTCACTTTTGGGATGCATGAACCACCTAGGAGCGAACCATCCACGTCAAAATTCCTTCTAGAATCATCTAGAATTAACCCAAAGTGAGTTTTTAAGAATAAACTTGCGCCTTTTTGACTTTCACAGGGGTCTGCACCCACTCCTTTAGAGACAGAGCGGGCAGTCCGAAGGTAACATGAATAGGGGGTGCGGGATCGCAGGTAACAGTGAGAGAAAGTGCAGAACCAGAGCTTTATTGATTTTTAAAGTCTTTCTCTCATTTTCAAAGCTTGACATGAAGAGCTGAGGTTTGAGACTTACTTAGGAGGACAGTATGAATGCTGATAGACCCATACTGACTGCAAATAGTCATGGTGACAATATTTTGTGTAACAGATTGCCCCCTAAAGTGTGAAGTCTGTAGTAGATGAGGATTTCATTTATTATCTAGGAAGAGTGAAGTACTTTATCATTTCGAGGATCATCTTGTGGAGAGCCCGGTTGGAACCTGTAAAAACATTCAATGCAAAATATATATATGAGATCATATCATCGCCGAGGTAGGCATTCCCATACTCAGATCAAAACTGACTAGAAAACTAACTACTGATCTGATATAGGAATGATCTTGTAATACATCACAAGTATAGACACATGTAGACACAGTATGGACGCAGCCATATGTTTATGAATAGTCCACTATATAATGAATACAAAATTCCTCGCAGCTTGGATGGCGAAAACTAGATCCAAGGTCTTGATTTCTACTTTCTGAAATAGTACAATTCTAACCATGTGAATGAATGTGTCGAAGTCGAACATGGTAGAAACTACTTGATTACCAGTCAATGATGTAAACTGTTAACAAGTGTGAGAGAAACCACCAGTAATGTAAATGGCTTTCAAAGTACTCAGTACAATCCATGAGATGTGAATAGATGTGTTGATGTCGAACATGTCACAGAATTTTTTGATCGAAGGTCAATGATGCAACCCATCATCGAAGGCGAGAAACCTACCATTGAGGCATGCAGATCCCAAGGTACTGACGATTTCTAGATCATCTTTCTAGATAATGAGCTGAAGTCGATAGAAAGCGATCCATCGTAGGCAAGCCCACAACACGAAATCATAGATCAAGTTTGAAGAAATTTAGTTGCAAGGACTGAGTCAGGGATGGTCAAGATGGATGACAGATATTTTGCAGATGAATGGCTTATTTGCATTGACCTCTTGAACACATAACGACACAACAGATGGTTTGGTGACAATTGACCCAAAGTTAATACCCAGAAACCGGCTGAAGACTTTCAATATGGTTTGATGAACTGTTAGGCAAAGGATTTCCCAACCCAGGTGAATAAAAGTGTCGTGTTCAAGAGTGGTTACAAAGTATGACAAACAGGCTCATTTTTCTCTCTTTTCCCCCACCATTTCTGGCAAGTACCTCTTTATTTTTGACAAGCTTGAGGAGGATAACATTTGCTTGATTATAAGCTCATCCTTCGGATGAGTCCAACTTAGTTTAAATTCGAACCCTTAGAAGGAGTGGTCCGTTCCTGTTTGTAATTGAACAGGTCCTTTACTGTTAAATTTTAACAAGTCTAGTATAGGAGAAACTTGGCGTTTTCCAATTTTAGAGAGTCTGAAAAACTTAAGAAAACTCCATGGTTGTCCTTTTTTATAAATTTGTGTCTCCCAAGCCCGAAAAAGTATAAAATAATACTTGAGAGAACCACTTGATCATTACGACCAAGGAGTACTTTTCATAATTAATGCCTCTGATCCGAAAAAGAAAAAAAGCGATCAATGACACGTCGTTTTATAACTAATATCGAATTTGAAACGACAAAAATTCGGCAATCTTTGCATGTTTTTACGGTCAGAAAAGAGCTGTAAGTGGACCGTCTTTTTAGTTCCGTTTTAACGAGTTTAAAAAGAAAGAATCTTTTCATGTTTTAGGAGTAAGAAAAGAGCTTAAAGGTGACTCTAATGTTTTTTTCGTTGAAAATGACCGATTTCGCCTGAAAAATCCGTTATCCTGAACAAAAACTCAAACATTACTCATATCTGTTTAAAATGGATAAAAATGCTTCAAAAGTTATCTCTTTAAAGTGAAACATAAACAAATTAAAAACTCATTTATTCAAAAAACTTATAAAAAGGGCTTTTGTAAATTCATTTTTACCGTTTGAGTTCTAGGTGAGGAAATAGAGCTTTTGGTCAGAAACTTCCCGTGAAGATTGCGGAAAATCCGTCCGTTGGAATCGAACGCCGTCTCCTCCAGGTAATCTACATCATCCTACTCTTTAATTTCATCCATTTCAAATTTGTTTTTAGGCTTTGATTTCATTTTTTAAGGGATTTTTAGGTTAGAAACCCGCGCGCGGGGGTTTGCAGGCATAACACAGGTAACCTGCGGACCCCGAATTTTTCGTAAAGGGAAAAAAGTCAGGGGTCCGCACCTGCCGTGAAGGCAAGGTGCGGACCCACGCACTGTCTCTAACAGAGAGGGTGCGGTCCCCGCAGCAAGGGTTTTTAAACCTAAATTTCTCAATTTTCACCCAAAAATTTTGCTTTTAGATATCCTAATTCGCCTTTTTATTGAATGTAGAGTATACATCATGCTTGATTGGCAAGAACGGGAGCATGAGGATGTATATCTCGCCGCAATAAATCATCAACCTTCGATTGATGCATTGAAGGCATGCGGCTTATACAAATTCTGGGCCATACCTGACATGAGGACCCAGGTGGACTTTTTGCAGTGGCTGGTAGACAGGTGGAGCATACAGGACTAGTGCTTCTTCATTGGTGGTCACCAGCTCGAAATGGAGCCGGCAGACATTTACTTTTTGACTGGTTTGCCTAAGAGAGGTGAACACTTGACTCTATTCGGGACTAGGCTAGGTGGCCAGTCTGTCGATAGCCTCCGGCTAGAGTTCTGTAACAACCCGACTAGAAACAAAGGGATAGATATCAAAACCATATCCCTTCCTGAACTCAAGGTAATTGCGTTTACTGTTACCAGGCTCTGTGGGAGCGCATCACTACATGTAGCAACTAGATCCCAAATGCGGATGGCAGTTGACTGCTTTCGAGGCACCATCTTCAACTGGTGCGATGCTGTGTTGGCTACTATAAAAGGCCAACTGACTAGAGCCAAGAACGGATAACTGAAGACCTTTGGATATGGTGCTTTAGTCATGAGCTTTGGTCTGGAGAGGGTTCCAATGTTGGTTCCACAACATCTCACTATTGGAGCTGGACTTCCTCGAGAGCCCAAACTGATGCGATGGGTTGCAGTTATGGCCCGTCATCCTCAGGAGGGGGCAGAAGTCGTTTGATTCACTCCTGAGTATTTCCATTGGTTGGAGAACCAGGTTTTTGCTATTCAGGACTTTCCTTATGCTGGGGTAGATTTTCTTGGTGACCCGGACATGGCTCTTCCACCAGGAGAGCAATGGGATGACTCAGGTAAAATCATTTTCAACATTTTCTAATTTAAATTTTATTTTATTTTTTTATTTTTTTTTTTTTATTTTTATTTTTATTTTTATTTTTATTTTTATTTTTATTTATTTTTATTTTTATTTTTTATCTCATCCCAAAATTGATAGTAAAAGTTTCAAATGCAGATGTAGGTCCACGACGACCAGCCGCTCTCTGGCCCTATGAGAGGAAACAACCAGCTGCAGCAGCACCAGCCCCATAGGACGAATCAGCAGAGACCTTGGCCGAATTGGAGAGCCATCTAGAGCATTTGACATGAGACATTCCGGAGACCGGCATAGATGACATTCCTCTTAGGCTACAACGCTATGTGATTGGGGTCCCAGGACCTTTCAGGAGGTTCCTTTGTAAGGTGGCCCGTACAGTGGTTTATTATCGTGATCATCACCAGTGATAGGATGATCGCCTGTTGTAGACACATATGACATTTTTTGCTTTTTGTACTATCATTCTTGCCGATCATAAGGTTTTTTTCAACCTATGATCGAAGACGATGTATATTTTGACACACTCCTATATTATACTATATCACTATTACCAGCTTATCTTGTAAAACATGTTATGGAATGTTTTTAAATTTACTTGTATGATTATTGCAAATGTCTACTTAACATTCGAGAAGCAATTGCATCTGCTAATGTATTTAAATATCTTGGAATACGCTGATATTCAATATAATCAAATTCATGTTCCAAGAGACGCACTCTAAAAAATAATCTCAATAACACTGGATTTCTAATGGCATATACTCTATTAAGCTGTAATACAACGAGTTCAGAATCTAACCTCACTATCAAACTCCGAATCCCAAATGAAATAGATTCAGATAATAACTCAATCACTGCACTATACTCGGCAATGTTGTTCGTTGTTTGACCGAGGCTTACCCCATGCATAGATACCAACTCGTCAGAGGGCGAATAGATAACCCAAGCTGCAGAAGAAATGTTCCATGTATTACGACAAGCACCATCAGCAAAACCAATGTATGTTTGGAGAGGCGTCGACATCTGCAATATCAAGAGTAAAACCAAGATAAGCAGGAATAATGACGAAAAACACTCTCTAAGCTAAGCACACTTTTTAATCTAAAACACACCAGCTAGAAAGAAAACTAACGTAACTAAAAATCTCCACACCCAGATTTAAGCATAATACCTCTTCAGGTAAAGATCATTTCTGGGTTTACCTAAAGAGACCCCGTCAAAGTCTACCAATTCATAGGCCCCTTTCACTAGCTTTCGCTTAACAACATAAGGACCATGCCACACGGGTACGAATTTTCCAGCGCCTAATTTATCATTTGCTTGATCGTACAATAAGACTAGGTCTCCTTCCGAAAAATTCCGAGGGGTAACATTTCGATCATACTGAGCTTTAATACGTTTGGCATGAGTTTCGATCGCTAATGCAGCATCATGTCGATTCTCATCTAGCTGAGCCAAGTATAACAAACGTTTTTCCTCTTCAGAAGTGGCTGGAAGTAATTCGATGTCCATTTGCAATGACGGGATTTCGCATTCAATGGGTAACACAGCTTCTAGACCATAAACTAGTTGGAAAGGAGTGAAACCGGTTGACGTTTTTACTGAGGTTCGATACGCCCAAAGCGCTGAAAATAACATGTTATGCCAATTCGACCTATGAATCCCAATGATTCGTCGGATCATGATGACTAGAACTTTGTTGATGGCTTCAACCAGACCATTAGCCTGTGGATAATATGGAGTTGAACTATCGTGACGCAAGCCAAGTTGGCCTGTAAGTTCAGTCATCATAATGTTTTGAAAATGACGCCTATGATCAGTGATAATCGCTTGTGGAACACCGAACCTAGCAATTATATGATTGAACATGAAAATCGCAGCAGTTTTGCCGTCTACCTCAAATGTAGGCATCGCCTCGGCCCGCTTGGTAAAATAATCTACCGCAAGGATAATATACGCATGCCCCCCGGCCGAGTGAGGGTTACATGTAATAAAATCGATACCCCATTTCGAAAAAGGACCGACGACAATTATAGGGTGGAGAGGAGCAGGTGGAGCGTGCATCTTTCGATCAAAAATTTGGTAGTTATGGCATTTTCGGACTGCGTTAATACAATTTTTAAACAAAGACGGCCAAAAGTAGCCAGCGCGCAATATCTTTTGGGCTGTGGCAAACCCAGACATATGACTGCCACACGCTCTAGAGTGACAGTCATTTAGAACCCTTTCAGCTTCCTCATGAGTTAAACAACGTTGAAAAATAGAGTCCGCCCCACGACGATAAAGTGTATCTCCAATAATTTTGAATTGTTGGGACTGGAATCGTATTTTTCGACATTCTGACCTTGAAATTCCTGGCCGAAAGGATTGGGTCTGGAGATAAACTATGATATCCCCATACCATGGATCTAAAGTGCTGATTAGAAACAAGGATTCGTCCGTAGTGGGCTCCTCCGCCACAGTTTCCGTGTCAGCACGCGGGAAGTCACAGATTAACTCCGCAAAAACTAAAGATTTCTTCGACTTAGACTTTTCGAATTCCAAGTCGAACTCCTGTAGGATGAGAATCCATTTGGAGTACTTGCCCCATAGCAATTGTTTGGTCAAAATATAGATCATAGGGTTGCAATAAAAAATTACTGTAGTTTTACGTAGTAAAATGTAATGACAAAAACATTGGACAGCTTGAACAGCTGCCAATGCCAATTTCTCCACATGTGAGTATTTTAGCTCAGTTGGATTTAAGGTTCGACTAAGGTAATATATCACATGTTCAGTACTGAATTCATCTTCCTAAACTAACACCATTCCGATGGTGGAATGGGAGGCGGTGAGATACAAGAAGTAGTCCTAGTTGTAGTTGGGAGGATGCAATAATGGTGCATGGGTCAACGCGTGTTTTAATGCATCAAAAGATTTATCAGCTATCTCATCCCAATAGAATGGAGTATTCTGTTTCAACAACCGGGTAAAACCCTTTGTGATCTCGGCGTAGTTAGGAATGAATCGACGTAAAAAGTTTGCTTTCCCTTGCAAACTTTGGAGTTGGCGAAGACTCGAAGGAAGAGGCAATTTGACAATAGCTTCAACGTTCGAGGGATCGACGCGAATGCCGACTTTCGAAACAGCTATCTCAAACCCCAGTAACCGACCCATTTCTATACAGAAAACACACTTGTATGGATTCAACCTAATTCGATAATGCCTACACCTCATAAAGATTGCTCGTAAATGGATGAGATGATCAGCTTGATGTAATGAATGAGCAAGTAAATCATCGAGATAGGGTTGCACAATGTGCTTGATGTCATGAAACGCGTAAGACACGGCTATTTGAAAAGTTTTCCCGACGTTCTTGAGCCCAAAAGGTAATTTGCAATAAGCAAATGTCCCCCATGGACAAATGAAAGCCGTTTTTGGTTGATCAGCAGGTAGAATATTGGTTTGGTTGTATCCGGAAAAACCATCCATGAAGGAGAATATTTCACTGCCGGCACAATCATCAATGATTTGATCAATATAGGGAGTTGGGTAATTGTTTTTTGGACAGGCTCGATTAATGTCCCTATAATCGATACATATTCTTATTGTTCCTTGCTTTTTGTTAACAGGAACAATATTCGATACCCAATTCGTTAACAGAATTGGATAAGTGAAACCTGCTTTGAGTAATTTTTTAACTTCTACTTTAATGGTAGCAGCTTTTCGTGGGTGGATCTAACGCAAACGTTGCTGGATGGGTTTAGCATCCGGGTAAGTTTTGATTTCATGAACAAAAATTGCTGGGTCAATTCCTAGCATTTCCTCATATGACCAGGCAAACACGTCACAGAATTCTTGAAATAGGGCCTTATATGTTTGAATTTCATCTTCCGTACAAGAGGCACCTATATGAATGTTCTCAATAATTCCAAGCTTAACCGAAATATCAATAGGAACAGTTCGAGAAATGTTTCCCAAATTTAACTCAGAATTAGGATTTTTCATTGGATTCTGAGGTTCCTTGACATATTCAATCATAAAAATAGATGAAAAATTATTTTCAAATCGATCAATCTCAGGTAAAAACGAAGATCTATGATGAAGATCTTCCCATGGTAAATCATTGACACATAGGATTTCACGAATTTGCTCATCAATGTGAACAAGCTCAGAAAACGTTGTTGAGTCTGAGTTTGATGTTGAAAATGATTCCTCATGGACCACATTCATTGAGTCGATTTTGGTTGAAGAAGAGTCAGAAAACGACTGCATGGCCTGATATGCAATTTCATATGGACTCAAAGGCATAACATCACCAAATGAATCTATCTCAGATTCGGAAGGTACGATCCAAGGATCATCATAAACAATAGTGTCTGACGAAATCATATGAATGGTTGCAGTAGAAGACGATACGTTGATAGGGGGAAAAGGAAAAGTTCCTAGTAAACCAGAATTTTTAACTAGTCCTACTCCAACATCCTTATATGGGATAGTTGTTTTGCCGACATGCTGAATACTTTCAGAAGAGGCTGGGTCGGATGAAAATAAAGTCAGCTGGTCTATAAATACGATCTTTCCATTATGAGGGAACTTTATAAGCCGAAAGACCGATGAAACAACAGCTGTCATAGCATAAGACCAACTATGACCCAAGAGAAGGTTGTAATCTAGAGGGGCATCAACCACCTCCACATCTAGATTAACAGTTTTGCCTTCAACCCCTATAGGTAAATCCTGTAGAATGTCAAAAGGATGAAACCCACGGCCATCGAAGGCTTTTAGAATTGTCGGGGATTGATTTAGTGTAGGAGAACCAAGTGATCTCCAACACTGTATCGACATAATACACGTTGAGGCTCCCTCATCAATCACAGTCCTATAACAAGGTCTGTTTTTTACTAACACTGGGATCTGGAAATCCATTTGATGAGGTAAGCTTGGTGTATTATTTTTTAGATCGAAAATTATAAGGTTCGAGTCCTAAACGTCAATAGCTCCTATAGCCGACAATAGCTATTTACGTTGTGCTGGACATGATTGCAACACTTTCAAAGCCGACATTGCTGAAGGTGAAATAACCAAATCTTCAACAATGTTATAGTTATGAGCCGCTCTCACATGTGGATTGAAAGCTGACTTTCGAAGTATACCCTTGGCGGGCGGTTTGATTACTAAGTCTGGGTTAGGTTTCTCGACCTGTAGTGGATCAGAACCAGGAGTTGAAGTTGATGGATTCAAATGAGAAGATTCTGCTTCCTTACCATCAACAAGACTTTTACTTCCATAATCTTGCGATCGAGTCGCAATCCTAACATGGGACATCATCATTATGGGTTCTTCAGAGGCATTTGAGGAAGAACCTATCATCTTACTGTCTTGACTAGGAAAAGGATCCTTCAAAACAACATGCGTTTGGGAACCTTTGAAAATTTTCGTAACCTCTGCACGATGAGGGCAGTCTCTTGTAAAATGCTCTTCGTCACAAATGAGACAAGGATAACGAGGTTTGCGTTTCTCATCAGTAGATTCCGTTTTTTCTGGTTTCTCTTTCGAATTTTTATCTGTTTTATTTTTCTTCTTCCCTTTCTTCTTACCGCCGGATTTTGATTTGGCTGTAGATGACTCTACAACATGAATATCGGCGGAAATTTCCGCGGAAGAATCTTCTGTCGGGGAATCTGGCAAAGTTATGATAGGAGAAGAATTCTTAGAAGATTTCTTCTTACTTTTGGTATTAACCGTACCAATCATACCATCAGCGGCATGAGACCCTGAAGGAGCTGCAGTTATTTGATTTTGTTTAGGAAGATCGGGGATTTTCTCGTGTAACGTACCTGACTGCGTATAAACTAAGTCAAGGTACTGAGCTTGAGCAATTACTTGCTCTTCAGTAACGACTCCTGCCTTAGCTACATCCTCAGTGATCTTCGGCAATAAAGATTTTACAAACCATTCAACTAAGATCTGATCAAGAATAAAAACTTTCACTAAACGCCGTCGATGTCTCCATTCATGAATGTGATCTGAAATGTAAGTGGACGTTGACTGTTTTAATGAAGTTAATAATTCCGTGCCATTGTCATATCTGACTGGCAACTGAAAATGAGTTAAAAACGAAGTAGCTAACTGACTAAAGTTATAAAAAGTGGCTCGCAGTAACTGAATGTACCACTTGGCCGCAAGACCAATTAGAGTGTGCTGGAAAAGCCTTAAACGGATTGAATCATCTGAAATGGAATTAGACGCACACCAGAGGTGATAAGTCATCACATGGTTCGACGGGTCCTCTCCTGATTTGCCTTCAAACTTAGGAATATCACTAGGCAACTTATTCAGCATTGGTGGCCAAAACGGAAGATAGTTAATTGGATCGTTCGTAAGGCACGACAAGTCAGACAAGTCCAAAGTTGCAATAAACGGTAACTGACGATTAGGGTCCCTGAAACCCTGGGTCATGAGACCAACCCCAGGAGGAGGATATCTAGGATAACTAGGAATTGGAATTAAGTTTGGGATATTATGTCCTCCTGGAAAACCAGGATTAACCAGACCGTACTGGGGTTGTTGAGGTTGCTGATATGTATACCCAGGGTACGGTTGATACTGATAGACTGGCTGCTACACAGCAGGACCGAATTGGTACTGTCCCTGGTATGGTTGATAAGTAAATTGAGGTTGACTTGTGACAACCGTACTTGGACCAGGTTGTCCTATAGGCATTTGAACTGAAGTCTAAATTGTGGATCCAGACTGAGGTAAATATGTCTGAGGAGTTGATACAGGAACAATAGAAATTGGAGTTGTCGATACTCCAGAAGTAGGTGGGGTAGATTGAACAGATGTTGCAACAGTCGTTTCAGGTGGAGTACGAGGTGTACTAGGCCCAGACTGAGAAACTACAGAAGGTGCAGAAGTTTGAATAGTAGACTGGATCGGTTGCTGGGGTGAACCAGAAACCAAGGGTTGTCCAGTTTGAGATGACAATTGTACATTCGGTTGCAAGATCTGTTGAGATTGAGATGGATCCCACACTAAGTTCATTCCGGGGTACGAACCCATAACAGGTTGAGAATATTGAGGACCATAACTGGGTTAAGGGTAGGGTTGATAATTCAAAGGTACATTTCCAGCTCCTTGGACAAATGATTGACCAGAAGGTGGTTGGTAACCTTGGGTTGGGTACTAACCTTGAGGTTGATAACCTTGAGGCACGTACTGATACTGGGGTTGACCTTGAGGTACATATTGATACTGGGGTTGACCTTGAGGTACATATTGAGTCTGGGGTTGACCTTGAGGAACGTACTGTCCCGTAGGTATGTACTGTCCTTGAGGTTGCCCCCCAGGCGGAAATTGGGTACCTTGAGGTTGCTCCCCAGGCGATAATTGAGGACTTTGAGGCTACCCCCCAGGCGGTAACTGGCCACCTTGAGGTTGAGGATTAGGAATAGTACCTGACATCATAAGAATATCTTCTACACTCAACGACTTAGTACCGTTATTACCAGTTAATAACCCTTGTTCGATAGGTTGAAGAGATGCTCCCGAAAAAGTACCAGTAAGTGACTGATACCCAGAGGGAACGGAAGGACCGCTGTATATAAAGGTTTCTGGAGATTGAGAAAACATGGACGACTGTCTTGACATATTTAATGGAGGATAATAACCCCTAGGTGTTGGGTGAAAAGAAATGCAAGGTGGTGAAAAACTTAGTCCCGGGTTTTCCAAAAAATTGGTCAACGAAAGATACCAAGCGCTGCTCCTAGGTGGACTGTAAAAGATTGATTCACGCTCCCTAAGTTCTATAACAGGTTTATTTTCAGGGATAGGGATACCTTCTTCTTCCGGAGTAGCAAGTTCTTCAATAGCTATAAGTCCAGAAGGAAGATTTTGGGTAATTATTCTTTCTACCCTGGGTGAACCAGGACCACTAGAAGTTGGAGAGGTAAATCCCGATGTTGGAGTAACAACAAATTCAGTTTCAGGTTCAGATATTTCAGGTTCCTCACCTAAAGCACTAGTAGATGAAAAACTACCAGTAACTTCGGAAACATAAACAGATTGTGGATTATAATCTGCTACTAGAGCTTGATAATTAGGATGTACCACTAAAGAAGATTCTCCTTCTTCAGGTGATCCAACTCTATTGTCTCTAGGAGTTACAAGGGCTCGTAACCCTTCAGGCTGGCTTGGTGAAAACTCAGGAGGTTGGCCCCGAAGTCTACGGGACTTCCTCGGTAATTTAGCCACGATTAAATATTTTAACTACTTCACACGCAAACAAAGAAAAATCTCAATGAAAATCACCTAAAGCCTCTAAAGAACCAATTTTTTTTGAATCACACGCCTAAAGAATCTAGGAGATCAAACCACACACAAACAGTAACTTTCCGTACTGAAAACACCAGTTGGTGATGAAATCCAATGTCGCAGAGTTCAATACAAAAATGGCTGTTGGAACAATTACCCCGACAACCTGCTTAATGAATAGACTGGCACAAGTTCCTCCACTAAACCGTCTCGAGTGAAGAGAACCCCCCAGAAAATCCAAGTGAGTCTAGCCGACGTCTACTCTAGGTACAGTGGGATCTTCCCTCCACCATCACCTTAGGAAAGAATCCTATAGAATATGGTCACTATGGTTACCAACGAAAACAAATATACCTGGGGGAACAGTCTACGATCCGATACGCACGTAAGGGCAGAGTAACAAGCTCAATCCCCTTGAAGGCTCCTTGACATAATCCAAGGTTTACCAACAAGTGACCCTAGGCTCCTCGACAATGGTTAATCCGAGGTTTACCGTTTTTAATACGTGAATATCTTCTATCGTTCCCAATGAGGAAGGATTGATTCCCACACTAGTTCAGATATGATCTCGTGCTTCTCCTTTAAGAGGAGCTTTCCCAGAGCATAGATGTAACAATTGGATTTTATCTCCTACCGCAAGATACAACTACTTGTTTGTTTTACTATCTTGGAGAGTTAATTACTCCCCACTCCAAGATACTAGCCTAAGCTATGTTGGTGATATAGAGCCCTAGAAATAAAAAGATTACTAGATAGGTTTTACTTTAAATGTTATTTTTATTGGTTTTTCTTTAAGTCAAGAGGTGCGGAGATGAAACTTATGGTGTGAAGACTCTACTCGAAATCACTAAAAAATGCACTTAAGATGATAAGCAATCTTTTCCCTTCAATGAATTTATAGCTAGGAAAGAGTTGAGAATGCAAATGCTTGTAAAAACAAATCTTTTCCTTAACAAACAAATCAAAAGAAGAGCTTTTGTCTTTTCCAATGCACTCAAAAACAAGACAACTAGTTATGCTCACAAAAATTTCCCTTTTCTTTCAAACACTCAAAGACTACAAAAACAAACTTTTTCCAAAAGAGTTTTTTTTTTTTTTTTTTTTTTTATTTTTTATAAAACACTCAAAACTATAGAAAAAACTAATCTTGAGATCTATAAATTCTAAGAACTATTTGAAGTAAAAGCTTACAAGATTTCTTTTCAAGGATGTTTTACTTAGCTATAAGCAAACTAAGGACTAATTTGTCCAGAATCACAAATCACTCAAAAAACAATCAATTTTTGTTTTCTTTTCTGAAAATGAAATCCAAAACTTTTAACACAAGTCTTTTCGAAGTTTTGCAAAGAGAAAACACAAGATGGATTCCTCAACAAAGGCATATTTTGCAAATGGTCAGACTCATAAGAAGGCCAGTAAAAACCAAGGTGATCTAAGGCTTCTAAGGCTTCTAAGCTCTGAGCTACTACAAGGCCAAAATGAAAACCAAGCCTGGCAACCAAAACTTCTAGGAATTTCACCTAAAACCCTAATGCCAATGGAATTAACCTAAGAAAAGTTCCTGACAAGTTACATGCAGGTCTGGGCAGAGGCAAAAAACACCTAAACAAATTCTAAGCTGACTGAAAGAGAAAATCTTAAGTTTTTCAAAATTTTGACAGGGTCCGCATGCCTGCAGTCCACACAGGTGCGGTACCGCTCTGTGTGTAAAGCAAAAGTGCGGACAGGTCCGCACTGTGTTACAAGCAGAGGGTGCGGTCCTCTCCCAAAAGTATGAAAAACAAAAAATGATCCAAGATCTACTAAACCTACCCAATTCCACACACAAAAAGCCAAAAACAGAAACAAAAACAAAGTTTCTCAAGTCAAAGTAAAGCAAATAAAAAAATCAAGTCCCCAGCGGAGTCGCCATTTTGTCACACGGAATGAGTCGTTCTTGCGGACAAGACCGACCTCCCTAGTATCTAATATATCTCGCGACAAGCAAACCAATCAAATCCTATCTTTCTCTAAGTATGCAATTTATAAACAAAGGCAAACAAGTGTTTTAGGCCTACCTTGGGTCCAATGCAAGTTTGTGGAAGCCTCACTCCGTTGATCCAAATGAGCTCCCTTGTAGAGAATCTGCAAACACAAACAAGCACACAAATTAAATAGCACCTGAAAAGCCAATATCATAAAGCATACTTATCATGATGATCAAGGAATTCATGAAACAAATCACATAAGACAATTTGTTGAGAAAAATGAATCTGATTGTATTAATTCAAATCAAAGAAGAACTTTACAACCTGTGCCTTGATGCTGTACAAGCTCCTCCCAGGGTCCAGCAAGAAGTCTCCTCTACTTTCACAAGTTTCACTCTCTTCCCAATGAAGCCAAAAGGTATGTGATCTCTCCTCTCAAGCTTAACTAGGAAGTCTCAATTCCACCAACATTTACCCTAAAAAATGTTCAGCTTCTAACCTCTCCAGCAACCAGCCTAATGCCTTAATTTATAGTGCAATGGAGGGAAGTTACTAGGTCCACCTTCAAAGGGATAAATCCCTCCTTCAAATGGATAGCTCCTCTCATCAAGCGATTAGCTCCTTCACTTTTGGGATGCATGAACCACCTAGGAGCGAACCATCCACGTCAAAATTCCTTCTAGAATCATCTAGAATTAACCCAAAGTGAGTTTTTAAGAATAAACTTGCGCCTTTTTGACTTTCACAGGGGTCCGCACCCACTCCTTTAGAGACAGAGCGGGCAGGTCCACAGGTAACATGAACAGGGGGTGCGGGACCACAGGTAACAGTGAGAGAAAGTGCAGAACCAGAGCTTTATTGATTTTTAAAGTCTTTCTCTCATTTTCAAAGCTTGACATGAAGAGCTGAGGTTTGAGACTTGCTTAGGAGGACAATATGAATGATGATAGACCCATACTGACTGCAAATAGTCATGGTGACAATATTTTGTGTAACACTATGCTTACAAATAGAATGGAAATACGATAGCTCAAGCGATGGTAGCTTATCTATGAGAAGATATGTGGCAGCTACATGCCTCTGAACTGTGTTACAATGAGGCTCAATGACCTATTTATTATTGGAAAACATAAGAAAACCCTAAACAACCAAAAACCTAACCCCAGGAGATGTAACACCAAGAGTTTGATGGCCCCGTTGGGGTTAGTTGGGCAGCCAACTGCCTGGGGTCATAACTTGATGATATTATCTCCATTTGGTGTATACGATACCTTGTTGGAAGGCCTCTCTAAGTACTACAAGTTTTGTTGCAGGCCCTTACCTATCAATACGAGCCTGCTGTGAACCCAAAAAAACGTTGTTTAGGGGGTCAAAAATGCTCCGGAAGTTTAGAACCCGAAAAAACCTAAAAATAGTAAATGCTAAAATGAACAAGGAAACAAATGAAACTAACTGGGGGGTCTAGGTGGAATAGGTGGGTGGCCACCAATATCCACCTGGATCATTCCTCCCTGCTTAGGAAGCAATGGTCGCCATTGCGTGTAGAGCCTCCATGAGTAGAGAAAATTTCTGTTGAACCTAGTCCCTGGTGAACCACTTGCCCTAGTGAAGGAGTTGGCCTACTTTGACAACTCGATATAGTTGTATCCTCTATTGGAAAGTGTTCTTGATCTGTGTGTCCATGATCTGATCAGTTGTGGCCTGTTCCATGCAGTCTGGGTTGAGCTCTATTGGTGTGAGTTGTTCTGCAATGTTAGATGTGTCAAACAATGGTGGAAAGTATGGCTGAAGGTGATCTACATTGAACACTAGGTGCATACCAAGGAATGGTGGGATGCTAAGCTCAAAGGAATTATCACCGACGGCCTTGGTGATGGTGTATGACTCATATTGGAGTGGACGAAGCTTGCGGTGGGGTCCACCAAGGCGCTCCTTCTGCAAATGTAGACAAACTTTGTTGCCCACTTGGAACTTGTGTGACACTCGATGTTGATCTTGGCACTGCTTGTACTTAGCATTGGCTTTGTCCAATATATCATGGACCTACTAGTGGATGTGTTGAATGCGCTCAATGAAGATGTTAGCCCTTTCAACTTCTGACTGAATGTGAGACAAATCTACTGAGTGGCTGCAAATGGTATGGCCACATTAATGGGGCATAATGGTTGAAATCCCAACCCTACCTGAAAGGGGCTGTGGCCTATTGAGTTGTGTTGTAGCTGTGTTGTACATAGGGGAGACTTTCATCCCATGTGTGTGCATGCTTTGAGTTTTACATGTGCAGAATGTGTACGATCATCCTGTTGACAACCTCTGTTTGGCCATCAGTTTGGGGATGGAAAGCTATGGACTTAGTAAGTTTTGTATCCAACGTCGACCAAAGACTTGACCAAAATTCACTCAGGAATATTTTGTCTCGATCTGAGACAATAGACTGTGGTATCCCAAAGTGTACCCATACTCGCTCAAAGAAGAGCTTAGCAGTGGCCTCTGCTATGATACTCTTCTTGTAGGTCGCCATGATGGCCATCTTCGAGAATCTATCGATGACCACGAAAATGAAATCGTTGTCGTGCTTAGTAGAAGGCCCGATATGTAATCCATGGAGACATTTTCCCAAGGTCGGATAGGAGTAGGTATAGGAGTATACAAACCTTGCTTCTTGATGGTTGGTTTGGAAATGGCGCAGGCGATGCAGGATCTAATGTACTTCCCAACATCCTGACAAAGTTTCGGCCAATAAAAATACTTCTGTAATACTACCATTGTTTTCTTTACTCCGAAATGTCCAGTGACACGACTGTAGTGTGCCTCCCAAATCCTCTTGGCACGCTCACTTGAAGGAACACATATGTGTCCCAGGTAGAATAACAGTGCATCCTGAAGGTGAAAATTTGGAACTTTCTTTCCTTCGAGGAGTGTCTGGTATATGCTGTAGAATTCTGGATCGCTCTTGTAAAGATGCGGCCACTCCGATGTCTCGTGCCCATGGGAGTCGAGCACAATGATCAATGCCATGACCGGTGGTTGGCTGAGGCAATCAGAAACATTATTGGTGTTTCCCTTCTTATAATTAATGTTCAAATGGAATTGTTGCAAATAGGTGGACCATTTATGATGGTGATCGTTCTACAACTTCCCTTGTGTCTGTATGAACTGTAGAGGTCGGTGGTCTATGTGGATGGCTGTTTCCTTCCCCAGAATGTAATGCTTCCATTGACGGAAGGCCTGCACATTGGAATACATTTCTTTGTCATAAGTGGGGTAATTTCAAACTATGTCTGAAAGTGTCTCACTGTGGTAAGCCATTGGATGCCCATGCTGAGTAAGAACCACACTAATAGCATAGTTGGAGGCATTTGTCTTAATCTCAAATGGTTATTGTAGGTCTGGTAATGTGAGCACTCGTGCAGAACATAGGCGATTCTTCAACTCGGAGAATGCTTGTTGTTGGGTTTCTGACCAAATTTTTTTTTCTTTTGCTCCGCCCATGGTGACTTGACTTAAAGGCCAAGTGATATGAGAGAACCCCAACATGAACCTACGGTAGAAATTCGCAATACCCAAAAAGTTGTGGAGCTCTGTTAGAGTGGTTGGGACTGGCCAATCCTGAATGACTTGTATCTTGGATGGGTCCACATGTACACCCTGCTCATCAATGATGTACCCCAAATATTGAACCTGGGTCAGGCCAAAGGTGCATTTCTCCAAGTTAGCACACAACTTGTGTTGGTGCAGGGTTTGAAGGACCTGTCAAATATGGTGGAGGTGCTCTTCCCAACTCTGGTTGAAGATCAAGATATCATCTAAATACACCACCACGAATACATTGGTGAAGGGTAGCAAGATGTCGTCCATCAGTCTCATGAAGGTTGCAGGGGTGTTCATCAATCCAAATGACATGACCAACCATTCAAAAATGACCTCCTTAGATTTGAAGACCAACCATTCAAAAATGACCTCCTTAGATTTGAAGGCAGTCTTCCACACATTGGAGGGTTCGATAGGAACCTGATGATAACATGACTTCAAGTCAATCTTGCTGAAATATTTGGCCCCCTTGAGATGGTCCAGAAGGTCATTAATCCACGGGATTTGGTACCTATTCCAGACAATTATCTTGTTAATAGCCTAATAGTCAATACAGAGCCTGTAGGTCCCATCCTTCTATTGTACCACTACAATCGGGCTCCCACAAGGTGATGAGCTTGGCCTGATGTTCCCTTTCTATAATAGTTCTTGAATCTGCCTCTTGATCTCATCATTCTCCAGAACAAAGCATCGATAGATCGTTCCATTGGGCAGCGACGTGCCTGAGGTCAGATCAATGGAGTGCTTGACTTGATAGTGTAGAGGTACCCTTATGGGTGAGGTGAAAATATCCCTATACTCCTCCATGACCTTGTTCATTTGTTGCTGCTATGCAGAGGAGCCCTACCTGGAAGCCGTGGCCACAACCTTCTTCTTGCCTTGGGGATGAATCATAAGGAAAACAAATTTCCTGGTTTGGGAAATGATCTTACTGCATTGCTTTGCAGTGATCAAAGAGATGGCGGTAGGCAGGGTTATCTCCGGTATCCTGTACAACTTATTAGCCAAAATAATAATCATAGAGCGAGGTCTAGACTCATATAAAACATGTCGCTTCCACAAGTATGGTTGTCCTAACAATGCTTCACAAACTTCAAGAGGATCAATGTCACATAGTACCTCATCCATGAAGGGCTTGATGCTGTAAGGAAGGCATCAATGCTGGTTGACACGAAGATCTCATCCTTGGTGAAGCCACCCAGAGGTGTATGACTATGGATGTGCTATAGTCTTTAGGCCCAACCGCTTCACGACCTCTACTGAAATGGGGTTCTTTTGGATCCCGCTGTTGACAATGAACTGTAGCAGAGAACCGTTCACCCACATTTATGAGTGGAAGAGGCGTCCCCCCTGCTCTGGATATTTAGGCTCAATCTTCTGGATCTTGGTGGTGGCCATGGTGGCACTAGGCTTTGCATCAATGATCTGCTTCTCTTTGTTAGTTCCCTTATTGGGTTCTGATTCAGAGTCGGAACCTACGTCTGATTTGGAAACCCTCAGCTCAGCCACCAGTGATTACTTGGCCTGACACTCACTTGTATTGTTAGTGGACCTCTTATGGAACTCACACCATTTTCCTGTGTCCTTCTTTGTCTTCGAGGTGTTGTTCTTTGCTTATGGCTTCAGCGGGATGTCTTGGGTAGTGCCGCCTTGGCTTGTTCCTTTGTTATGTGGTTTGGGGGTGCCTTTTCCTTGCTTTGGATTCACAGATCCAAAGTCCCACTTCTTCTAATTAAACTTCTTCTCAATCTTGACAACGTACTGATACGTCATGCCAAGTGAGGAAATGTCTAGGAACTCCATCTCGTCCTAGATGTACTTGTGTAGATAGTTGCGGTACTTGAGCACCAAATGCACTCAGTATCCTTGATACCCATCTTCGTGGGAAGGGTATGGAAAGTATTTGTGAACTTTGGCACATCTTGGTCCCTTCCCTGTCGTAGCCTGGTCCACTTTATGTATTTGCCTTCATAAATCCTGATAGGGTAATATTGTTCGTTGATGGCATCTCAGAAAGAATTCCAAGTGGGTGGGTCTGAAAATAATGAGGGTTCACTCTCGTCCTTTTGTTCATAGTAGGTTTCCCACCAATCCTTAACGTGTGGGGTGACTTTAAGAAGTGAAAAAGTAATATTTTCCCGAATGAAAAGTCATGAACTGAAAAATATCCTTCCGATAGATTTAACCATTTATCTATGGCGTCTGCATCTACCAAGCCTTCAAATATGGGAATATCGAAGTTAACTTGTACCTTAAAAGGAGTGGCACCTCCAGAGTGGCTATTGGATGAAGATGCATTTCATATGGGTAGCCGTTGAAGGATCTGGGAAAAGTTATCCATCATTGCATCCCTCTGTTGCTTGAGGGCTTCATCAAGCAACATTTTGAAAGGATCTCCTGCCCCCTTGTCTTTCTTTTCTTCCTCCATGGGAGGTAGTCGGGTTTTCAAGGCTGATATTACAATGGTTAAACCGGATCAACCCCTAATTCCTTATACCCTGACCTCGTTGGGGACATGCAAAGAAAAATAGAGAAAGAGCAGATCACTTTGATACCACTGATCCAAATTTAAACATGAACGCAATTACAGATATAATCATAAAAATAGACTTGCAACAGGAAAACACTTCATTTCATTAATTGAAAAATATTGAACTATGCTTACAAACAAAATGGAAATAAGATAGCTCGGGCGATGGTAACTTATATCTGAGAAGAGATGTGGCAGTTACATGCCTCTGAACTGTGTTATAATGAGACTCAAGGGCCTATTTATTATTGGAAAACATGAGAAAACCCTAAACAACCAAAACGCTAACCCCAGGAGATGTAACACCAAGAGTTTGTGGGCCCCATTGGGGTTAGTTGGGCAGCCAACTTCCAGGGGTCGTAACCTGGTCATATTATCTCCGTTTGGTGCATACGATATCTTGTTGGAAAGGCCTCTCTTAGTACTATAGGTTTTTCCATAAGCATACAATAATGGTCTTTCCACAGACCCAAAAAAACATTGTTTAGGGGGTAAAAAATGCTCCGGAATTTTAGGACTCGAAAAACTACTAAAAATAGTAAACGATGAAATGAACAAGGAAACATATGAAACTAACTGGGGGGTCTAGGTGGAATAGGCGGGTGGCCACTAATATCCACCTGGATCAAAACCTTTAGAAAATAGATAGAAATCACAATTTGGGGTCAAAGAGGAAAATATCCATTAGTGTAAGGCTTATGCTTTTGGCTAGAAGCCATTAAATCAATAGATAAATGCCTTGGATGGCAAGGCAGAGAAAAGTGTATTCACCTCTGGAAGGTCAACTTCCATGGCTAGAGAATGATCCATTCGATAAACAATATAATGTCTTAGAATGCTTTGTATCTATTGTGTTGAGTAGGAAGGTTTTCATTTCACAACATCTTTGAAGGCAATAGAATTCTCATTTGGATTCTTAGAGCCCGTGGCTCCAACTACTGAGTTACCTCCTCTTAGTCTTGTGTTCAAAATTATTGTTGAGTTCATTTTGCTATTATAGTCTTGGTTTTGTGAAAAATCACTGACCACCTTTCCCTCAAATTGCACGCTATGACATAATGCAGTAAGCCCCCTTTTTCTCAATGGATTGCTTTAAAAGAGTGATGGAAGTAGAACTGCTGGTCTAAATGGAGCAGACTTCCCATTCAAGTTATTTATAAAGATCTTGAATTTTTTTGCTTCTTTGCATCTGTAGATACAAGCTGAGCATATCCGAAAGGGGGTAACAATGCCGTTTGTCGGTTTATCCTCTCCATAAGATCTTGATATTTGTACCGTGTAGGCCTCGTAACTCGAAATAGGTCTTTATGTAGGTGAAAAACTAGTTTGTGCACCAAATATGAAATCACTAGTGTCTTCCGTCCCAAAGAGACAAAGTATATGTTATAGCTCAAAATGGAAGGTAGAGGGTGCAATAAGTATAAAAACAGTTTGATGTGCGACCATAGCCAAAAACTCTAGCATAACAGTGTCTGGGCCTTGTAGTCAATGTATTAGCATGTTGAGAGTCTATGAGTCCTATCTTCGCAGAGAAAAGACCAAATCCCTAAATACTAGTTGCATGAACCCGAACTTTTAATGCCAAGGTTGAAGCAAGGGTGCAATTCTCCGTAATGCTACCTAATCCCAGAAGAAGACCCAAACCCCCACCATTCTTCGATAACTAAACTATCTTCAATCAATGAGAAAATATTTCAAAAGCCACCTTCCCAAGCCAGGAAAAAGGGGCCTCCATCTTCACAGTCAACGCAAGCTGCTTGGCTCCTGGAGGTATGTTTGTAGATCAATGACAATTCACATCACAAAGGGTATATCCTAAGCTAGCCCCTCCATTAGATTTTCCATGCCTCTGTATCCATGCTTCTTTGATAGGAGAAAGACCATCACCACATTTGCGACAAAAAATCTCTGAAAGAGAAGTTTGATGTGAAATGTAGGCCTCACATCTTAGGAAACTAGAGGGCATAATGCAACACCCTGACCTGGCCTCACCAAGGTCATCCCCAATCTAGTTCGCGACAACAACAAAAAGAATGTGAAACCATGTATTGTTAGGAACCATGTTTCCATCACCATACTCATCCTCTCTCCATTTTGTTTTTCAAATCTTCCTCAAATCTTCAAGAGTTGAAGAGGAAATTCTATTTTTAGGCTAAGTGGTCAAATATGACATTGTTGGAGTCTTCAAATATGCCTATAAACATAGTAAAATTCATCCAACTTTTAGGTATAAGTGAAAACATGTTATTTTTCTAATATTTAATCATAAACTTACTCAAAATACCAAAACAAATGTTTTGGAAAATAATAAGTGCAAACCCCTATATAATAGTTAAAATGGACTTAATGAAAGGTTATTGAGAAGCAGAATATGGTTAAAAGTGAAGGAAAAAACGATGAAAAAAGATGACATTTTGGTGATCCAACATAGATCACAATATCCTACAGTACCTTTTATAGTAGAAATTTCTCTCAGCAAAACAAAAAAAATGGTTGGAGAAAATGGCTATTTTTTATTTAGAAATTTTATGTAAGAAAGGTAAAGACAATTTCATAGCCGATGCTCTCTCTCGAAAAGATGAAAATGCATTATTATTTGCATTCTCAACTATAGTTCCATAATGGTTAGATGAAATTCGAAGTGAGTATGCGAAGAATCCAAAAACATGTAACCTAATCATCTATCATATTCATAACTCAAAATTTGATGGAAGAATGATATCATAGAGTTCAGGCTTTTGTGATCCATATCAAGTTTGAGAGAGATTCTTCGGCAAAAATCACATGGAATACCATTTGTCGACGCGTTTCGAACCAACTAGTGTGGTTCATCGTCAGGACAAGTTGAAGAAACAGATCTAGCTCAACATGCTAAATAGTTTGAGCGGAGCCTCCAACAGCTAACTTGACCAACGGCTAGTTTGACTCTAGGACCGGGGTCAAAATTATTATATTAGTTTAATTAGTATAAAAATAAATAAATTATTATTAAGGGTATTTGGTTCAAGAAATAATTATTAAAAATTATAAGTTAATTAATAATTTAAAAGGAAATTTAGTTAAATAAATGACCTTATAATATATGAATAAGTTAAATGCCTAAATAAAAATATATAAAGTAATATATAAAATAATTTTATTTAAAAGTATTATTAAAAATTATAGGTTAATTAATAAATAAAAGGAAAATAAGTTGTATAAAGGACCTTATAATATTTGAATATAATAAAGAAAATCAAAGGATGTTATGTTAGTTAGGAAATTAGTTAAAAATATAAGTTGATTAGAATTTGAAAGGAAAAATTAGTTATATAAAGGACCTTATAATATAAAAATAATTGGAATGGGTGCCAATTTATAAGTATTATACAATATATAAAAATAATTGAAATGGGTGCCAATATATAAGTATTATAAAAAATATAAGCTAATTGGTATTAAAATGGAAAAATAGTCACAAAGGACCTTAAAATACCAGAAGAAATAGGCTGCTAGAAATAATAAATATGAGAAAATTAAATAAGTAAGTTAAAAAAATAAAAATAAAATAATGATGAGATCACATAAAGGACTTCAAAAATAAATAAATAAATCTGCGAATAAAAACTAATAAATAAATAAACAAAAATTAAAATAAAAATAAAAAGTGAAAAATAAATAAATAAATAAATAAAATAAAAATAAAAAATAAATATAAAAATAAATTAGTTAATATTAAATAAATATAATAATATCAGTGAAAAAAAAAATTAAATAAAATAATATAAATAAATAAATAAATAAATAAATATATATATATATATATATATATAATATATATATAAATATAAAAGTAAAAAAAAAAAAAAAAAAAAAAAAAAAAAAAAAACCCAAAGAGGACGGAAAAACGACTAGGAAGAGAGGGCAGGGACCCAACACCTACTGACTTTCCAACCATCCTTTCTATTGAGATTGCTTGGTCTCTTTTCAATCTCAAGCGCTTCCCTAAATTTTCGATGATGGAAATGCGAAACCTTAGCAATAACACTGGCCTCTTCAATACAAACATGATGATTGGTTTTCTCAGCTAAAGCGGAAGACTCAGCTCTCCTATGCTTAAGATTCCCTGCGTGCTCGCTAATCCTTTGATTAATGGAGTGACCAGTCTCCCTAATATAGGGGGTCCCACAGGAACAAGGGATCATATAAACGCCCTTCATATCCTTAGGGTCGATAGGATCCTTGACTGATTTGAGGGACATACGAATGGTGTTCAGGGGCCTAAAGGTCACAGGGATACTATGCTTCCTGAGAATCCTTCCAATTCTATCAGTGGTCCAATGAACATACGGAAGATGGACACACCTGGAATTCGATCTTTCGGTTCCCTTTTAGTCAGAGAATTCTTGGAAGCTTTAAGGAAAGCCCTTTGACCCATGTATCTACTATAACCATTCTCCACAAAGACATCAAGCAGATGGGATTTTTCTTTCTCAAAGCTCTTCTTGTCCGAGATCCTCAGGGCCCGAGTAGCAAGGGTATTGAGAACACCCATCTTTTGAGCCGGGAAATGGTGGGAACTGGCATGAAGATACTGCTCCGTATGAGTTTTCTTTCGAAAAACTCGATGGGCGAGGGAACCATCATCATTCTTAGAAATAAGAATATCAAGGAATGGAAGGCATCCATCAACTTCCTGCTCCTTCGTGAACTTAATGGCTGAGGATTGCTTATTGAGATGATCAAAGAAGAGATCAAGCTCATCCTGGACATGAGACCAGATGACATTGGTGTCATCCACATACCTCCTCCACAGCTTAGGCAGGAGCCGGGAAGAATGATATCCTTTAGTATAAAGGAAAAATCTTTCTAAGTCCAACTTCCAAATTCAAATCCAAATCCAAAGTTCTTAAGGAGTTTCATGATTCACTAGCAGTTGGACATGTGGGATTTTTCAAAACCTAATATAATTCACACCAATCATTTTTTGGAAAGGGATGTACAAAGACATTAAAAAACATGTGACAAGTGTGATTAATTCTATAGAAACAAAAGTGAAAATATTATGACACCAAGATTGCTCCACCCCTAAATATTCCAAACTAGAAATGGGAAGAAATATCGAAGGACTTTGTTAATGGGATACCCATGTCAAATGGGAAGGAAAAAATCCTTGTGGTGCTAGATAGACTCACTAAATACACACATTTCATGGGCGTATAAAGATCAAACTTAGCAAAACATATTGTTGAAATATTTTGCAAGAATATTTACAAATTGCATGGGTTTCCAAAGATCATTGTCAGTGATAGGGATGCCAAATTTAAATGAAACTTCTCTAAGGAGTTCTTCAAACAAATGGGGACATCCCTCAACATGAGCTTAGCCTACCACCCCCAAGTATATGGCCAAAACTGTAATTGTCAATAAATGTTTGGAAGCATATCTTCATTGTTTTATAATAGACAAGCAAAAAAAATGGTTAAAATGGTTACATTTGGAAGAATGGTGGTGAAATTCCACTTATCACACTTTAGGAAAAATGATTCCATTTTAATCTCTCTACAATTATGAACCCCAAAATCCATTTATAAAGGATTAATTGGTGGAGAACCAAAAAATGTTCAAGCCCTAAAGGAAAACCTAAACATCACAAGAAAACATATGAAGCAACAAGTTGACCAACATAGGTTAGAAAGAGAATTTAACAAAGGATATGGTGTATAAGTGAAGCTTCAAACTTACAAACAATTATCATTAAACAATAGGGAAAAAACAAGCTAGCCCCAAAGCTTTATGGGCCATATAAAGTTGTCAAGAAAATAAGTCAAGTAGCTTACATTTTAAAATTACCCAAAAAAAGCCGCATCCATAACATTTTCCATGTTTCCTATCTAAAAAGAGTGTCGGGGAAACATCAAACAACACAAACAATGCTTCCTACATTGAATGATAAAGGAGAAGTTGTATTAGAACCAAAATCTATGATTTCCACCATAGACAAGTGATTACGTTCTTGAGTAATTATAGAATACCTCATCAAGTGGATGAGACTACTAGAAGAAGATGTGTATTGGGAGATAGAAGATTTTTGTCAATAACATCCCTCGTTACCTATGCTTTGAGGAAAAAGCATTTATTTTGAGAGGAAGGGAATGTTATGTATAAAAGAATAATAAAATATCTATAATTATGTAGAGGTACATGAACAAAGGTCATGAACCCTTGTGAAAAGGCACCCAAGGCCACCAAAATCTATTGTGCTAACTCACACTTCTTGAGATTTTCCAATAGCTAGTGTTTCACCTGCATCAAATGTGAGAGGTGCTCCTGCCAAGTAGCATTGTATACCAGTATATCATCCAAATACATAGTAACGAATGAATCTAAGTATGGACACATTAGATCATTCATTAATCTCATGAATGTAGCTAGTGCATTGCATAAACCAAATGACACAACTAACCACTCATACAAACCTTGTTTGATTTTGAATATAGTCTTCTACGTACATTCTTCTTTGAATCGAACCTAGTGAAACCCTGATTTTAGATCGAGGTTGGTGAAGTATTTTTTGTTGAGAAATCTAGGGCATCATATGGAATAGGTTCTCTAGGTAGATTTCTCTTATACTTTGACATTTATTTATTTATTTTTTCTTATGATTTATATTTTCTTCTTATCAGTTCATCTTTCAATTTATTATGTTACTTTCATCAAAACAAATTCCAAACAATCAAGATCACAACAACGGACACAAGATGTAGGCACTAAACTAGGGAAAAATTCCTAGGGAAATCCTAGTCCAACTCTTCCACTAGAATATTCAAATCAAATTGAGACAAACCAATACCTTAGACAAAAAAAAAAGACCTTCCTCCTCCACCAAGTCAACCATTAAATTGCTCTTCCAAGCTTCAATGATCAATTGCAACAATACTACATCAATACTGCATCAAAGACAAAATTTCAACCCTACTTCTTTAGAACTTCGACCCAGCTTCAAGTTTGCAACTTCGACCCTCCTGCAGCTTCAGATTCTTCGCATGTGTGAAGGAAAGTGAGAGAAAAATACTTTTTCTTCTTCTCTAGAGTTTCTCCTTTCTTCGCTAGGATTTCTCTTCCTTTTACACGCCTTTTACACCCTTCCATATAGTCTTTTCTTTGTAGAAAGTATGGTGTAGATTTGCAATTGCTCATAAAATTATATTAAAAAACACAAGATACAAGAATACTCTACAAATATGCGGAGTTCAATTCACAATTTAGAACATGCAATGAGAAATAACACCTATGCACATAATATTTTTCCAGGGGAGAGAAATCTGCTTAAAACCCCTTTTCCTACTTGCATTAATATGATGAATAGAGATGTATTACAATTGCTTTGCTCAACTGAGCACAACCTACAAATGAATAACCTATCTCTATGATCACTGAGAAGATCTGACCTATACTTAGTCAATTTCTTCCTCTGTTTGAGCCCCTATTTCCTTGCACAATTCTTGAGGAAATTTGGCCCCTATTATTTAGGAATTTCCTCCAAAATGCTTGTGCAATTCCCAAGGTTGATCATCTAACTGCATGCAACACTTGTACACTCAAGACTAGTCTACAAATGCTGTTACATTGCCTTGGAATCTCCACCATAACCTGGAACTCGAATTCTCTACATGGACTAGCTATTTTGGGTTGATTGATCAGTTAACTAGATGATCACTGAGTTAGAAAGAAGTCTCACTGCAAAACTGACCTTCCACTAGTTCCTCCAATAGTAATAACTAGTTTAAGTGAAAAAAACTTGAAATAACTGACCTTGATTGCTACAAATTAGCAATCAAACATCCTTAAATGAAATCCAACTCCTCTAACTCAAATTTACTGACCTAACTGAGTGAAAAGAGCCATGTCAAACAAGTTAACTACATTCAAGTTGTCTGATGATGTGGAAATTCAAATTTTCTCAATTTAACCAAGGCAAAATCAAATTGAGACTTTCTTGCTACAATTTTCAACGCTCCCTCTCGGTAAGAAAGGGATTATCAACAACCCTTATCTTTCACCTATGGAACTCCAACTTCCCTCTTGACAAAGCCTTTGTCAAAATATCAACATCTTGTTCCTTTGTCGAAAATTATTGTAGCAACATTATCTGCCTTTGCACACAATCCCATAAATGGCGATACCTTATATCTATATGCTTGGATCGATCATGAAATACAGGATTCTTAGAGAGATTTATGCAACTATGATTATCAAAATAGATCACCATTGGATCCATCATCTGACCAAATAGTATGACAAGTATCTTTCTCATCCAGGTTGTCTCACATGCTGCTTGATTTACAACCATATATTCTGCTTCTATTGAGCTCAGTGCCACAAATCTTTGCTTCCTGTTGTACCAGGAAACAACTGTGGACCTAACACTAAAAATTTCACCTGTTGTACTCTTTTGGTTTGGATGGAATCCCTACCCAATATTCATACGTGAAGCCACACAACTTCACTCTCTTTGTCTGTTTGTACCATAATCCATATTGGGTAGTACTTCAGAGGTACCATAAAACATGCTTCACTGCCTTCAAATATAATTTGGTTAGCCTAACCATAACTTGGCTCAGCTGATTGATTGAATAACACATATCTAGTCATGTGTCACAAGATACATCAATGAACCCACTATCTACCGATAAATGGTAGCATCCACTGCCTCACCTGAACTGGCATCCTTCTTCCTCTAGTTGGTTGCTAGAGGTGTCTCCATGGGTTTACGAATCTCCATGAGAAATCTATGTAGTATCTTGTTTTCATACTTGCCTTGAGACAAAAATAGTTCCCTATCGCCTTGTCATAATTCCAACCCGAGGAAGTAGTGCATGAGACCCATGTCCTTTGTAGAAATTATGGTCTAGATTTGCAAATGCTCATGAATTTTTAATCACAATCACAAGACACAAACCTATTCTGTTGCTCTTTGAAATTCAATTCACAATTTAGAAAATCAATCACAAACATGCAATGAGAAATAACACACATGCACACAATATTTTTCTAGGGGAAAGCAATCTTCTAAAACCCCTATACCTTCTTACATTAATCTGATGAATAGAGATGTATTACAATTGGTTTGCTCAACTAAGCACAACCTATAATTGAATAACCTATCTCTCTGCTCATTGAGAAGCTTTGACCCAAACTTAGTCAATTTATGCCTCTGCTTGAGCCTCTATTTCCTTGCGTAATTCATTGAGAAATCAAGCCCCTATTATTTAGGAATTTCTCCAAAATGGATTGCACAATTCCCAAGGTTGATCATTTGAATACATGCAACACTTGTATACTCAAGACTAGTCTATAACTGATGTTACATTGCCTTATAATCTCTGCCACAGTTGGGGAACTCGAATTCTCTACGTGCACTAGCTATTTTGGGCTGATTGATAAGTTAAATGCATGATCATTGAGTTAGCGTAAAGTCTCACTACACAACTGACCTTCCACTAGTTCCTCCAACAGTTGGAACTAGTTTAACTGAAAACAACTTGAAATAACTAACCTTGATTGCTACAAATTAGCAACCACACATGCTTAACTAAACTCTAACTTCTCCAAATTGAATTTACTGAGTAAACTGGGTGATACAAGCCATGCCACACTAGTTAACTACATCCAAGTTGTCTGCTAATGTGGAAATTCAAAATTTTTCAATTTAATCATGACAGAAGCAAATTGAGATTTTCTTGCTGCATTTTTCAACATCCTTCATTTCAAATTCCCTTGCAAGGTCCTCCTTGCAAGATCTGATCAAATTCTCATCACCAGTTAAAATTAAATCATCAACATATAAGACAACAATAAGCAATTTCCCTTCTACCAAAGTGTGATAGAGGTTTTCATCCACTTCACTTTTGGTGAAGCCAAAAACAGTGAGATAGCTATCGATCCTGGTATACAAAGCACATGGTGCTTGTTTGAGGTTGTACAACACTCACTTGATTCAACACACATGATACTCCTGGTCAAATGTCTCAAAAACTTTTGGTTGCTCGATGTACACCTCCTCCTCAATAAATCCATTGAGAAATGCTGTTTTTACATCCATATGGTTGATCTTCCACCCCATTTGTGTAGCTAGTCCAAGAATTGACCTAATGGATGAGTAACTTGTTGCAAGAGTAGAGGTCTCCTCATAGTCAATTCCCTCAACTTGAGAGTACCTCTTGGCCACAAATATGGCCTTATACTTCTCTATTCTTCCATATGCTGCATGCTTAACCTTTAAGATCCATACCAAACCCACAACTAATTTATCTGTTGGTGGACCACTTCCCGAACACTATTCTTTACAATGGATTCATATTCCTCCATCATTGCTTCAACCCATACAAGTTGGTCTACTGCTTTCTTGAAAGAGGATGGCTCAGTCTATACAAGCTCTGTCATTAGATCCATGTAGCCAGTGTACTGATCAGGTGACCTCCTTTGCCTACACAAATTTGAAGGAGCTCCCACATTCTCCCTCGCATCCTGCACAAGTTTATCAACTTCCCTGGTTCTTTTTCTGTCTTCTCTAGATGGTTCTACACTAGTGGATGTCTCCACTCTCTAATCCTCTACTTGTGGCTACTCCACAAATTCTTGAGGTTCCACCTTTGGAACTAAAAGCCCCTCTTCTGGTGGGATCTGAAGCTCCCTCTCAAAAGGGCACCACATCACTTTCTCCTCATTAAACTTTACACCCTTCACACAACTGTCATTATGAGGGAATGTAAGTACGCACTGTAGTTGTGAGCAGTTTTTGTGTAACCCACAAATATCCCCAACTCTATTGTCGACTCAAGCTTATTCCTTGATTGGAGACATGGCGGTAAACAAAGGCTCCAAAAATACTGAAGTGTGACACATCCGACTTCCTCCGTGAGAAAGCCTCCTCTAGTGTAATCATACCAAGAATCCGTGAGGACTCTGGTTTTGCAAGTAGACTATTGTGTTTCATGACTCAACTGAAAAATGCAGAGTAGGCCTTGGTCATGTAACATAACTCTCACAGCTCCCACAATGCTACAATTATTTCTCTTAGCCACCCCATTCTGCTGTGGGTTGTGGGGTGATGTGAAATCTCGTCGAATGCCTTCTTTGGCACATAAATTATTGAATTCATTTGAAATTTACTAACCTTCATTATCGCCCCTAAGAGCCTTCACCTTCTTGCTAGTTTATTTATCAACCAGTGCCTTTAATTATACGAAATTGGAGAATGTCTCATCTTTCTTCTGTATGAAGAAGATCCAACACTTTCTTGATAAGTCATCAAAAAAAATGACAAAAATATTTTTGTTTGGCAGTGGAGGCAATACAATATTTTTCCAGGGGAAAATATTTTCTAAAAACCCCTTTTCTTGCTTGCTTTAATATGATGAATAGAGATGTATTACATTTGCTTTGCTTAACTAAGCACAACTTGCAAGTAAATAACCTATCTCTCTGCTCACTGAGAACAATAGTAAGATGAACATCATGGTCAATAGTGGATTGAAAATAAACGGCTAATGCCAAATGCTTAAGATTTGGGGGTATTAGTAGGCTGCTTAGGGTTTAACATTCTCGAAGAAGATGATCCAAAATGTTTATCAGAAGAGTGTGGTTGATTAGTAGTACTTGCAATTATCCTACCCCATCTGTAGTTTTTTCCAAGAGGTGGATTGGCAATGGAATTCCATCCATCATAATCTTGGTTTTTTCAAGGATCTCTTGCACATTAGGAATGGGATACAAAGGAGAATGTGGTCTCAGATGCAAAATTTAGGGATGGCAAGGCACATTAAGTGACCCAAGGAATAAATGACTGATAGTAGCAAGTTTGGTGAAATTCCTTGGAATCTACACTGAAATGCATAGAAAATTGTATCTTCTTATTTGTCCCATTTCCCCACAAATTATGAGGCTTGTTACCTCTATCACAACCTCTGCCATGACCTTGCCTCACTGATCCCCTATCGAACTCATTTATGCAATCATACTAAAAACATGAGACATACTGCAAAAATAATTATCTATGAAATTTCCAGCACGTGTCACTTTTAAATTATTGCAAAAGAATACATCCAATAATATCAATAAACTCTTCATTGGACATGGATAGAGGAAGTGAAAACAAGCAGTTGAAACCAATGTGGCTAACAAGAGCCTTAAGACTTCAGAGCATAATCACATTCCTTTTTTTAAACATTCTTCTTTTACATCCCCTCACATTATGCCTTTTTAAATTTTGATTTTGCACTAGGGAGGTAATCAACATGCTTTGCATAACTTAAACCACATGTAAAATCGATTTTCAGTTGCAGTACATACATTATATTCAACATTGTTAAAACATGTGCAAAGTGCACAAAATTTTAATGAGCTCTTTAATGATTCCAGATAGCTACACAGACAAATCAAATTTTATCCAAGGGATATTGCACTAATGAAAAATCTATTTAAGAACCAGAAATAGCAAAAGGGGGCAATCAAAATGAATATATATTGAATGCCCAGGTAGACACAACTAAAATTGGTTGAATCAACAAGTAGAACAAATAACAAAAGTCATTGGTTCTTTAATTAAAATTTACAAAACAACAATATGGTATAGGGTTTTTATTCATATACAAGTGAGATTGAGAAAAAACCCATGAAACTTTTCAAAATGATGGTAGGGTATAGGGTTTTCCTTTTATACATAAGAAAACTAGAGAAAATTCCTAAAAGTTATTCAAAAATTTGGTTGGGCGTATGTTTTTTCCTTTGTAGACAACAAAGAACCAAAAACCCCTTGAAATTCATTTGAATTTTCCCATATATTCTAATCAAATTATCAAACAATGAATTTATCAAATGGACACACAAAATATTTTGTATTTACAGAGGGAAAAAAAAACATTTTGAATTGTGGATGGGTGACGAACAACCAACATAGTCTACAATAAAACCAAATAATTCCATTTGCATAATTAACCATAATCTAAGCCAGAAATACCCCAATATGTCATGAAAAAACCTATTTCCAGAAGCCTATGATGAACACAAAGTCTAGTGCACGACTTCCCTCTTCCTTGCTAAACTCTAACAAAAGTGAGTTCAAATCTCACAATGTAGAACTCATTTGAAGAATTAATTCGTGCACATGAAGAAATAGGCCGAAACTTAGTCACAAAGATAGAAACAACAATTGAAACAAAAGAGAAAAGGTGAAATGCAAGTCCGGGGTTCTATTGCCATACAAAACCTAGGAAAAACCCCCATGTGATGCATGTAATATCAACCATTCAACACAAAAACCTTACAAATCTTAGTCATTGATCAAGTGCATGACACGGGTGAGCATTAAATTCCCCACCTTCCAACTTAATTCATGCCAACATTTCATTCAAAAGGTGTTCCTAGACATGCCACATAACAAACCATCAACACAACACACATATGCCATGTCAACCAAGCACCACGAATAAACCATGTACCATAATGCCATCAACCATAACATATGCCACATAAAAATCACAACATATATGCCACGTAAAGAAACACCAAAGACATATACCAAGCATACACAACACCATATGAACCATGTGCATCACATATACCACCATCCAAAATGTTATTCCACATTCAAAACAAACCATATGCATGTATCATATAAATGTTATGTTTTTGCAAACAAAAGCCAACATTCCAATGTATGCATTGTTGCAACATAAGCTTTGGATACCTTGTTGATATTTGATTTTGATGTTTCAAACTTTCCAATGTTTAATACCAAAGTCAAGAGTGCTATCAACATATATACAACTCTTTGCATATAAGCCAACAATTATGAACCGAATTTTTTTTTTTTTCACCCAAGGTATATACATATGTTTTTTCATTGATCCTTTAATTACACCATTATGACCATGAGACCAAACATAAGCATATAACTGTAATGATGCCATATGAAGATGTAGCATATGATATATTTGCATATGCACTAATATTTCTGAACAAACAACTGATCTTGAGAGCTGAAGCAAACATTCAAATGCACTTCATTCATTCTCGCAACTAAACGTATTTTTTAAAATTCTTAATATGTTTATAATTTTTCATGTGGCATCCTCCCTAACCTATGGTCATGGTGAAGGGAAATAATTTTTTTTTTGGGATGTCAAATTTGGACATATTTGACAAGCAATGCGGGTCACTTTTGTAGTTTTAATGCAAAAGTAAAAAAAATAAAATTCAAAACTGGGATCAACAAATGGCAACTCCACATGGAAATATAGGTGACTATATTGAACTTATAACATCATGGTTTCATAGAAAAAACAATTATTGAAACCAATAACCCAAAATTCCCCTCACAATTGATCAAAATCACTCACCTAAGTATCAAGAGCTAATAAGAAAACAAGTGCATTTAAGTGAACTTTTTCCAAAATCAAATAGGGAGTAATTGTTTCATTTTACATGAATGAAGAGGTCATTTACATATGCTCTAAAGTCAAAGTTGATAATTGATACTTATCTGTTGGAGTCACTAGTTTCTTGTCCCTTCAAACATGTTGTAGTCTAGTCGACTCTGTTTTGGTTGCTCATAAGCATTAAAAACATATATACATGTTTAACATTCTAATTCTGAACCCATAGAAAAATAAAATGAAAATCATAACAACAAAATAAATCAAGGAAAAATGAAAATATAAAAGAAACAACAAATGGAAAAATAAAAAACAGTAAAAGCAACAATAATAAAAGAAAAGAAATTAAAAACATGTTTGTGAAATCTATTGAGTAAGACAACATTGCACTATTCCTTTAACAAGATCATTGAAATGCTTATTTTTAGAACCATTGACAAGATAGGACAATAACAAATCATATTCATCTTTTAAAAGAAAAGAATTGCTTCCCAGTACAACATCAATTTTGAAAGGAGGAATCCATAACTTTTGAAATTTAATGTGTCTTCCTTTGTATGCATGTGAAAAATCCCATAGTAATACTTCTTGGCCTACCTCAAATAATGTATGATTTTCTTTCTTCTCAAAGTATTTCTTAACACTTCCTTTTTTTTCAAGAGAAAAAATCAACTATCTTTCATTAATAACAAAAATAGTTACATTGTCGACAAGTCTAATGAAGCCCAATTGCAACCGATTACAATAAGGACTTCACTGAGGGAAGAGAAAAATAGTAATGCGGGAGAGGCATCACTAGTTTGTTTCCATATTGAGCGAAACCAAAAATCCAAAAAGACATCACAATTCTATATTTTTCATCTGAAACATAACTTTAAAAAATAGAGCTAATATAAACTACATATATAGTCGAAATCCCGTGAGAACAAAAAACCAAAAAGAGCCATTTGCAAGGAGTAGGCAGAAAGTATGTGATGGTTGCCAATGTAGAAAATAAACATTCCACTCTGATCTTTAGAACCTGAAACATCCAGAATTGCAACAAGAACTGTCGACATAGGAAAAGAAGCATAATTCACCCAGTGGGATAAATCTTCCACGTTTTGAGAGGTTGCCAACCTCGATATTCTACTCCTAGTATATAGGAGAGAAGGTGATACTTTTAAAGGATGATGACAAGGATTTGATCTATTGCTTTTAGTGATGAAGAGAAGGAGAGACAAAAGTAGCGAGACCCTGAGTCCACTCAATGATTGATTTAGAGTCTCTTGCAACAAAAAAATCCTTGATTGACAACCAATAAGGACACCCTGAAGAGCCAAAAAATCTTCCATACTATTAGACCCTTCACCCCATGCCAACATAAATGATAAGAGTGGCCCAGATTGAACATAATGTATGCCCCACACTGATCCGAATCGGATCCATAAACGACTGTCATAGAACCGTGACTAAAACAGGTCGAACAAATCCTTGAAGAATCCAAAACAGTAATCGAAAACACCCTGAACCAGTGGCCATGGTAGCCGACGTGGAACGACAAGGACCTCGGTCAAAGCGCACTGACCGAGGCCCATGGAGACTGTGCAGGAGGTCAAAATATCCCCTGGGAGCCTCGGAATGGGAAAAGGAGCTGGTTTTCGATGCGCGTTCGCTGGGCAAACAGGGCCGAAATGGTAGGGCTTAAGCACTCGGTCACATCGGGGAGCCAGAGGACCGCAGGCGGAAAAAAGAAAAAGCAGATGTACGATGGTGGGACCCATGGCCTGGAAACCAGCGGTTTGATCGGGACGCCCTTGAACGGTAAGAGGTTTTGGAGAAAGCAGAGCGATCACAATCAACGATTGACGAGTGGCGGTGGAGGAGAGAGAAAAACCGCCGCGATCGCGTGTTATCGGTCGAGAAAGTCAACCGTGCTCGACGTGCAAATGATGTTGGTCTGGAGGAGCCCAGATCAAACGGTTGAGATCGCGCCTAATAGACAGAGCGGAATTGACAGGGGATAAAGTCGCGATTTAAGAGGATTTGGAATCCGTTGACCGCCACGGTGGAGAAAGCAATGAATCGACAAGCGGGCTGGCTCAGTTTCGATGAAGACACGTGGCTACTTCTTGAGAATTATGCTGACGCTGAACAGGAAATTCCAAGCACACAGGAGACAGGTGAATCGACGTGGGAAGAAGAGGAAACGAACAGGCTGAGGATCGAATGACTAAAACCATGAACAGAGGCAGTCGAATGAGAGATTAGAGATTAGAAGGGAGATTCAGATTGAAGAGTCCAAGTGACCAAGAGAGACAGTGAACAGTGAACCCTGAGAGGAGGACTGAGCACAGAGAGCAATAAAGCCAAGCAGAGGAGACAGAGGGCCGAGCTGACCACAAGTAGCATCCAGCACTAGAGATCTTGAAGAATGAAGCCTTCCCATAGAGGAATCTATCTGGATTGAGCATCATAGTTGGCTCTTTCCACTGTAGACCGAGGATCACAGAGTGGGTAGGAAGAATAAGAGTCTGTGTACTCCAAGTGGCTTGGGGAATCCAAGAACCACCCTGCCAAGCAAAATTTGCTTCAGGAGAACTCATATTGAGTCCCTGTATTGTAATTTCTCTACTCAAAGACATAATAAAACAAGGCCACCACTGAAGCTGGACTGGAGACGTAGCCCTGGAGAATAGGGTGAACTCCTTATTAAAAATTGCTTGTGTCTTTGTGTCTGCTTACTACATTTCTCTGCTGTCTTTCCATTCAAAATGTTTGTGTATTGGCAATTTGATCGATCCGTTGTTTCAATAACACAGAATACACACACCAACACATGAGTCTGTAATACCTTCTGTTAAATAAATCTTTACTGAGGTCACTCATAAGGTGATTATCAGATCAAGTGGTATCAGAGCTCTAGGTTGTAAGGTTAGAAAAGCTTGTGTTGGTTTAGCTGTGAATGATCACTAGATCAAAGCTCAAATTAGGAGAGGGAGAATTGGTGGAAACTAATCCTGAAATTGGGAGAGTCTATTCTCGAAAGACAATCTCAGAAGAAGGTTCTGTAGGGCCAGACCCTCAATTCCTAGAAAGTTTCCTAGCTATAAAGTCCATGGTGGAAGAAATGTATAGGGACTTTAGAAAGCATAGGGGTGAGGATTCATCAAGCTCTAAGCAAGATAAAGAAGAAGATGAACCTCATTCCCATGACCACTCCAAAAGGAAGGGAAAAGAAGAAAGCTTCCCTACACCTCCTAGTAGCCCTATGTATAATAAGAAAGCATCTTTGACTAAGTTAGATGTTAAATTTGATTTGCCTATATATGATGGAGAGTTGAATGCTGAAAAGTTGGATAACTGGATAAGACAAATTGATGTGTATTGCAGGGTGCAGAACATAGACTCATACAAGAGTAAGATTCAGCTGGAAAGCCTACGCCTAGGAGGCACTGCCTTGGTTTGGTGGGAAGGCAGAACCCAAGCTGATGTGAAGAAGAATGGTAAGACCATCTCTGTCTGGAGTGACTTTGTTTCTGCCATTAGAAAGCAGTTCTATCCATTGGCCTACATGCAACAAGCCATGTTGAGTTGGCAAACTCTTCGGCAGTTGAAAGGGAAAAGTGTATAAGGGTATACTCAAGAGTTCCGAAAGAGCACATTGATGTTAGGTATTTCATTAGACTCACCAGAAACTCTTTTGAAGTACATTGGGGGTCTACACAACTACACGAGGCAAACTATCCCCATGTTTAATCCCACTAGTATACATGAGGTATCTGTACAAGCTACTCATCTAGAAGCAAGAGGAAAGAATGGAAATCCAGAAGTTGGGGGACCATCCCAACCCATTGTAAGCAAAAGCAAGGAGAAAAGAAAGCAGAAATGGAAAGCAAGGAAGGCCAACACTACACAAAAAGGCAGAGCTTCATGCACTCACTATAAAAAGGAGGGGCATGATGATGAGCACTGTTGGATTCTGCATCCAGAGCTGAGACCTAAGAAGTTCGAGGGAAAGAAGAAGACAACTGCTACAGTTATTCAGAAAGATTTGGGGTCAGACTCGGGAGATGAAACAATCATAGCAGCCACAGGTATAAAAGGTAAGAATTCTGAAGCATCTACTAGTAATTCTGCTCAATCTGTTATTGATGAAGAACATGAGAGAAAAAGGCGTGAGCTTTTCCATATTCGAGTTGTTTCCAAATATCAAAAGATTGATACTTTGTTTGATAGCGACTCACAAGTAAATCTGATTTCTGAAGCAATTGCAAAGAAATTGGGATTAGCAACTGCACCTCATAAGAAGCCATACCCATTAGGATGGTTGAATGATAAAGCACAACTACAAGTGACTAGACAGTGCAAACTCAAGTTTTCTTTTGGGTCAGCATTTGTAGATGAGGTTGAGTTAGATGTAATTCCTTTGGATATATGTGGAATTGTTTTAGGAAGTCCTTACTTGTATGATAGAAAGGCTATTTTCTATAGAGCTGAGAACAAGTATCTACTTGTTAAAGATGGAATCGAATACTTTGTAAGAGCTCATAAGCTCAAGAATAATTATACTCTCATAAACTCAGGACAGATGAAAAGAATGATAAATTCATGCAAACAATTCTTACTAATGGTTGTAAAAGAAAAGAAAACTGATAAAACTGATGTATTTGAGGGCTGTAATTCTGATTAGCAAGCTGATATAGAAAAGATTGTTTCAGAGTATGATGTCTTGTTTCAAGAACCTCAAGGCCTGCCACCCAAAAAGGAAATAGTACATGACATTATTTTGCAGCAAGATGTTCCTTTGCCTAACATTGGGATGTACAGGTTATCTGCTTTAGAGAATGCTAAAATCAAGAAGCAGGTGTAGGAGTTTCTCGAGAAAGGGTTCATCAGGCCTAGCACATCACCATGTGGGTCACCAATTGCTTTGGTGAGAAAGAAAGATGGCTCATGGAGAATGTGCATTGATTACCGAGCATTGAATAAAATAACGATAAAAAATCGTTATCCCCTTCCTCGCATAGATGATCTTTTTAGATCAATTGAAGGAAGCTGTTTATTTCACCAAGCTGGATTTGCACAGTGGATACCATCAGGTCAGAGTTGCAGAGCAAGATGCATGGAAGACTGCTTTCAAAACAAAGCAGGGATTGTATGAATGGCTGGTTATGCCTTTTGGCTTGACCAATGCCCCTGCTAATTTCATGTGATTAATGAATGATGTACTCAGACCTTTTCTTGATGATTTTGTTATTGTGTATCTGGATGACATTCTAATTTTTAGTAAAACGCGGGAAGAACATAAAGCATGTTAAGCAGACATTAGATGTTTTGAAAAGAGAAAAAATTTATGTTAAAATCTCAAAATGTGAATTTGGAAAAACCTCTCTAAAGTATTTGGGTCATATGGTAGGGGGAGGTGAACTGAAAATAGATCCCTCTAAACTGGCGGTCATTGTAAACTGGCCTAAACCCAAGTCTTCTACAAATTTGAGAAGCTTCTTAGGAGCAGCACAATATTGGAGGAATTTCATTTCAAACTTTTCCTCAATTGCAGCTCCCTTACATGCTTTGATAGGATTGAACAAGGTGTTTCAGTGGGGAGGCAAACAACAAAAAGCCTTCGACACCTTGAAAGACAAAATTAGTACAACACCTGTACTAGCATTGCCAGATCTACAAAGACCATTTGAGATACAAACTGATGCCAGTGACTATGCCATGGGAGCAGTGTTGACACATCATGTTAAACCCATATGTTATCATTATGAGACTTTTAATCCTTCAGTAGTTAACTATCCTACCTATGATAAAGAAGTGTATGCATTAGTTCAGAGTGTGAAAAAGTGGAAACATTATTTAATGGGCAAAGAAACAGTAATACATACTGATCATTAGCCACTTCAATATCTACACTCCCAAACTAAGTTGCAACAATCAAGACATTACGGATGGATGGGTTTTCTACAACAATTTCATTTAGTCATCAGATATAAAAAGGGCATACATAACAAGGTTGCAGAAATGTTATCTAGACCCATTATAAATGCATCTACCATCCTTAAGCATAATTTGTACTACATGAAAGCTACATAGAACAATATGCTCAGGACGTGGACTTTAGAGATGTATATGCAACTTTGAGTCAAGGCAAGAGAGTAGAAGAATTGGACTATCATGTGAAGGACCGACTCTTATATCATTGTGGGAAACTCTGCATTCCACAAACTGAGAGATCAAAGATAATGAGGGAAGCACACACTTCTCTGATATCATGTCACTTTGGGATAATTAAAACAGTTGCACAACTACAAAGGTTTTGTTATTGGCCAAAAATGAATGAGATAGTTTCTAGATATGTAAAGGGGTGTGCTATGTGTGCTAAAAGAAAGCCCAACAACAGAAAACTAGGCTTGTACACTCCATTGCCAGTTCCCTCTCACCCTTGGGAGAGCATTTCCATGGATTTTGTTGGAGGACTGCCCAAATCTAGGAAAGGTCATGATTATCTATATGTTATTGTGGATAGGTTCAGCAAAATGTGTATTTTGATACCCTGTAGCAAACAGATTACAGCTGAACAAACTGCAAAATTATTCTTTGAACATGTATGGGTTCATTTTGGGTTACCCACTTCTATTATATCTGATCGAGACACCCGGTTTGTGGGGAAGTTTTGGTCCAGTCTGTGGGAACTAATGGACACCAAATTAAAGAAAAGCATAGCTTTTCATCCACAAACATATGGCCAGACAGAAGTAGTAAATAGGACAATGATCCAATTACTGAGAGGATATTGCCGCAAACATCCTAAGCTTTGGGATGAGCACTTGTGCTATGTGCATCATGCTTACAATAGAGCCAAACACTCTTCTACACAAAGATCTCCTTTTGAGACCTGCTTTGGTTTCATACCAAGGTCTCCCTTGGATTTTGTCTTTGGTAAAGATACCATGGTTGATGGACACAATGATGTGGACAAGGTAACTAGGTTCATTGAACAGATCCAGGAGATCCACCAGGCAGTACAGGAACAACTGGAAAAGAGCCAGGCCAAGTACAAGGCTAGGCATGATAAGCATCGGATGGAGCATAGTTTTCAAGTTGGAGACCAATTCTGGCTGTATATCAGCAAGGATAGGATAAAAGGTGAAGGTAAGAAGCTAAAACCTATTAGGTATGGACCCTTCAGGATACTTGAGAAGATTGGTGAAAATGCTTTTTGCCTTGATCTGCCAGCTTACATGCACATCTACTCAGTCGTGAACGCAGATTGCTTGAGATTGTTTAAACCTTCAATGATTGAGGACCCTGAAGAGCAGAGTCAATTGCCTTCTGTTGATGATCTACTACCAGAATATCTTAATGAGTTGCAAGAAGATACAATGCTGGACAGAAAGGTAAGGACGACGCGCAGTGGACAGGTGGAATACCTCAGAATTGGGCTTAAAGGTTCGAAGCCGAGCAATGCAAAGTGGATCGAGATTGGACAAGTGAGACAACAATTTCCTCACTTAGTCATTGCTTAAAAGAAAACCAACTTTTGGTGGTCCAAAAGATTTTTAGTTGGGAGGCTGTGTGATCCAGGTGGATGTTGGTGGCCACCCACCTATCCCATTTGGAGCCCCACAATTGTCTCTTTCAGCTTTTTCAATTTCCTAAATTGTAGCAGTTTACTATTTTTAGCAGTTTTTCGGGTCCTGAACCTCCAGAGCCGTTTTGAGGCCCTAAACGACGTTTTTTGGGAAATCTGGGGAAACATGGGTCCGTGGACCCATGTTGCCTCCCAAAGTGGTAGTACTCGGATAGATATTTCTAACGAGCTATTGTACGCGTCAAACAGAGATCATATGCCAAAGTTACGACCTCGGGAAATTGATGTACCAATTTACCCAAACGGGGCCCACAATTTGGCGTTTCATCTTCTAGGGTTAGGTTTCGGGATGTGAAAGGTTTTCCATTGTTTCTCAACAATAAATAGGCCTTCGAGCCTCATTGTAACTCAGTTTTAGAATAGTTTAGAGGCATGTAGCCAACACATCTCTTCTCAGAGATAAGCTACCATCGCCCTAGCTGGTTTATTTCCATTTCTGGTTGTAAGCATATTTCAGTATTTTCCATTAATGAAATGAAGTATTATTTCCGCTGCATCTTTGTGTATATGGTTATCTCTGTAATTTGTTGCGTTCCTGTTTAAATCCGGATCAGTGGTATCAGAGCGGTCTGCTTTTTCTCTGTTTTTCTTTGCATGTCCCCAACAAGGTCGGGATATAAGGAGTTAGGGCTTGAACTGGTCGAACCTTTGCAAGACCAGCCTCGCAAATCCCGACGACCTTCCATGGCGGATGAGAAGAAAGACAAGGGGGCAGGAGATCCTATCAAAATCTTGCTCGAAGAAGCCCTCGAGCAACAACGGAACGCGATGATGGACAACTTTGCCTAGATCCTTCAGTGGCTACCCAGAGGCGACGCATCGGCTTCCAACAGCTACTCTGGAAACGCCACATCGTTTAAGGTACAAGTTAATTTTGAAATCCCCATCTTCGAGGGTACAATAGACGCAGATGCCGTAGATAAATGGTTAAATCTGCTAGATAGGTATTTTTCTATTCATGAATTTTCAAGTCAGGAAAAGATCGTTTTCGCTCTTCTCAAAGCAGCCCCCCACGTCAAGGACTGGTGGGAAACCTACTGCGAGCAGAAGGATGAAAGTACAGGTTCACTATTTTCAGCCGCACCCACATGGAATGACTTCCCGGATGCCATTAAGGAGCAGTACTACCCTGTCGGAAGCTATGAGGACAAATACATCAAATGGACCACATTGCGGCAGGGACGAGACCAAGGTGTGCCGGAGTTCACAAACATTTTTCATACCCTTCGCACACAGTTGGGTATCAAAGATTCTGAGTTGCATCTGGTACTCAAATGCCGCGGCTGCCTACACAGATACATCCAGGAAGAGATGGGGTTCTTGAACATCTCCTCACTCAGCACAACATACCGATATGCTGTCAAAATCGAGCAAAAGTTCAAACAGAAGAAGCGAGACTTTGGATCTGCAAATCCGAAGCCCAAAGGACAAAGCCAAGGCGGGGTGACCCAAGACAACCCATCGAAGCCGCAAGAAAAGAACAACACCATGAAGCCGAAGAAGGACACAGGGAAGTGGTGTGAGTTCCACAAGAATCCCACTCATAACACAAGTGAGTGTTGGACCAAGCAGTCGCTGGTGGCCGAGTTGAAGGCTTCCGAATCAGATGCATGTTCTGACCCTGAGCCGGAACCTGACAAAGGGAATGGTAAAGGGAAGCAGATCATTGATGCGGATCCCAGCGCCACTGTTGCCACTGCCAAGATCCAAAAGAATGAACCTACAGATCCAGAAGAGGGGGAGCGTCTTTTCCACTCACAGATGTGGGAGAAGGGTTTGCCGCTGCAATTCATTGTCGACAGTGGTAGCCAAAAGAACCTCATTTCAGTAGAGGTCGTGAAGCAGTTGGGCCTACCGACTACACCGCACCCGCAGTCGTACAATATCGGTGGCTTCATGAAGGACGAGATCTGAAAGTTCGCCAACAGTGCCGCCTTTCCTACAGCATCAAGCCCTTCACAGACGAGGTATTGTGTGATGTTACACCTCTGGATGTTTGTGATGTATTATTAGGCCAGCCATACTTGTGGAGGCGACATGCTGTGTATGAGTCAAGGCCTCGTGCTGTCATTATTTCTTTGAATAATTCATTATACAGGATACCGGAGGTAGCCCCACCTACCGCCACATCTTTGATCACCGCTAAGAAAGGCAGCAAACTCATCTCCCAGATCAGGAAATTCATCTGTCTGGTTCACTCCCAAAGTAAGGGGAAGATTGTCATCACATCCATGACCCCTGCGAAGGGTTCCTCCATGCAGCAGCAGCAGCAAAGGGATATGGTCATGACAAGACACAGGAACAACTTCTCCTCACCCACAGGGGTACCACACAAGTTTCAGGTGGGCAACAAAGTTTGGTTGCATCTGCAGAGAGAACGCCTTACCAGAACCCAACAGAAACTCAGACCACTCCGACATGGTCCTTACACCAGTACCAAGGCTACGTGTAACAATGCTTTGAAGCATAACATTCCTCCATTCCTTCACTTGCACCAAGTGATCAATGTGGACCGTCGTCGACCATGCTTCCCACCATTTCTGAACACATAAGAGATTTCAGAACATCTCACCAGGGACCAAGTTCAGCAGATGGAGGAACTCAACGCAATGGGGACCATTGCTTCCTAAGGGGGGAGGAATGATCCAGGTGGATGTTGGTGGCCACCCACCTATCCCATTTGGAGCCCCACAACTGTCTCTTTCAGCTTTTTCAATTTCCTAAATTGTAGCAGTTTACTATTTTTAGCAGTTTTTCGGGTCTTGAACTTCCGGAGCCGTTTTGAGGCCCTAAACGACGTTTTTTGGGAAATCTGGGGCAACATGGGTCCATGTAAAGTGGTAGTACTCGGATAGATCTTTCTAATGAGCTATTGTACGTGTCAAACGGAGATCGTATGCCAAAGTTACGACCCCGGGAAATTGATGTACCAAGTTACCCAAACGGGGCCCACAATTTGGCGTTTCATCTTCTAGGGTTAGGTTTCGGGATGTGAAAGGTTTTCCATTGTTTCTCAACAATAAATAGGCCTTCAAGCCTCATTGTAACTCAGTTTTAGAATAGTTTAGAGGCATGCAGCCAACACATCTCTTCTCAGAGATAAGCTACCATCGCCCTAGCTGGTTTATTTCCATTTCTGGTTGTAAGCATATTTCAGTATTTTCCATTAATGAAATGAAGTATTATTTCCGCTGCATCTTTGTGTATATGGTTATCTCTGTAATTTATTGCGTTCCTGTTTAAATCCGGATCACCGTGATTCGAATCGGATCCATAAACGACTGTCATAGAACCGTGACTAAAACATGTCGAACAAATCCTTGAAGAATCCAAAACAGCAATCGAAAACACCCTGAACCAGTGGCCATGGCAGGGGGTGTTGAACGACGAGGACCTCGGTCAAAGCGCGCTGACCGAGGCCCATGGAGACTGCGTAGGAGGTCAAAATAGCCCCTGGGAGCCCCAGAATGGGAAAAGGAGCTGGTTTTCGACGCATCGCTGCGCAAACAGGGCCAAAATGGTAGGGCTTAAGCAGTCGGTCACATCGGGGAGCCAGAGGACCGCGGGCAGATGATGGTGGGACCCACGGCCTGGAAATCGACAGTTTGATCGGGACGCCCTTGAACGGTAAGAGGTTTTGGAGAAAGTGGAGCGATCACAATCAGCGATCGACGCGTGGCAGCGGAGGAGAGAGAAAAACTGCCGCGATCGTGCGTTATCGGTCGAGCAAGTCAACCGTGCTCGACGTGCGAATGATGTTGGATCTGGAGGAGCCCAGATCAGACGGCTGAGATTGCGCCCGATAGACAGAGCAGAATTGATAGGGGATAAAGCCGCGATTTAAGAGGATTTGGAATCCGTTGACCGCCACGGTGGAGAAAGCAACGAATCGACAAGCGGGCTGGCGCAGTTCCGATGAAGACACGTGGCTACTTCCTGAGCATTATGCTGACGCCGAACAGGGAATTCCAAGCACACAGGCGACAGGCGAATCGACGCGGGAAGAAGAGGAAACGAACAGGCCGAGGATCGAATGACTAAAACCATGAATGGAGGCAGTCGAATGAGAGATTAGAGATCAGAAGGGAGATTCAGATCGAAGAGTCCAAGTGACTTAGAGAGACAATGAACAGTGAACCCTGAGAGGAGGACTGAGCACAAACAATAGTAAAGCCAAGCAGAGGAGATAAAGGGCCGAGCTGACCATAGGCAACATAGATCACTAGAGAGCTTGAAGAATGAAGCCTTCCCATAGAGGAATCTGTCCGGATTGAGCATCACAGTTGGCTCTTTCCACTGTAGATCGAGGGTCACAGAGCGGGTAGGAAGAATAAGAGTCTGTGTACTCCAAGTGGCTTGGGGAATCCAAGAACCACCCTGCCAAGCAAAATCTGCTTCAGGAGAACTCATATCGAGTCCCTGTATTGTAATTTCTCTACTCAAAGACATAATAAAACAAGGCCACCACTAAAGCTGGACTGGAGACGTAGCCTTGGAGAATAGGGTGAACTCCTTATTAAAAATTGCTTGTGTCTTTGTGTCTGCTTACTGCATTTCTCTGCTGTCTTTCCATTCAAAATGTCTGTGTAAATGCAATCTAATCGATCCGTTGTTTCAATAACACAGAACACACACACCAGCACATGAGTCCGTAATACCTTCTGTTAAATAAATCTTTACTGAGGTCACTCATAGGGTGATTATTAGATCACACACCCACAAATCCCTTCTGAAGACACACCATAAAAAAAAATCACCGGTGAAGAAGACCTGATAACCTTATAATGACAAGTTCTCCTTTGTGGCTTTCACCTCCATGGCCCAATCTCCTAAAAGTATGCCACCATCTTTAAACTAATAGACCTCACATTAGGCATAACTTGGTTAAAGATAAAGGCATTCCTGCACCTCCAAATACCCTAATAGATATAGAAAGGAAGCAACTTAAACTCATGTTGTCCCCTAAACCACTGCAAGAGACACAATCATATTGAAGATATCTCCACATCTGCTTGTAGGTTGAGGTGCACCAATACATCTTTTCATACATAAACAAAAAAAGTACAATTAAGAAAAATGTGTTCCACTTCTTCGTTCGCCCTACTACACAATGAACATATCCTAGGTCCCTAAAAAACTCTTTTAGAGAAATTCTCCCATGTGAGAATTTGATTGTGGACAACCAACCACAAGAAACACTTTAGCTTCAAGGGAACCTACCAACACCACACTCATGAAAACCATAAAACCTTGATGGGAGGCCTATGCCCCAGAGTGTTATATGCATAAGCTCTTTCTTAACACTTATCTTTTCTTGATCTGACTTAGCGCTTGAGTTATCTGTTCATCTAAGGCTAACAATGTGTGATATTGATTAATTAAATCTGGTTCTATAAATTCCTTAGCTTGGAATGCTAGGCAAAAAGAATCCAATTGTAATTCTACATGCATAATCACTTCTTGTCCATAAACCAATTGAAAGGGATTCAAACTAGAGCCTACTTTAGTAGTAGTCCTATAATCCCAAAGAGAATATGGCAACAAGCTGTGCCATTTTCTAGGTTTATCATCTATTATTTTCTTTAGAATATTGATGAACTACTTATTCATTGACTCAATGTTGGCTTGATGGGCCCTGACCCAAGTTCAACGTTAATTAGCCAAGCAAATCCCTACACTTATGGCCCTTTCAGCATCAACCCACGAAGCACAGACTGAAGTCTCACCCGAAGCAGTATGGGGGGATGCAGGAACCAAGTTTCCACACCCAAAGATGGTAGTTATGTCATTTTATACCCTAAACCTTCTTTAGGGCTTATCGATATACTTCTCTTAGTCTTCCTCTAGACCTTCGCGAAGGTCTATGACTGTTCTTCGCGTACCCTAAATAGGCGAATCAGACACTTACGCGCCTCTGTTATTATTCTTACTTCTGTATTTACCCAGTTTAGCTTAAGTATCTAATAACTTCAATATGCATTAAGATGACCTTCACGTAAACAAATATTCTTACTTGCATTCATATAACAAAGTAAAACATATAGATTCGCGCATCAATACAACATTAAAACATAAACCCAATATTCACCATAACATAATTGCATGCATTTATACAGAAGTAAAATAGATCATACACATATAATTTCGGAATAATTCTCTTTATTGATACTTCAGATCTTCTTTACAGACTCTAACTGCCCTGTGCACACAACTGCAGGGGTCCGCGCACTCAGCTACAGACTTCTACCCTAGGCCTCTGCGCCTCTTTCCTATGCTATGAGTCTTCGCTCTTAGCTCTCACAGACCCATTACATCCATCAATGACTCAAAACATACTTAGAACTCCCTTAGAATCTTCTAATACTCTCCTTTTTATACATTCCCATGGTCCATGGACCATGGGTAGATGTTCTAAAGCCGACACAAGTTACATAAAAGAAGGGCGGAAACCCTTTTTGACACTTTACATCCTCGTGCTCTGCGACCACAAAGTGCGAAGACTTTACACTTCTTATACAAAAACTTGGGCTTTTAACCCCAAATTGACCCTAGGGGACTCGTTCCCAATAGGCCCCCAACACAAATATGGTGACTCACCCTCGAGTCACTATGTTGGCATGGAGACCTTGTCGTGAAGACCTCCCAGCTCCACTTGCACCACTGCAACTTCGGCGGTGCACTGCATCACCGCCTGCTTAACCAGCTCTGCTAGTTGCTCTATTGTTGGTCCTGCGCTATCTGCCTGTATCTTCTACTGTGTTTCCTGTAGGCTAGCCAACTTTCCCTCAATGGTGGCGGAAATCACATAGGCTTCATCCAGTCAAGGCCCCAATCTGGCCTTTAGTACTGCCTCTCTTTGTTGTGCTGCGTCCACCACTTCCTTCAGTGCCTTTGCTTCCTACAGCTTGGCCAATTTTTGTGTGGTAGCGACGGTGCGGGCTGCCGCTCTAACCTCGTCATATCGCTGCTACAATTCCTTCTCCTCGGTCTCTAACCTCTGCAGGTTGGGATCTTCCTGTAGACTGGTAAGTACCTCCAGCGACTGCTCGAAGAGCGCAGTGCAATCCGTCACAACGTTATCCACTGCAACAACTACATCCTTAACCACTGCCTCGTGCTAATCTTTGAATTCTGGTGGAGTCGAAGGTTGGGCCTTCAACTCGAGCTCTGTAATTTTAAGGTTCATCTCAAACTGAACCTTGGCCAACTTGGTCTTAGCATCGCGCACACCTATAGCCAATTTCTGAATTTTGGCCTCCACCGATGCTTCTTCTGGGATATGCAGCTCCAAAACAGTTCTGCATGCTTCAACGACTACTGCCGCGGTGTGCTCATTTTTCTACTGAACCTTCTCTCATGTATCAATTACTGAAGTTTTTTCGACAAACATCTGCACATTGTTTACCTTTTTTTTGCTGATCACAATTAGCGCGCGCTGCTCTAGAGCCTGAATTTCTGCGATCACACTTGCTTGCAAGGTGTGAAGGGCTTCACTTGGAAGCACGACCAAGTTCAACCCAACCTTCTTGAGAGTGCTGACAGTAGCCCTGTCAGCTGCCGCTTCTGCAGTTAAAGCTCCATCTGGAAGTGCGACGGCCCGGGGATCCAAAGAGCGAACCATCTCCGTTGCTTCAGAGGTTCCTGACGCCAAACTATTCGATTCCATGCTATGCTACCCTACACCGATCTGCAGTTGACTAGTTTGGATCTGCAGCTCATGCAGACCCGTTTGAATAACAACTAGAGCTTGCTTCTACTGCTGCTCATACTACTGCAATCGTTCTGTGGTTGCATCCCTTAGTTTGTCTCTGATGTCATCCAAGTCACCTTCTATCAAGGCGATTGGGTAAAGCGATGATTTACTGGCCTTGGACTTCTTCCGCGGCCCTTCTTTCTCCTACTCCTGAGTTCGCTTCACTCGGAATGGGGTACTCTCCAGGTCTCCACCACCCTATTTCGATTGCTGCTCATCTTCCTCTGTTTGCGGTGAAGGAGACCTCTGACTTCTATCAGAGTCGCACTCTTCCTCCCCTTCCTTCTCTTCTGCTTACTCCTTAGTAGCGTGCTCTGCTCTGGATTTGTCCTTAACCTCCCTTTTCCTCCTTTCAACCAACTACTGCATCTTCAGCGGAGCCTCTTCCTTCTTCTTTTTTGCTGCAGGCTTACTGAACCTGGTTGACGAATCTAAGGTCGTGCGCCACTCTGCTCGCCAACGCTCAAGGACCGTTGAGATTGCATCATGTCGCAAGGTATAGGAGATCATACCACTTCTGCTCAGGGTCCTTTCGCGCCCGAATAGAGACACAGTGGAAGTCCGCTTTGAACTCCACATATCCCAACAAATGCTCAAAGATAGTTGGTGAGAGCCTCGACTTGCGGTTTATCGTGGCGTGGATGCTTGCCTCCATCAACACCCAAAAGATCTTATTGCCCTTGACCCTCTCGGCATCCTTTGTGGCCAAGAGCGAAGTGAACTTCGCTACTTCTGGCAGATCTGATGTGATTGGAGGAAATTGGCCGTCCTCTGGTAATTCCCACACGACCAGGACAATTGATAGCAGAAGCCATGCGTAATGGAAAGTCTTACTCTGGTCTTGTGATTCTCTGCAGTTCGCGAGGAACTCGCTGCATAGGTAGCACACCCAATTGAATTGTACTACCTCCGTGCACTGGGCCGCTAATGATACAACTGGTGTCGACACTTCATCTATGCGACACTTCCTCATTATTTTCCAGCCCAGATCTGGGTGGCTACCTTAATCATGGGGTCAGTTATGCTAGAAATTGAGTAGCCACGGGGTTTCTTGACAAGCTTAAACTTTTATGAGAAGATTTTTCGGTGTAAATCACATTATAATACATTTGTCGACGCGTTTTGAACCAACGTGTGTGGTCCATTGTCAGGACAAGCTGAAGAACAAGATATGGCTGCATGTTAAATTAGCAGTTGCTGGATCCCCACCCTCTCTTCCTAGTCGTTTTTTCCCCCTCGTCTTTTGGTTCGTTGTTGTTTACTTTTTTATCGTCTCTTTGATTTTTATGTTAGTAATTTTTATGGTCGCATGGTCTCTTTCACCCCTTCTCAATTAATGATTAGAACAAATTGTCTATACATGGAATAAAAATCCCTTCTCTGTTCCTAAATATTGATGAGTGCGGTTTTAATTTAACTAGCCAATTAAAACAAACTATTTCCTTTCTCATTAGTTCCTCTTTGGTTTTAGTCATTTTAGGGAAATTTCCCTCATATTCTTTTCCTTAAATTTATTAGATGGTCCATTATCTAACTAACTTAATGGGTTTAAAAAATTGTCTATTATAGATTATTATTGATCTAAAATTTTTATTTAGTTAGAAAGTTTAAGTTTATATTAGATAGCTTTATGAGTTAAGTTTATATTTAATTAATAAGTCCTATTAATAAGTTATACAAACCATTAATAATAATAATAATAATAATAATAATAATAATTAATTTATAAAATAATAGTTATTTTATAATATTATTATTATAGTTATATATTTACGAATATTAAGAGTAATAATAAATCCATACTATCTACGTCTATGAGATTATTAATATTAATAATCCCTGGATTTATTAATATTTTACTATTAACATAAATATATAGTTAAAATTTTACTTGATTATTAGTATTTTTTTTTTCTAATTAAGACTAACCTGAGTACCCACGGGGGATTTGAACCGGTGACCTATCGCAAGTAGTGCCTTAACAACGCATCCATTCACCGTCAATCCAAAGCCCCGTGGGCACTTGATTATTAATATTAATAATCCCTAGATTTATTGATATTTTTACTATTAACATAAATATAGTTACGTTTCACATAAATAATAAACATGACTAACATAAAAGTATTAAAATAAATATTCATAAATAGCATTCATAAGATTATTATTTTAGACATTAATAATATTCAGAACATTAAAAAATATTATGTTTATAATATTGATAATATGTACTAATACATTTAATCATTATTTATCTAATAATATTATTATAATTAAATAATATTAGTCCATGTCCCTATCCCCTGGTCCAGTCCGGTTGGCTAGTCAAATTTAGTCGTTGGTCCAGTCTAGTTGCCCAGTTCGATATAGCCGTTTCCGAGTCAAACATAGCCGTTGGAAGATCTACTCTCCCTATATAACATGCAGCCATGATCTAGTTCTTCAACTTGTCCTGACGATGGACCACACTCGTTGGTTCGAAAAGCGTCAACAAATGTATTATAATGTGATTTACACTAAAAAATCTTCTCATAAAACTTGATATGGATCACAGAAGCCTCAATTCAACAATTGAAAAGCTTAAACTTGTCCTTCATCCTTTTGGCGAGGTCGCATTCGCCTACCTTTCCGCCAAATTCCTTGGCCAGATTCAACCCTGAGTGTGGTAACAATGTGATCCTATGGCTCAACATACCTATGATTGGTATCGGTTCTCCCAGCCATAGGCATCTGTCGTGCACCAAGCATAGAAATTTTTTGATCACCATAAAATTTATGGGCGCACAGTTGTAATGCGGTACCCATAACAGGTTCAACATTCCTGCCTTGTCCACCCCTCTAATCCACTTCCTCGGCTCCAGCGTGGTGACACCAAAATCTTTATAGAAGACGCAGGTCATAAATGTATCAGTGGCCAAGTGGGGGAACTGCTCAGTATCCACCAAGTTCCAATCCTCTAACTTCGGATGTGGGACACGTGCCAAGCGCGGACCTTCGAATTTGATCTGGTCTGGTAGCAACGGTGTGTTAAGTAAAAATTTGCCCTCATCTGGGTCCTTCGGGACCTTCACCTTACCTTGGCGTGAAGGGATGTATTATGGTAACCTGGAAATAGGGTCTACCCCCTCAATATTTATATCCTCTGTGCCCATACCAGTTTATTCTGCGCCCTCATTGGATTCTAGGTTCACCACCTTGCCTTTCTCTTGCGCGGTGGGCTTCTCTTTCTTCTGGTGCTTCCTTGGTGACTCATGCATCGGCTGTGCCACTTTCTGCTTATCCTTCTTGGTCTTTGGACCCTCTTTGGTCGGCGTAGGCCTCGGCCTGGGTGACCTCGACTATTTTGGCACTTTTGCAGGCACCTCTAAACTTACGACCTCAGGGAAAACTCCCTAAGAGGCCATCGATCCTCCAACACTTGCGGTTTCCATGGGTGCCGACATGAGGCTAGTAAGGAGCTCCTGTGTTTCCTTAGGCAACCCGTCAAACACTGAACTGGCCACCAAAGCCTCAAAACTCTCAGGGTTCATGCACAATGGATAACTCGACACCTCAATTCTCAAACTGCAAAGTGTTTTTTGTTGAGTAGCCATCTGTAATTTATAAGCAAATTCAAATTCAAATCTGACCGTTCCCTCCAAAATCCACTCATAAATGCTAGATTGGCGACAGATTTTCAAATATTTCGCTCTTAAATTTATCCTTAAATGTCGTCTCCCCCACTCCTCTTAGCCGTTTTCTCACTGTCAAATCATGAACAGTGACCGTAACGATCACTTTCTAGCAGCCCTGCGAGGTTTCTCCCTCGATATCGCAACCCCCCTCACGCTTTTGCTGATGCTGTGACATCCCTTCATTTTGCGCAGTTCCCCAGTTGCGCAGCTCTATAACAAAAAGGAAGTGTAGTTTATAGTCCTGTGCCTCCTTTCAGCTGCCTGGAGCACTAAGACTGTGCTTCCACCATATAGTCATCTTGCCGGATCCCTGGTGTATGGCTTCAATGGACTGCCATTTACCTTTCCTGGGAAGGGATCTCCATTCAACTTCACTAGCTGAACTGCTCCACCATCAATAATCTCCTTGATGACATATGGCCCTAGCCAATGCATCCAAAATTTTCCTGGAAATTTGTCAAACTTGCTGTCATATAATAACACTAAATCGTTTACCGTGAAGGTGCGCAGTTTGATGTGCCGATCGTGCCATGCCTTTTTGCGCTCCTTTTGAACTTGCCGATGGAATCCAGCCAAAAATCTATCTTCTTCCAGTTTTGTTAGCTGCGCAAGCCTCTCTTCCAGGGCTCCGCGATCTGCCATTCCTTTGAATACTGCTATGCATAGACTAGGTACAATGTACTCCATCGGCATCACAACTTCTACGCCATAAACTAGCCTGAAAGGCGTTTGTCCAGTCATCTTTTTGCAAGTCGTTCTATAAGCCCATAACACTGTGGATATGCGCATGTCCCAATCATTCCTTTGTTCATTCCAAACCTTCGTCAACGCATTTTCTAATATCTTATTAAACGCTTCCACCGTCCCATTAGCTTACAGATGATATGGTGTACTCTTTTGATGATAAACCTAGAATTCCTTCATCAGCGCGCTGGTTGTTTCATTACGGAAATGCGTACCGTGATCGCTCATCAAAATCTTCAGGCAACCGAACCTTGTTAGCTGTTGACCTAGGTTGTCATTGATGTCAATATGGAAATATTCTGGATACTAAAGGATGACATGAAGCCAAGGGGAAGCAGAGCAGATTCATGAAGAGATAGGAGCAAGGCGATCAGGATAGCCAAGCCATAAGCAAAGCGGAGTTACCTAAGGAGGCAGATCAAAGCATATCACAAGATATCAGAGCAAGAGAGGTGTTCATATATGCAAGGAGGTCTTTGAAAGACACTGCCAAGCCAGAGGAGAAGATGGAGAACAGAGGAGTAGATAGAGCATCAGAGGAAGAAGATTACACAATCGGGAGCTATCAGAGGCAAAACCCATCTATATATGCATTAACAGCTATCAGAGCAACAATCCAAACGAATACCGATCAAAGGAGCATAGAGGAAGAGTGGAGGACACAACGATAGAGCAAACAGAGGAGAAAATAGAGCCATGGGACGCAACAAACACAGTTGTCGGAGCCACAGAGGAAGCAGACACAGCTATCAGGAGCCATATATCCACAGATAACACCATCAGGAGCTATCGGAGGAGTAGAGCTATCACATATGCCAAGAGTAAGGCGCATTAGTGGAGAAGCATATAAACAAAGTTAAAATAGCAGAGCAATATATATATATATATATAAACAACGGAGCGAGATTATGTATCAGGAGTGCTAAAGGCCTTGCCTCATTAAAACCTCCGATTACGATATACAATTGCAGACCAGATGATCCTATTATATCGCGTATATTGTAATGTCACGTCCGTTGCTATATCACAAGCCGTAAAGCCTTGCCACATGAAAGCACTGATTGCGATAGAACTGTGGACCTGACGGACTTATTATAAACAATTTAATATAATATCGCATCCGGTATCAGCCATCAGCCATCGGCAATGCTTTAGGCTCGACTTATAGAAGAACCTCCAAAAGTGGCAATTGTGATAATGTACACGGACCTGATGGTCCTATTATATAGCACCCTATTATTATATCGCATCCGCAGGAGGATCGGCCCATCGACCATCGACGATGTCATGGGGTCGATATATAAAAGACCCCCGAAAGCCTCATCTCTCCGATTGCGATTGTAAGACCAGACTTGATGCAACAATGAAAGGTGGCTTAATGTCTTATCGCGTCCATCGGCCATCGGCCATTGGCGACTGCCGATTGCAATTACAAGGCGGACCCGATACATTATAGACTCAGGTGAATTAAAATTGAAGTTCGCCCTTAGCGATTCGCTAGTGTTTCTTCTCTGATTCCCTGCGTATTTGATATTTTCCGTGCTGTTGGGTCCCTATAATACTAGTGATTACCCCATTACTATTGTAGTTATACCCCTTATTTATATCGTTGTGCCCCTATTACCCCCATATTGTTATTTCTGTGCCCCATAGAATCCCTCTATTGTTATTTTTGTGGCTTTATATTATTATTGTTAGGTCGGCTAGATTATATTGTGACTCCTTAGACTCCTATATATAGAAAGGAGGTTTTGTCATTTGTATCATCCAAGAATTGTTCATTTATGTAATGTAAAGGAGGTTGCCCCCTCGAAGAGGCTGAATTCTAAGGCGTTGATCTATATTTTCTATCTTTTCTTGAGCTGGTTTCATAACATTTGGTATCAGAGCTTTGGATTCTAGGGTTTCGCTGCTCCAAACATGTCATCGTGGTATTTTCACTATAACTTTTTTTCTGTGACGTTTCAGAAGTCGTAAAAAAAACCCATTTGAGAAGAAATCACGCTGAACCTTAGGTCTGAATTTTAGAGCTTTTTGCGCGATATTTGTGGAGATATGATCTGAGGAAGTTGGTCTTTTTGCAGACTCCTGAATTACATTCAAAACAGGTGACCTGGGGAAAATAGTCATAACTTTCTCTCTGAGGATCAGATTGAAATTTCGTAAGAAGGTACAGAAAGAGGATGGACTTTAGTTTCTTGTGTGTGTGTTTCAGATTCAAAGGTTGAAACAGTGACTCGTGGCACATCGTACAAGTTCGCTCTGCTGAACCAGTCTAAAAGCAAGTCACTGTGGGAGATTTCACATAACTCTTCCTTGGAGAATCCAATTTGACTCAGACTTGTGGCATTGGAAAGAGGACGCAAAAGGCTACTATAGGTAGCAGTTTCAGAACTGGATGATCTGAAATTATAGAGATACATCAGATTCAATATCAAGCTTCTATAAAGTGAAAAAAGGTGTGTAGTTTTTTTTTAAATTTTTGTGTAAGCTTGGTTTAACGAAATTCAAAGGGCATAGTAAAGCATTATTATCGGTAACTGATGCCCCGAGGAAAGAAAATGAAAACACCTAGTAAGGAACCTGAAAGCTCTAGCATGACTCATGAAGAAGAGGAAGAAATGCTACATGATATATCAAAATTACAAGAACAGGTGCAACAAATGTCACGCTCACAAAAAGCTAACAGAAGCTAAGATAAGTGGCGTGGAATCTAAGATAAAGGGCATGGAAGCTAAGATGGATGATTCGAAGATAGATTTGAAGAGAGACATGGCAGATTTGAAGATAGATTTGAAGACAGACATGGAAGAATTGAAGCAGTTGCTACAAGAAAGGGTCACTAATGGTGAAAAGGTAGTAAAGGAAACTCATGATGAGAACAAAAGAAATGTTAATCTTGATTCCATAGACGATAATGTTGGATCAAAGAATCACCATATTCCAAAAATCGATATGAGGAAGTTTGATGGCAAGGATCCCGCCACATGGATATTACAGATGGAGCAATTCTTCGATCTCAATAATGTGCAAAATGCACAAAAGGTACGTGGTGGGCTCCAGTATTGTAGCAATAATGCTACAACTCCTGGAGCTTCCTATCTCTAATTTTATCAACCCGGTAGTTCGTACAAACTTGGAAGCGACGGTGCTGTATGCACAAGTACTAGCTCTTGTCGCAGCTGTCACTTGGTCAGCTGGCACAAGTCCGCTAGGGCTCAAGCCAACTTCTATAGGCTCACAGAAGAAGCTTTATGAATGATGGACGAAAGCTAACTCAAAGGAGACTAGTCTAATCTGCAGAAAGAAAATGAAAGCCAATAAAGCATGAAAACCCTAGTAAACCCTAATTTGACTAGCTAGACCCTTACAATGCAAAACTGTGAATGAAACTACTACCACTAATGCCATTACTTGTAGTGAACTGAAATACATGCATCTAAGCTACTTGCATTTGAAAAGACATGTTTTTGTATTTTTTCATTAAGTGGTTGGATTTATTGTGATGATGCTTTTGATTAGGGTTTGGTTGTGCAGGAGCGGTTGGAATGGAAGGAAAGCATGGGCAAGGTCAGGATGGCTAGGGGAGGTCCCAGAGGGTCTCTAGCATCAGTCCATAGAAGTTTACCACATTCGGATGCTCAGCAACCGAGTTTGCAGGCTTCTACAGGAAGTTTGCAGGGGATCCTACAGGAAACTCAAAGATTTCTACAGGAAGTCTGTGCAATTCTACAGGATGTTGGCCGTGGAAGGTTTTGGGAGATGGTGAAGTGTTGGAGTGGTGTGGAAGGATAGGTGAGATGGAGATGGAGCTGGTGATGGCTCAGGAGCAGAAAAATCAGATGGAGGAAGAGTGCATGCAGTTGGTTGGTGGATGGAAGGCTAGAACAATGAAAAGTCAAGAAAATGAAGCTACGTGGGCAATGGAAGAGCTGGAAGGTAAATGAGCTGAACAGAGGTCAAGGATGTGGCTTTAGGCGTGGTCAAGACGAAGAAGGAGGAAATGGGATGATGTGGAGCAGTGTAAATAAAACAAATTGCTTATGACTGTCACCAAAACGAGAATTCATTAACCTATGCTAACTGTGCTTATGAACTCAATGAACAACAATGCAAATCGTGAAGAGAAGTTGTGCATGAAGTTGTGATGAAGGAGTATGGTTCAAGATCGAAGTGCATGGAAAGATCTATAATGAAAATGACTGTGTTGCAGCATGCATAAAGGTAAAATACTGCGTTTTTTTGGTGGTTGGTGTAGACTGCACCTCAATCTCCAAACAGAGATGGCAGTGGGGTCTCTCTCAACCTTTTTTGGGAGCTCCAATGAATTATAAACCTTCTATTCTGATCTAAGCAACTGAAAACAATTTAACCATGAGCTAATCCTACTTAATCTCATAAAAACTAAATCAGCAGACTGTAACTTCGAATTGCATGACAAAGTAAAGGAACAAAGTGCTGGAACAAAAGGCAAATAACACTACAAAACAGAGGAGATCTATTGCTCTTAGGTTGGACCCTAACCTGAGAGCTATAGCTCCCTTAAAAGCTTAGAGTGAGATCAAAATCTGTCTGCCTTTATTCATAAACAACAATCTGATGTCATGCCAAAACTGGCTTACAAAAAGACTAATTGGCTAACCAAATTGACTAACTAGCTAATCCCAAAAATGACTAACTGAAATGAGGTCTTGAGCCCTCTTATTTATACAATTTGAGGACCCAACAACCCTCCTAAAATTTAGGGACTTGGCTGCCCAAGACTTGTAGTTAATAGCAGTCCAACTTGACTTGCTTCGCTGCCCTTGAGCTGATTGATTCGGTGGCCCTTGAACTCCGAGCTGATGGTGGAGAATTCGAGGTAAGGGCCCATAAATGAGGGGGACACCTTCCTACAAATCCTCTAGCTTGTTCTCCCACAAATTTGGCTGCCAAGTGCTCATTAAGACCTTCAATTTTGTCTCCAAGTTGACCAACAAGGCTACACAAAGCACCCATTAGACTTGTTGGCATAATGACTAACCAAATTCACTCTATTAACATAAAAATAATAAAAAACATGCAATAAACAAATGAGAATGGTGGACTAAGCCAAATTAGGAGGTTGAATGAGCCCAAATAATTGTACATTTTTGGGGCTCATCATCACCCCCCTACTGAAAGTGTTGCTCATCCTCTGAGCAACCAATCTCTCTCCTTGTCTTTGATGGCCCTGATGGCCTCCTTGTCATGCCAAGCTTCTGAAGTGATGTCCTCTTCTCTGTCATGAAACCATGCTTCTTTGCTTCTTCCCACTACTTGCTCCTTTTCCTAAAGAATTCTCAGCTTGGGTATGATTGTGCAAGTATATTCAATCTGATGGCGGAAATGGTGATGAAAGGAGATGAAACCAGTGGAGGATGGAAGAAAAGAGTGGCTGCATGCCTCCTCAACAGACTTCAAGCTTCAAATCCCTCTCCATAATTGATTCTGGCCTGCCAAAAGGCTTCTACAGGATGTTTTTGGTAAAAATACAGAACTTCCTGTAGAAAGTCCTGTAGCTTCCTGTAGAAGGTTGAACCGTGACTAAATTGTGCCCGAACCTTGAAAGAAATGAGTGTTCATGGAGGGGATGGATGTGCTTAGGGTGGCCAACACAAGTGCTGCCTCCTTAGCTAAAATCTCGGCCGATTTCTTCTTTTGCTGCCCTCTTTTCAAACTTCCTGTAGAAACAGTTCGCTGGTTTCCTGTAGAAACAGTCCTGTAGTGGCTTTTTCTGTCTTCCTGTAGAAACAGTATTCACTGTTTGGGTCTGCGCGGCTGAGGGTGCCTTCTTCTTAAACTGTGATGCTAGGCATGGTGAGAATACCCGGGTGACAGTGTCACATTTTTCATCATCATTCATCACTGCTTCATTGAGATCTTGATCTTGCCATGAATGTAGTTATGCCCATACTTCCAGCGCTGAGACTGAGGTTGTCCTCATTATTGCACCATTATTACATCATCATTGAGATCCTCATTGTTGCTTCTTTATCATATCCATGAAGTCTACCTGAAGGTTAGATCTCCATGTGTGTCTAAACTGTGATTGCAACCGTGGAATTCAGATACCCATTGAGAGATATCAATTTACCTTTTCAGATCTGCAGCTAGGATATCTGTTGCCTGTTCAAACAGCATTAGAATACACATCTGATAAGTGGAAACATTAAGTTCACACACAGCCCAGATTTCTGTGGGCAGGTTACAACATGCACCTAGCTGTGTTGGCCATGAACCTGTTGTGAGAACTTGCACGGCCAAAGTAGGCTCTTCGCTGATTTCATTGGATCCTTCCGACGGTTATCATCGACAAACAAAGAAATATATTCTGGTGACATTGTATTCAAATTCATAAAGAATTCAAATGATGAATTCAAAGCATTTTGGAAAGTTTTATCATTGCTAAATGCCATGCTAATAATGTTGTCATACTTATCAAGAAGGTGTTGCACAAAGCCAACTGAATCTTTCAGCGTTTTCCTTCCGCAGAGCTGTTCTCTGCCTTTCCTGTAGACGACATCCTGTAGAAACGCCTGTAGAGCGTGACAGGTGAGAATTTTTTTATTTTTATGAAACGACAGAAATCTAAGGAATCAGGTAGAAATCTTGTAGAGCATCATTGGTTAATTGATCTGGAAGTGGTAGACATGCGCTTCAGTTGACTGCAGTTAAACAGAGGGTGGTGAGAGTCAGCCAAGCATCCTTTAATTTCAACGTGATTTTTGGTGAGGGAGTGAAGTGGCCAAGTGCACGTTGGCCCTATGCAACTGTTGTCTCCACTGCAGTGTTTAACTAGTTGTTCTCTGCTGTTAATCTCATCCATCAAACACGCTGAAGTCTAACTGTCCATCACTACCCGTTTTCAATTTCCTTCCTGCGATGGCTGAGCGCACGTGTCTCATTCACCCACCGAGCGCTGTTGAACTAGATGTGGGTGGCCAGTTAGCTGGCCACCGATTTTTTAATCCTAACCATATCATTCATTCATGCAATGCTCCGATTAGATTCATGCAAACAAAGGAACAAGTTTAGTCACGTACCTTCAAGTTAAACGGCTGATTGTGAAGCGTGTTGCTGCTGCATGCTTGGATCCTTTGATTGCATGAGGCTTGGCTAGTGATTTTTGATTGCTTTTCCTTGTGCAGGTGTCCTCTGGCCGGATCTGAGCTGCATGCAATCGTTTCCACGTTCAACTCTACCCATTCAAGCTGCTGCTGCTACATGGTCACAAAACCAGAACTTCTTTTTGCCATTTCTCCCAAACGGTAGATCGGATTGATCTGAAACTCGGTGAGCATGTTCCTATCATCATTATGCATCTCCCATAGCAAATTCGTGATCAATGGATGCACGGATTTCGAGAAAAATGGAAAATGGCTGAAGATTTCAGAGGTCGATTTCTCGGAAACCGTGCATCGGAATCGGCTGAAACTGCTTGGGTAGGCTACTATCACCCACGTGCATCTCCCCATGAAACAGGTTTTGAAACGGATGCACGGTTATGGAGAAAATGCAAAAATGGCTGATGGTGATGGAGGCTGATTTCTTGGAAACCGTGCACCGGAATTGCATGAAACTGCTCAGGCATGTTGTCATCAACCTTTTACAATTCCCCATAAAACGGTTTGTCAAATGGATGCATGGTTTTCAAGTTATGGCAAAAACAAATTCTGCTCTATGTGTTTTTGCTTCAAGGCACTTTGCATTTTGGTTGCATGGGATGACAAAATGAATTTTGGCTGTGATGCAGGTATGGAGATGATGGAGGAGGAGTTGGAAGATTGTAGGAGGACTTCTGAACCTTTGAGGAAGCTACATGCCTAGTTTCCCACAATTTCTACAGGAAGTTCCTGTAGAAGCACAATGAGAAGCACAAGGAGGTGGAAAAAAATGATGGATGAAGGCAAGGGATGGACACACAAGTGCTTGTAGGCCTAATCAACAGATTCCCACCATTAGATTCACTTTTGAAATTGGATTTGGCTCGTCCAAAGGTTCTACAGGATGTTTCCTGTTGAAATACAAAGCTTCCTGTAGAAGGCAAGAAAATTCCTTTGACCTTGATTTGAGTGCTCCTCCTGTCATGAAACGTCCTTCTTGCAACTTGCAATGTCACTGCTGCAACATGAAATTATTCAATGGAGATTAGCTTTATTTTTCTTTTCCTTTTTCTCTTTTTTTTTTTTTTTTTTTGAAAAACAACTAGGGTGGCTCATGGAGGTTTTCACCCTAATTGCCTGCCTTGGGCGCCTCCAAGGGAGGTTTTCACCCAAAGATCTTATTCTCTTTTCTCTTTTTTCCCAACCCATTGACCGCCTCATGGAGGTTTTCAATCAATGAGCCAATCTAAGGCGCCTCCGAGGAGGTTTTCACCTTAGATTTCTATTTTCCTCTTTTTTTCATTTTTTTTTCCTTTTTCTTTTTTCTCTTTTTTTTTTTTTCTTTTTTCCTACCCTACCCTACTTGAAAAAAAAAATCATTTTCAAGTATAAGAATACTTCCAATGGAGCCATGTGCACATCGAGATTAGAGAAAAAATGATGTGGAGACTCGAAATGCATGCTTGGATAGGTATCCAGATCTCAGAGACCAAATGATCTGACCTTGAAGGGATCAAACATAACTGAGGAAGAGAGTACTGCTGCAACTTAATGACTGCCTGGAACCATGTCTCAATATAGCTTTGATATCCTTGGTTCTTTTGCTGATCTGGATCATTCTTCATGTCACCTTCTATCATGACCTTCTGATCTTCCTCTTTTTGTTGATCTTTCTCTTGAATACATGGAAGATTTGATGGTAACCATGAAGGAACTCTCTCGATCTCTGATTCTGATCTCTTCTCTTCATCAAGTGTAGCCCATGGTTCTTTGATCTTTTCTTTTGAATCTTCTTCTGCTGGATGTGGTCCTTCAATGCTTGCAATATAGTCTCTTTTTTGCAAGGCTCTTCCTGAGCTTTGGTGAACATCATTGAGCTCAAAAGGAGTCATTTGCACATGTTGTGCCTCAGCTTTGCAATTTGGTTGAGCTGCTCCATTGCATGGTTTTGGAAATGGTGCTACGGGTAGCTGAGTGGAGGGGTGTAATTGAGATGGAGGTGGATGGCATTGTGGTTGGGTAGGCATTTGGGGTTGCCTTGGTGGAGGAGGAGGCGATGGTTGTGGATGAGCAGGTGGATGAGGAAAATGAGCGGGATGAGAGTTGTACTGGGGCCTCCACTCCTGATAAGGCGCATTCCACTGAGGCTGTGGCTGAGCATAAGAGTGAAATGAATGAGCAACTGGTTGGGCATAATATGGATCTGTGAAGGAACAAGGAGGATATGACCAAGGAGGAGATGTAGACCAGGAAGGATGAGCAGGGGGACCCCAAGAAGGCATGAAAGTGGCTTGGTAGGGGTCATAATAGGTCTCAGGTGTCCCTTGCAGTTCCTACTGGTAAGATCTAGGTCCATGCGGCCAACTTTGGTTCATGTAATAGAGTGATTCAGTGGCTCCTTTGGCTCTCTGATATGTAACTTTGAATCTGGGTAAGGAAGGGCACTGATCTGTAGGATGGTATTTTTCACAGACAAAACACACTTCTATGGAGTACAATGGACATTCGTTCCTAGGATGCTCTCTAGTGCACCTAGGACAAAAAATGACCAAAGCCCTCTTGGCTTCCTCTTGCTTCTGTTGGATCTGCAAGGTATCCAGTTACATGGCAAGAAACTGCCTCATATCACTCTTGAAATCTTTGATTTGATTTTCAAATTCATCTTTGGACAAGATGTTGCTCCCAACATTTCTACTTGTAGCCATTTGCTCCAGAGGAATGTTTTCTTCTTCTTCTCCCCTAGAGGTTCTTCAGATATGTCTTGATGTCCACCCAGGGGTCCTTCAATCACAGCCATCGAAGAAGAGAGAATCTTGGCTGTGTGAAGCAGTGGGGGTGTTGTGCAATCATTTTTCTAACTTATCTCTACTCCTACAAGGCATGAAATGAAATCTTTTTGGTTGATTTTTTTGTTTTTTTTTTTTTACTTCTACTTGCAAAATTGAAATAGATTGAACTGCAACTAACTATCTTGCTAAAATGAAAATGCGGAATTGAAATGAAAGCAGGAAAGGACTAATCTATTTTGCTCAAATGAAATTGCAGGAATGAAATGCTAGGCTACGCTTGCGGAATTGAAATGCTAATCTATGCTTGCAGAAATGAAATTGCGGAATTGAAATGCTAATCTATGAAAGCGGGAAAGGCTAATCTATGAAAGCGGGAAATACTAATCTATGAAAGCAGGAAATGCTAATCTACTTTTGCATAAATGAAATTGCATAATGGAAATGAAATAAACTACTTAGCAGAAGGTTGTAGTAGAAAATAGAAGAATAGCAACAATCACCAATACTCTGCCGCTTCCCCGGCAACGACGCCAAAAAGGTGGTGGGCTCCAGTATTGTAGCAATAATGCTACAACTCCTGGAGCTTCCTATCTCTAATTTTATCAACCCGGTAGTTCGTACAAACTTGGAAGCGACGGTGCTGTATGCACAAGTACTAGCTCTTGTCGCAGCTGTCACTTGGTCAGCTGGCACAAGTCCGCTAGGGCTCAAGCCAACTTCTATAGGCTCACAGAAGAAGCTTTATGAATGATGGACGAAAGCTAACTCAAAGGAGACTAGTCTAATCTGCAGAAAGAAACTGAAAGCCAATAAAGCATGAAAACCCTAGTAAACCCTAATTTGACTAGCTAGACCCTTACAATGCAAAACTGTGAATGAAACTACTACCACTAATGCCATTACTTGTAGTGAACTGAAATACATGCATCTAAGCTACTTGCATATGAAAAGACATGTTTTTGTATTTTTTCATTAAGTGGTTGGATTTATTGTGATGATGCTTTTGATTAGGGTTTGGTTGTGCAGGAGCGGTTGGAATGGAAGGAAAGCATGGGCAAGGTCAGGATGGCTAGGGGAGGTCCCAGAGGGTCTCTAGCATCAGTCCATAGAAGTCTACCACGTTCAGATGCTCAGCAACTGAGTTTGCAGGCTTCTACAGGAAGTCTGCAGGGGATCCTACAGGAAACTCAGAGATTTCTACAGGAAGTCTGTGCAATTCTACAGGATGTTGGCCGTGGAAGGTTTTGGGAGATGGTGAAGTGTTGGAGTGGTGTGGAAGGATAGGTGAGATGGAGATGGAGCTGGTGATGGCTCAGGAGCAGAAAAATCAGATGGAGGAAGAGTGCATGCAGTTGGTTGGTGGATGGAAGGCTAGAACAATGAAAAGTCAAGAAAATGAAGCTACGTGGGCAATGGAAGAGCTGGAAGGTAAACGAGCTGAACAGAGGTCAAGGATGTGGCTTTAGGCGTGGTCAAGACGAAGAAGGAGGAAATGGGATGATGTGGAGCAGTGTAAATAAAACAAATTGCTTATGACTGTCACCAAAACGAGAATTCATTAACCTATGCTAACTGTTCTTATGAACTCAATGAACAACAATGCAAATCGTGAAGAGAAGTTGTGCATGAAGTTGTGATGAAGGAGTATGGTTCAAGATCGAAGTGCATGGAAAGATCTATAATGAAAATGACTGTGTTGCAGCATGCATAAAGGTAAAAGACTTCGTTTTTTTGGTGGTTGGTGTAGACTGCACCCCAATCTCCAAACAGAGATGGCAGTGGGGTCTCTCTCAACCTTTTTTGGGAGCTCCAATGAATTATAAACCTTCTATTCTGATCTAAGCAACTGAAAACAATTTAACCATGAGCTAATCCTACTTAATCTCATAAAAACTAAATCAGCAGACTGTAACTTCGAATTGCATGACAAAGCAAAGGAACAAAGTGCTGGAACAAAAGGCAAATAACACTACAAAACATAGGAGGTCTATTGCTCTCAGGTTGGGCCCTAACCTGAGAGCTATAGCTCCCTTAAAAGCTTAGAGTGAGATCAAAATATGCCTGCCTTTATTCATAAACAACAATCTGATGTCATGCCAAAACTGGCTTACAAAAAGACTAATTGGCTAACCAAATTGACTAACTAGCTAATCCCAAAAATGACTAACTGAAATGAGGTCTTGAGCCCTCTTATTTATACAGTTTGAGGACCCAACAGTCCTCCTAAAATTTAGGGACTTGGCTGCCCAAGACTTGTAGTTAACAGCAGTCCAACTTGACTTGCTTGGCTGCCCTTGAGCTGATTGATTCGGTGGCCCTTGAACTCCGAGCTGATGGTGGAGAATTCGAGGTAAGGGCCCATAAATGAGGGGGACACCTTCCTACAAATCCTCTAGCTTGTTCTCCCACGAATTTGGCTTCCAAGTGCTCATTAAGACCTTCAATTTTGTCTCCAAGTTGACCAACAAGGCTACACAAAGCACCCATTAGACTTGTTGGCATAATGACTAACCAAATTCACTCTATTAACATAAAAATAATAAAAAACATGCAATAAACAAATGAGAATGGTGGACTAAGCCAAATTAGGAGGTTGAATGAGCCCAAATAATTGTACATTTTTGGGGCTCATCAGTACGTATGGCAACTGTATATTTGGAACCAAATCAGTTTGTATGGTATCAATGGCTTTGCTCTCGTAAACAATTTATCACTTGGACAATTTTTACGGAAGAATTGATAACACATTATGAAGATACAAAAAGCAACACTTTTTTTAGCCAATTGATAAGTCTCAAACAAAAGGGTTCAGTAATGGAGCACATTGAGGAGTTCCAAAAATTGAACATAAGGGTAAAAGATATTCCAGAGTAGCATAGGATTGATGTGTTCATAGGGTCTTTAAAGGATAATATCCAACATGATGTTCGCCTTTGGGAACCTGATTCATTAGAGAAGGCATTCAGGTTAGCAAGAAAAATGGAAAGCAAAATTATGGCAACCAGGAAGCATACCACTCACAACTATAAAGACAGAAGTGTTGTTGCCCCTAGTCTTCCACAACCTATAAGGTTGACACCACAACAATTGGAAGAAAAAAGAGCAAAAGGGCTTTGTTACAGTTGTGATAGCAAATACACTAAAGGTCATGAGTGTGCTGAGAAGAAATTATTCTACATAGATTGTGAAGAGGAAGAAGAAAAGGAGCAATAAAGGTCAAAAGAAGAAGATATACTCCAGGAACAAAGCCTAGATGAAGAACAAATAAATCCGACCATATCTTGTAATGCATTGGTGGGAATTACCACTCCTCAAACCATCAAGATAGAAGGACAAATCAAGAAGAAAAAGGTAATAGTGTTGATTGATTCAGGAAGCACACACAATTTTATTCATTTTAGGGTAGCAAAAGAATTGAATTGCTTCCTATATCCAGCACCAGAGTGTCAAGTGATGATTGCAAATGGAGGAACAATAAATTGCTCTGGAAAGTGCCATAATATCAAGCTATCCATGGGAGAATATGTATTGACTAGCCCAATGCTTTTCATTCCAATGGGAGGTGCTGATGTTGTACTAGGAGTCCAATGGCTACAATCCTTGGGTACAATAGCTTTTAATTTTCAAGAACTTTTCATCAAATTTTCTACGGAAGGAAAGGAAGTTGAATTAAGGGGTATTGCAGGGAAACTAGGAAAGATAATAAGCTCTAATAGCATGACAAAGCTTCTTAAAAAGGAGCAAAGAGGTGTAATTGCATAATTATGTTCGCTAGATGTTTCCACATTGGAATCATCTATTTCTCCAGATCTCCAAAAAGTCCTGGACAATCATTCCAAGGTATTTGAGACTCCAAAAGGTCTCCCACCTATGCGTAGTCATGATCATGCTATTCATCTGATTCCAGGAAGTGTTCCTCCAAACATCAGGCCGTACAGATATCCCTATGTCCAAAAAAGTGAAATTGAACGTATGGTTGCATAAATGCTAGAGGCTGGTATAATTCAACCGAGTCAAAGTTCTTTCTCAGCTCCAGCAGTATTGGTGCACAAGAAGGATGGATCATGGCGCATGTGTCCGGATTATAGGGAGCTCAACAAGCTCACTATTAAAGATAAGTTCCCCATTCCCGTTATTGATGAATTACTGGATGAATTGCATGGATCAATTTACTTCACCAAGTTGGATCTTCGTTCGGGATATCATCAAATCAGAATGAAGATTGAAGACATTCCGAAAACGACATTTAGAACTCATGAGGGTCATTATGAATTTTTGGTCATGCCTTTTGGCCTTACCAATGCACCTTCAACATTTCAAGGTTTGATGAATTCAATTTTCAAACCATTCCTTAGAAGATTTGTGTTAGTATTTTTTGATGATATACTAATCTACAGCAAGTCTTGGAAGGATCATGTTGAACATGTTGACAGGGTGCTACAACTATTGGAGGAGAAACAATTATATGTAAAAAGATCCAAATGTTTCTTTGGAGTCCAGGAGGTGGAATATTTGGGTCATATTGTATCTCATGAAGGAGTTAAGGTAGACCCTAGCAAAATTAAAGCCATTAAGGAATGGAAAATCCCCACATCCATAAAGCATCTGCGAGGATTTCTTGGGTTGACAGGGTATTATCGCAAGTTTGTTAAGAATTATGGGAGAATAGCAGCACCTCTAACAACATTATTGAAGAAAGATTCATTTTCATGGACTCCGGAAGTGTTAGGATATTCCGACACATAGGATATAGTTAAGTTCAACTTGGTCTAGTGTAGAGTTAGGTAAAGTGTGTTTCTTTACCGTTGTACATTTTGTAACTTACAATCCGACGGTCACGATATGTAGTGATCCGACGGTTCATTCTCTCCTCGGTATTACCGACACTTGATCCGTGGCTTGACACCCGATTGGTCCATGAATTCTATTTAAAGCGCATGGAGGGTCATTGTTCGGGTAATCCGTGCATGAGAGAAGCTTATGTAAATTTTCATTCTTTGATTAATAAATTTCCTGTAGTACCCACGTTGGGACAGGCCGTGGACTGTTTCCCTCTTTGAGGGTTTTAACCACGTCAAAAATACTGGTGTATTGATCTGTGATCTGGTTGTGAGCGGTGTCCTTTTGGTATTCTTTCTGAGGAACTTACCCTGTAAATTCCTACATGGTATCAGAGCTATTTGAGGGCCGCGTCCGTTGGTGATCCAAATCTGAAGCCGGTAGAACTGCATGCGGCTGTCGTTTCCTAGATCTGCTGTTTCTGACTGCTTTCGGGCCGAGAGGACTGCTCTGTTGCGTTCGGAGCATCTGTTCCAGTGAGGAACCCCTTTCGTTTCACGCGAAAAGGTTTCCGGTAGCCCTAGCTGCGTCATTTTTCAGATCGGGAGGTATACAGTGTTTTTTGCAGTTTACTATTATTTTCTCTCTGCTTATTTCGGTTTCGGTTTATTTAGCCTTTTTTTTTTAACCGGATCTATACCTTTCATTTCTGCGTATGCTCTTTGCCCTGCGACTCTGTGCGATCTGGGCAAATCAGAAACAGAAAGGAAGGATTTTTCTCATGCGTATGCTCTTTTCCCTGCACCTTAGTGTGATCTCGGAAAATCAGAAACATTGAGAAAAATATTTAGTTTTTCGGCTAAAGCTAACTTTGAGATTTTTTTTTTTTTTTTAAATTTCTAGTTTTTTGGCTAAAGCTAACTTCGAGCCGCAAGGTTCGTTTTTTCTTTGCATATTCGTGTTGGGTTTTGTGTTTTGTAGGGAAAAAGAGCTTTCTCAAGGCAAGCACGCAAACCAAGGCCCCCCCCCCTCTCTCTCTCTCTCTCTCTCTCAAATTTTTTGTATAGATCAATTGGTTCAAAGCTATTTTAAGAGAGTAGAGGTCTTGGGTTCAAGTCTCCATTTTGTGGGGGCGGATTTTTTCATTCCCGCACATTCGCGCACTTTGCCGGCAACGTCAACAATTTTTTTAAAAAGCCATAACTTCTTCATCCGGAAGCCTTTTTCAGAGCCGTTTTTTTTAAAACTGCCTATTTTTTCGAGATCTATCCATTGGAACACTTACTTTCAGCATCTTCAGCTTCAGTTTTTAAAAAAAATGGAAAGTCCATGCCAAGTCATTCTTGACAGCACTAACTACTTCCAATGGGTAGCCTACATGGAAGATTTACTTAGAAGTAAAGGTCTCTTCAGAATAGCCACAGACCAAGAGAAGAAACCAAAAGATGAAGACAAGGCTGCAAAATGGGAAAATAGACAAGATCAAGCACGTGGTTTGATAGGGATGTCTATTTCTCCTGATCTTAGATTCCACATTGCAGAACTTGAGACTCCTCATGAAGCATTAGAAAAACTCGCTAAAGTTTTTGGGATTAAAAATGAAATTAGAGCCCATCAACTTGAAAATGAGTTGCTTACTTTGGATCCTAATAATTTTTCTTGCATTGAAGATTTCTTGTCCAAATTCAAGACCCTTAGATATCTCTTGGAAGGTGTTAAAGTTAAGAAAGAAGATGGTAACCTTATTTATTCCATCCTTACTAAGTTGGGACCAGCCTACTCTGTATTTGTTTCCACTTTCCATTCTACAAGGGAAGCTTTCATTTGTCAAGGAAAAGACTACAAGGCCCCTTCCTTTGACTCCTTTTGTGATTCCTTAATAAGAGAACAAGAAAAACTCTTACACCTTGGTCTTCTTAATCTTGGAAACTCTTCCACGAAAGCGTTAGCCGCCCAGCAGCAACCAAATTCAAAGAATCCTAAGAAGTCATATCCTCAAAAGAATGGTCCTAAACCAACTCAGCCTCAAAATGAAAGATCATTTCAGCAAAATGATAAGACCAATAAAAACAAATGGAAGAAGACTGATAGACATTGTAACTTTTGTAATCGAGATGGCCACTTAGAATCTAAATGCTTTAAGAAGATGGAAGCCTTGGAAGCCGCAATGAAGAAACATAACATCCATGTGGAGCCTACTTCAACTTCAACTTCCGGAATGGCACTTTCTGCATGTCGTTGTCAATCATCTCAGTCTGGTTATGCATTAAATGTATCTTCTTCTTCTTCTCATTCTCATGAGTGGCTCATTGATTCTGGAGCCTCTTATCACATGGCCAAAAACCAAGCCATGTTTTCTTCTTTAAATGATTGTAACACCAAAAATATATATGTTGGTGATGATAGATCTCTTAATGTTGTAGGGACTGGAACTGTTCATCTAGACAATGGTCAGTTTAATGATGTATTATGTGTTCCAACCTTATCCTGCAACCTTCTATCTGTCTATCAGATAACTCATTCAGGTGAAGGTAAAATTGTTGAATTTTCACCTCATGATGTTGTAATCAAGGATCTAAAAGATCCTAAACAGATTCTAGCTACTGGTCTTGCTGATGATTCCACAAGGTTGTATAAGTTTCACAACTTTGGGTCATCAAATCTTCCCTCAGTATTTGTTGCTCATAATGATGAAGTGAGCAAACTTTGGCATGAGCGATTTGGTCACTTAAACTATCGCTCCCTTCAGCATCTATGTAAAGAAAATATGGTGACAGGTCTTCCTATGGTATCTTGCAGAGATGGTGTTTGTTTCGGATGTGTACTCGGAAAACATCATCGGGACAGTTTTGACAAACGTGCCTCTTGGCACGCCTCAGCCCATTTACAGCTTGTGCACAGTGATTTATGTGGTCCTCTTCCTGTTGCTTCATTCTCTGGCTGCAAGTACTTCTTAACTTTCATTGATGATTTCTCCAGACGCACTTGGGTATACTTCTTAAAACTCAAGAGCGAAGTATTTAACACATTTTTGGCCTTCAAAGCCTTTGTTGAAAAACAATCTGGACATCAAATTCTTAAGCTAAGAACTGATAATGGTGGAGAATATGTTAAAAACACATTCATCAACTTTTGCACCGAAAATGGAATTCAAATGCAACATACTGTTCCATACACTCCACAACAAAATGGTGTAGCTGAAAGGAAAAATCGCACCTTAAAGGAAATGGCTAATTGTATGCTGCAATCTAAAGGACTCAGTCTTAGTTTTTGGGCCGAAGCAATTAATTGTGAAAATTATATAATCAATCGCACTCCTACTAAGGTTCTAGAGAATATCACTCCAGAAGAAGCTTGGAGTTCCATTAAACCAGATGTAAGTCACTTTCGTGTGTTTGGAAGTGAAGCATGGGCCCATATTCCAGATGAAAAGCATAAAGCTTTAGAACCTAAGAGTGAGAAATGTACTTTTGTTGGATATTCTGAAGATGTAAAAGGTTATAGACTTATTCCATTTAAGTCCAAAAATGTTATCATTAGAAGAGATGTAAAATTTGATGAAAATAAATCGGCCTGCGAGCCTAGTCCGGCGGATGTGCCACCTCTTCCTATCTCTTCTACTTTTGAAAACATTTCTTCTTCAGATGATGAAAGCGAGGATGATAATCCTCCCCCACCTTCTCAGGATCCTCAACTTCCAAGATGGGTCCATGCTACTCGGGATGAGCCGGTGATCCTACAGATCAACGACGTACACGTTCTCAGTTTGAAAGAGCCTCTTCTTTACTGGCTCAAGCTCCAGTAAATCATGATCCTGACACTTTTGCAGAAGCTTCAGGCCATCCACATTGGGAAGCAGCTATGAATGAAGAATATCATTCATTGATGAAAAATGATACATGGGATCTTGTTCCTCTACCAAAGGGACGCAAACTTGTTAGATGTAAATGGGTTTACAGAACCAAGTATGGACCAGATGGGAAAGTTGATAAACATAAAGCTCGTCTCGTTGCTAAGGGCTTTTCACAGGTTGAAGGCATTGACTACACTGAAACCTTCTCCCCTGTTGCCAAAATGAACTCTATCCGCCTTGTTCTTTCCCTTGCTGCCTCTTTAAAATGGGAAGTCCATCAGATGGATGTTAAATCTGCCTTCTTGCATGGGGACTTGCAGGAAGAAATCTATATGGAACAACCCATTGGCTTCATACAAACAGACTCCAGCCTTGTTTGTCGACTTAAGAAATCCCTTTATGGCCTCAAGCAAGCTCCTCGGGCTTGGTATGCCAAAATGGATAGCTTTCTTTTAGAATCTGGCTTTTCTAGGTGTCATTCTGACAATACTGTCTACACCAAGGAAGTGGGCAACTCTCTTATCATCCTTGTTCTTTATGTTGATGATCTTATTCTTACTGGTAGTGATCCCAACCTTATAAACCATGTGAAGTCCAACCTTAAAAATAAATTTGAAATGACAGACTTAGGACACTTACACTATTTTCTCGGTCTTCAAGTCTTGCAATCCAAGGAGGGTATTTTCCTTTCCCAATCCAAGTATGCTTGTGATATTCTTCGTCATTTTCACATGGAAGACTGTAAGCCAGCCCCTTCTTCCCTTCAGTCTGGAGTCAAACTTTCAGTCTCTTGTACTTCTCCTGAAGTTGATGCTACCTTATACCGTCAACTTGTAGGAAAACTCTTGTATTTAACCCATACTCGTCCTGATCTTTCCTTTGCTGTTGGCCTTGTTGCTCGTTTTATGCAAAACCCCCGTGAAAGTCATTGGAAAGCAGCTAAAAGAATACTTCGTTATGTTCGAGGTACAGTACAGTTTGGGATTCATTACAGTGCCAAAGCAGCTCCTCTATTAGTTGGTTTCACTGATTCTGATTGGGCTAGTGACCCTGATGATCGGAAGTCTACTGCCGGTTATGTCTTCACTCTTGGTTCAGGACCTATTACATGGGCTTGTAAGAAACAGGCTGCCATTTCTCTTTCGTCAACAGAAGCAGAGTATCGTGGTGCCGTGGAAGCTAGTAAGGAAGCCTTGTGGCTTCGTCAGATCCTATCAGAGTTTGGCTTTGAGCAGCAGCATCCAACAACACTTTGGTGTGATAATCAAAGTGCCATTCAGCTATGCAAAGATCCAGTCCAGCATCAGCGCAACAAAAACATTGAACTACACTTGCACTTCATCAGAAAGCTCATTCATGACCATGTTCTTGAAGTGCAATATTGTCCAACAGATGATCAGGTTGCAGACATCTTCACAAAGGCTCTCACAGAGGCGAAGTTCACTAAACTTCGATATATGCTTGGAGTTCAGGAAGTTGTCACTAAGGGGGGATAGGCTCTAGTGCCTCCTTCCTTCTCCTATTGTGTCATATTTGTAAATCCTTCAATCCTATCCCAAGTTGTTCTTAAGGGGGGATGTTAGGATATTCCGACACATAGGATATAGTTAAGTTCAACTTGGTCTAGTGTAGAGTTAGGTATAGAGTTAGGTAAAGTGTGTTTCTTTACCGTTGTACATTTTGTAACTTACAATCCGACGGTCACAATATGTAGTGATCCGACGGTTCATTCTCTCCTCGGTATTACCGACACTTGATCCGTGGCTTGACACCCGATTGGTCCATGAATTCTATTTAAAGCGCATGGAGGGTCATTGTTCGGGTAATCCGTGCATGAGAGAAGCTTATGTAAATTTTCATTCTTTGATTAATAAATTGCCTGTAGTACCCACGTTGGGACAGGCCGTGGACTGTTTCCCTCTTTGAGGGTTTTAACCACGTCAAAAATACTGGTGTATTGATCTGTGATCTGGTTTTGAGCAGTGTCCTTTTGGTATTCTTTCTGAGGAACTTACCCTGTAAATTCCTACAGGAAGCAACAAAGGCCTTTGAACATCTTAAAGAGGCAATGTGCCAAGCACCGGTCTTAGCTACACCGGACTTCACAAAAACCTTTATTGTGGAATGTGATGCTTCAGGAAATGGAATTGGTGCTGTTCTAATGCAAGATGAAAGACCCATTGCTTTTGAAAGTCGTCCAATCAAGGGAAAGTTTTTAAGCAAAGCTATTTATGAGAAGGAAATGTTGGCAATACTCCATGCACTTAAGAAATGGCGACCCTACCTAATGGGAAGGCACTTAAAGGTAAAAACGGATCATGATAGCCTTAAATACTTTTTAGAACAAAGATTATCCTCTGAAGAGCAACAAAAGTGGGTCACAAAGATGTTGGGTTATGACTTTGAAATCATCTACAAAAAAGGGAAGCAAAATGTGGTGGCAGATGCACTCTCAGGAAAGGATGAGGATGTGGAAGCATTGTTGTGTGCCATTTCTATTATCCAACCAGATTGGATAAACGAAGCAAGGGAGGAATGGAAGAATGACGAAGAAGTGTGGGCACTTATTCGAAAGCTACAACAAGATTCCAGTACTTCTGATACATTTAGCTGGCAAAATGATTCGTTATGGTACAAAGATCGCTTATACCTCTGTAAGAATTCCCAGCTAAAACAAAATATTCTTATGGAATTGCACACTTCTCCCTTAGGAGGGCACTCATGATTTTTAAAAACTTACCACAGGGTTAAGAAGGAATTTTTTTGGGATGGCCTTAAATCAGATATTCAAAAGTTTGTGGCTGAATGTTTGGTTTTCCAGCAAAATAAAGTTGAAACAATTAAGACACCGGGTCTATTACAACCTTTATCCATTCCAAGCCAACGTTGGGAGGAGGTTTCAATGGATTTTATCACAGGTTTACCCAAATCTGAGGGAAAGAGTGTCATCATGGTGGTAGTTGACAGACTTACCAAGTATGCACACTTTTGTGCATTATCACATCCATTTAAAGCCAGTACAGTTTCTACTGCATTTATGGAAACAGTTCAAAAGCTACATGGAAACCCAAAGATTATTGTAAGTGACAGAGATCCCATTTTCACTGGAAATTTTTGGACATAATTATTTTCTTGTCTTGGTACTCAGTTAGCTCATAGCTCATCTTATCATCCTCAATCTGATGGGCAAACTGAGATAGTAAACAAATGTTTGGAAGGATATCTTCGTTTCTTTGTATCTGATAAACAGACATAATGGGTCAAATGGTTGCCTCTGGCTGAATGGTGGTATAACACTTCCTTCCATACAACAACAAAAATGACCCCATTTATGGCACTTTATGGGTATCAACCACCATCCATCACATCATATTTAAGAGAAAATTATAAGGTTCAGGCAGTGGAACATCACATCGAACATCAACAACAAGTCCTCCAACTCATAAAGGATAACCTTGTGTTGGCACAAAATAGAATGAAACAACAGGCAGATCAACATCGCAGTGAAAGAAGTTTTGATGTAGGTGATTGGGTATTCCTACGGCTACAACCATATAAGCAAATGTCCCTAAAGCAAGCTAAGAAGGATAATAAATTATCACCAAAGTATTATGGTCCGTACAAGGTGTTGCAAAAGATTGGTACTATGGCATACAAATTGGAGCTTCCTGCAGCTTCTCGATTGCACCCAGTTTTCCATGTTTCATGTTTAAAGAAGGTGATAGGTGACAAGCTCCCAATTCAAACAATATTGCCAGAACTTGACGAGGAAGGAAAAATTATATTGGAACCGGAAGCAGTCATAGAAACAAGAACTCGACAGCTACGAAATCGATCAATTTCAGAGTATCTTATCAAGTGGAAGAACTTATCCGCTGAATATTCCACATGGGAGGATGAGAATTTTATGCAAAAGTATCCAGAACTACTCAAGAGTTGAGGACAACACTTTTTTGAAGGAGAGGGGCATGTTGGGTCCCTATAATACTAGTGATTACCCCATTACTATTGTAGTTATACCCCTTATTTATATTGTTGTGCCCCTATTACCCCCATATTGTTATTTCTGTGCCCATAGAATCCCTCTATTGTTATTTTTGTGGCTTTATATTATTATTGTTAGGTCGGCTGGATTATATTGTGACTCCTTAGACTCCTATATATAGAAAGGAGGTTTTGTCATTTGTATCATCCAAGAATTGTTCATTTATGTAATGTAAAGGAGGTTGCCCCCTCGAAGAGGCTGAATTCTAAGGCGTTGATCTATCTTTTCTATCTTTTCTTGAGCTGGTTTCATAACACGTGCGCTGGGTTTTGAGGAAAAAATACATTAAGGAACAGTCCCGATAGTTCAGGAGGCTGAATCATGGCGATTATGATTGCGATAGAATGTGGCTATCCATTAAATGAAGCGGTCCCTGTGTATGCCTACTATCATGAGAAAACAGGAGCGCTGTTACAGTTTTCTGAATATGTGTCCTCTGCGTATGACTCAGTCCTCCCCATTGAATCAACGTGTCCTGTGAGCATGAATAGACAGAGGAAACCGAAAGCTGGGAAGCTGAAGAAGCAAGCGAGCACCAAGGAAATGACAACGAGCATTGAGGAAGTCTAAGAGGCGGTGTAAGCAGAAACGAATGGACGAAGGCATGGGAATGTATAAAATAGTAAAAATAGAGGATTGTGAGGGATGTTGATGTTGCGAAGAACCAAAATATGAGGTAGCAGAAGAAGAAGAGATGGTTAAGAGTTGTATGAAGTTGCTGGTGAACGCTGCTGCAGCTGTTGAACACTGTTGAAAAGTTGGAGAAAATAGCAGAACAGAAAGAGGGTCCAGCAGAACAAAAAGAGGGCCGAAGGACCAACAGGACAGGAGGAATTCGAAGAGTAGAAGTTGCCAGCAGAGAAGCAGTCTTGCTGAAACATTCACCGTGACATTAGAACATATGCTTGAACTGAAAGCAGGTTCTTATGCAGAGTTTTAGTGCAGTTGTAGTGGACTCACTAAAGCAGTGTGGAGATATGATCAGAGGTCAGCTATTGGAGACTCTGTGTGAATGGTAGGAAGAGTTGTAAAGACTCCTTCAAGAGAAGACTGGTTGTCATTGATGCTGTAGCTTGGAGACTACAGAGAAACTATAATCAGACAGAACTCAGCAGAGAATAGTTTTGAGAGTATAACATTATTATCAAAAGTGCCTTGACAGGATTGGAGTCCTTGGGGCTGGTGCCTCAAAAGCAAGAAGGATAGGAGTCCTTGGGGCTGGTGCCTCAGAAGCAAGAAGGATAGGAGTCCTTGGGGCTGGTGCCTCAAAAGAAAGAAGGATAGGAGTCCTTGGGGCTGGTGCCTCAGAAGTAAGTAGGATTGGAGTCCTTGGGGTTGATGCCTCAGAAGTAGGAAGGATTGAAGTCCTTGGGAGTTGGTGCTCCTAAGTCCAAGATTGGCGTCTTGGCAAAATAGAGTTGGTGCTTTGGAGGTTGAAGCCTCACCAAAGTCCAAGTTGGAGCTTGGCAACTGAATGTAACCATATATATATTGTATCTATTTTACTACACAGTTTATATTAATAAAAGCATTTATTCCTGTTGTTCATCTTGTATTATGAATATATATGTTTTAACTGGTGAAATAATAGTGGGAAAAAGAAATACTGATTCACCCCCCTCTCAGTATTTCCAACAGTAAGCAAACACTCAAAGAGAAATTTTTCTGCTGTTGCCCTTGTACAGTCCTTCACGGGGTGCACCTCCGCCCATCTGGTCAAATACTCAGTCGTAGTGAAGATTTACCATGCACCCGTCTTTCCTAGAGGCTGAATCGGTCCAACAAAGTCAATCGCCCACTTCTCAAAAGGTTATAATGACATCTACAGATTTAGAGGCAGCTCATCTGTCCGTGATGGTCTGTTGGTCCTTTGACATGCATCGCATGCCCTACAATACACTTTTGAATCCTTATGCAGGGTCGACCACCATAGCCCATCACGTAAAATCTTCTGCGCTATCGCTTTTCCTGCATAAATTCCTCCCACAACTCCCCCATGAGCTTCAGCGAGGATGCTGTTTCGTTCAAATTTAGGCACATAGTGTCGCAGTATTTCATCTGATCCCATTTTATACAAATGTCCTACAATGACAGAAAATTCTATCGCGCAGACCACCAATTCCTTCTTTTGTTGACTCATATACCCTTCTGGAGCTGTTCCCATCGTCAAGAAGTGTATGATATCTTCAAAATGATTTTTTGCGATGCACATAGCAAAGAGCTGCGCATCCAATAGTCCTTCCTCCAAATTAGTAGGCTTCTCTCATGTTTCAATGCGCGACAAATGGTCTGGCCTTGCATTCAATTGTCCTGGCTTCACAATGACTTCAAAATCATATTCCTGGAACAACAACAACCATTTGCATATCTTCCCCCCAACACAGGCTTGTTGACCAGGTATTTCAACGAGGAATGGTCCGTATACATCTTAAAGTGTTCACCTGACAAGTAGTGTCTGAACTTCTAGAGCGCATACACCATAGCCAACCATTCATGCTCTGTTGTTGAATAGTTCTTCTCATCTTTAGATAGCTTCCTACTTGCGAACGCTATTGGATGATCCAATTCTCCCTCACCGGCTTGTGTTAGTACTGCTCCCAACACAATACATGACGCGTCCACATGCACATGAAATTCCTTCTTCCAATCTAGGAAGACTAGGATTGATGCGATAACCATTTTCTCCTTTAACACATCTAGGCTCCAGTGACATTCTTCATTCCAATAGAATGTAGCATCCTTCTTCAATAGTTTTTCCATTGGCATGGTAATCTAGGCATAACCCTTCATGAACTTCCTATAGTATCCTGTATGCCCCAGCGTTGCACGTAGCTGTTTCACACTTCTTGGCTCCTCCAAATTGATTATGACTGCGATCTTGACAGGGTCTACCATTAAGCCTTATCTGCATACCACATGACCCAGCAAGATCCCAAAAGGGACACAAAACAAACATTTCTTCAAATTGAGCATGATCTGATACCTCTGGCATGTATCCAACATCAAGCATAGAATAGCTACATGGCGCTTTACCAGTCCAAACACCGTCTAATCATCGAAATATACTTCCAAAAACTTGTGAATGAAGTCCTTGAATGCGGCAATGACTACGAGCGAGAAGATTGCCAGCGCGTTCTTCAGCCCAAAAGGCATGACAGTATACTGAAAGCATCCCCATTCAGTCGCGAAGGTCGTCTTACTTCTATATTTCGGCGCAATCTTGATCTGATGGTACCTAGAGAACCCATCAGTGAATGAATACACTTCCTAATCGCCAACATTATCCAGCACTTCATTGGTGAATGGAGTTGGAAAGGGATCATGTACGCAGACGTCATTCAACTTCCTGAGATCTACGCATATCCTTATCTCATCCTTCTGTTTCTTTTTCTTAACTACCATTGGGCTCAACCAATCAGATTCCTCCCCTGGTTCAATAATTCTTACTGCAAGCATTTTATCCAAATCTAAGAGGACCTTTTCTTTATACTTCGGGTTGAGGCTGTAAGGCCTTTTCTTGACGGGCTTCACGTCCGGTTTTAGAGTGATCTTCATAACACCCAAGTCCCCTATTATCCCTTTCAAATCTGAAAACTTCATAGGGAATAAGTCTTGATATTCTCGGAGCAACTCAACGACCTTATCTACTGTGGCATCATCCTAGTAGTCCCCAATTTTTGAAATTTTTGGCTCTTCTTTCGTGCCAATGTTCACCTGTCTAGTTTTGAGTGGCGCGATGATATCGAGGTTCTCTATTTGTGGCTCCTCCACTTCGCGGTGACCTTCAGTCTCTGGGATATTGATCTAAAAATGAGGTCTTAAACCAATATTAAGGTATTACAGACTCATGTGCAGGAATGCCTATATTATTTAGTGCAACGGATCGAAAAGATTGCAAATAATATACACAATGAGAAGTTAGAAAACATAACAAACACACACATCAACACAACAAATAATCAAGGAGTTCACCAGACTTCCTGGCTACATCTCCTGGTCCAACTTTCAGCGTCGACCTCTATATTATGTCTTTAAGAGCAGAATATTACAAGTGTGAGCTCAAGCAGAGCCATAACACAACAACAATGATATTACACAGGGATTTCACTCGAAAACCTCGAGTTTAAAGAGTACAAAAACTCTCCCTCTTGGTGCCTTTGATCAACTGTTTGTAGATGCGTTTTCTTTGACTCTATGTCTCTGAGCAACTGATTCCCTTCTAGCTCCGCCATTGAGTGGCTTTTAAGCCTCTCGCCCTGTCCGTTCACCTTCCTTTTCGGGCTCTTTGCCTCTCGGCCTTTGTCCCTTCATCTCCCTACCGAGCGTTAAACACTCATTGCAAAATGCTTAAGGCACATAGGTAGCTGTTCGCAAATGGAAAGATCTTGGGCATGGGTCCCTGAAATTACACTTCTCTGTTTACACAGAGAAATACTGGGAAAACACTAAAAACACAGGAAATCCCGACTTAAATGCCAAAGTCGGACTTCAAATGATATAAAGTCCGCCCCATAATCCTTTCGGGTTCGCGCTTGTTCGCTATCACAAATCCACCGTTGATCCACGATCTCCCAATCCAATGACTGACAACAATTTTGAGTGGCCTATGTGCATGGAGATTACCTGCCCGAAAAAGCGGTTTTCTATCTTCTGCGACATGCCACGTGTTAGCTAGTGTATGGGATCGGGAGGAGCTTCTCCAATACCACTTATTGCCTGAAGTCCGCCGGAAATACCGTTTACCACAAAACTCAAATTATATGAAGCCGTATTTATAAACCTTTCAGGTCTGCCATTCTATCACAATATCGCAATATTGCATTGTATGTGGCCAAACATCAACACACGGGGAAATACAAAGAAATCTACAAAAACCGGACTTCAAATATATTTAAATCACGTCCATATTCCCTATTGGTCCGGCCTTTATCGCATGTCGCAAGGCCTATGGTCCTCTTGGCATCAGCCCTTGGTTATATTATGATGCAATAAGTCGCAATCGCATATCACTTGTGTCTCTGGCCTGCGGTAAGTCCTTCCCTTTTAAATATGCAATGCGATATCGCTGATTTGATCTGGACAGTTGATCGGTCCAATCCAACGACTCTGATTCAATGATACTTCAACATTCACTTTTGATCTGATAATGAGATTTAAGACAATTAATAAGGTATTACAGACTCATGTGCATGGATTTGTCTACGTTATTTTATGCAATGGATCGATAAGATTGCGAAATACACAGACCATGAAGCAGTAAAGAAGCATAATAGAAAACACACGTAAACACAAAAAATTTAATAAGGAGTTCACCCAATACTCCTGGGCTACATCTCCTGGTCCAGCCTTCAGTGGTGACCTCTCTATTATGTCTTCAAACAAAGTTTTACAACAGTATGAGCTCAATTTGAGACTCAATACACAACAGATACAATAGCAAGAGTTTTCTTGAACCTCTCAAGCCTCTATGAGTACACAGACTCTCTCAGTCACTCTCTGTCTCTGTCTTTGCTTTGTCTTGGCACTGCCTGCACTCCTGCTTCTATTTTCTATGGCTTTAAAGCCAAATTGCTCTGCCTGTTCATTTCCGCTTCTCGGCTTTCTGTCTCCCGCCCTCTGTCCACTCGAATCCCTCTTCTAGCATTAAAAAATCATTGCATAACACCTTCAGGGGACGTGGCCACCTATTCTGCAACGGATGAGTGCATCGGGCCTTTGAAATCCTTGAAATCGCCATTTTTCGTTAACGCAGAGAAATGCTACAAAAACATGGAAAATCCTCCAAAACACTGTTCATCCGGACTTCAAATATTATGAATCCGCTTTATAGCTTCTATCGGGTCTACCTTGGTAACGATATCACATCTCCACCATTGATATGGGAGATCCAGATCCAACGGTCGTGGTTCATTTCGGGCGGTACTTTTGTACGAGGGTTAACCGCCTGATGAGGGTGGTTTCCTCTCTCCTCACCCTAGACACATAGCAGCCAATGTATGGTTTTGGGCAGAGCCCGACCCAAACCGCTTTCCGCCTTTGGCTCGCTCGAAATCCCACTTATATCGTGATTTCCTTTGTATTGAAAATACATTAAAAACATTGAAAATACCGCTTATCGGACTTGCAATCATATGTAACAATATTAATAAACCCTTTCCGGTCCATAATATCACATCGGCGCTTGATTCTTTGTATTTTGTTTAATAACGAAATATATGAAAATACATTAAGAAATGCTTTTCGGCGGATCTCAAATCTTACGCAATAATGTTTATATATCCATCGGGTCCATCTAATCGCATTGTACATAGACATGTGTATAAGCCTCGCTCCAATGTGTTTCTCCGATTGTGATATCGCGATGCGATTAATCGCAATCGCATATCGCTCATGCCACGGGCTGTTGTAAGCGATCTTTGTATTTTTCGATAGCGATCCTGCGATGCAACGTGGGCCGTCGATCTGCACGCTTGATCAATGGTCCTCGTTGACCGCGCAGTTTTCTATTGCAACATTTGTATAGTTTCCGCCGATATCCACCGATTGTCACTATCGATTACGATTCGCCGATTAGATCTGGATTGTTGATCGGCCAGATCTGACAGCTACTGTGCATTCACTGTTCAAGCCTCCGCTACTCTATTTTTCAACATTTTCTTTGTGTTTTTGGCTCCCGATAGCGTTTTCCGCTGTTTTGTGAAGGTTTGATTATGCGATACTTTTGATCTTTTAGAGGATTTTTGAAGACTTAGAGGGTAAATGGATCAATTTTGGATCACGCCTTCCCACTGAAAAAGGATTTTGGACCACCAAAAGTTGGTTTTCAAGCATTGCTCAAGTGAGGATACAACTTCCTCACTTGCCCAATCTCTATCCATTTTGCACTGTTGGGTTTTGAACCTTTGAGTCCAATTCTTAGGTACTCAACATCCCCTCTGCGTGTAGTCCTCACCTTCCTGTCCAGAACTGTATGTTCCTGCACCTCATTGAGATATTCAAGCAACAGATCATCAATGGAAGGCAATTGACTTTGCTCTTCGGGATCTTCAATTAATGAAGGTTCAAACAGTCTTAAGTTTTCTGCATTAACCACTAAATAGATGTGCATGTAAGCTGGAAATTCAAGGTGGAATGCGTTCTCACCAATTTTCTCAAGTATCTTAAAAGGCCCATACCTTATTGGCTTCAGCTTCTTTCCCTCACCTTGCATTCTGTCCTTGCTGATATACAACCAGACTTGATCACCAACTTCGAAGCTATGCTCCATCTGACACTTATCATGCCTTGCCTTGTACTTGGCTTGGCTCTTTTCCAGCTGTTCCTACACTGCTTGGTGAATTTCTTGGATCTGTTCAATGAACCTAGTTGCTTTGTCCACATCGCTATGTCCATTAACCGCTATGTCTTTTTCAAAGATAAAATCCAAAGGATACCTTGGTATAAAACCAAAACAAGTCTCAAAAGTAGATCTCTGTGTAGAAGAATGCTTAACATGGTTGTAAGCATGTTGCACATAACATAAATTTTCATCCCAAAGCTTGGGATGCTTGCTGCAATAAACCCCGAGTAACTGGATCACTGTCCTGTTGACCACCTCTGTTTGGCCATCTATTTGTCTATGAAAGGCTGTGCTCTTCTTTAGTCTGGTGTCCATCAATTCCCATAGACTTGACAAAAACTTCCCAACAAATCGGGAATCTCGATCAGATACTATGGAAGTGGGTAACCCAAAATGCACCCAGACATGCTGAAAGAACAACTTTGCTGTTTGTTCAACGGTAATCTGCTTATTGCAAGGTATTAAAATACACATTTTGTTGAACCTGTCCACAATAACATACAAATAGTCATGACCTTTTCTAGATTTTGGCAATCCCCCAACAAATCCATGGAAACACTTCCACAAGGACGAGAAGGAACTGGAAGTGGAGTGTACATGCCTAGTTTTCTGTTGCTGGCCTTGCTTTTAGCGCACATGGTACACCCTTTAATATATCTAGAAACTGTTTCATGCATTTTTGGCCAATAGCAGAATCTTTGCCACTGTGCAACTATTTTACTTACACCAAAGTGACCTGATATCAGAGAAGTATGTGCTTCCCGAACTATATTAACTCTTTTAGTTTGTGGAATGCATAACTTTCCCAAATGATACAAGAGTTGGTCCTTAACATAATAATCCAATTCTTCTACTTTCTTGCCATGACATAAAGTTGCATATACATCCTTAAAATCTATATCTTGAGCATACTGTTCAATGTAGCTTTCATGCTTTATTGAGTTATGCTTAAGTGTCATAGATGCATTTATAATTGGTCTAGACAACATATCTGCAACTTTATTGTGTATGCCCTTTTTATATCTGATGACTAGATGAAATTGTTGTAGGAAACCCATCCACCTATAGTGTCTTTATTGCTGCAATTTAGTTTGTGAGGGCAAATACTGAAGTGGCTGATGATCAGTATGTATAACTGTTTCTTTGCCCAATAAGTAATGTTTCCACTTTTTTACACTTTGTACTAATGCATACAATTCTTTATCATATGTGGGATAATTAACTATTGCATAATTAAATGTCCCAGAATGGTAGCATATGGGTTTACCATGTTGCATCAACACTACTCCCATGGCATAGTCACTGGCATCTGTTTCGATCTCAAATGGTCTTTGAAGATCCGGCAATGCTAGTACTGGTGCTGTACTAATTTTTTATTTCAAGGTGTCGAAGGATTTCTGCTGTTTGCCTCCCCACTGGAACACCTTGTTCAATCCTGTTAAAGCATGTAAGGGAGCTGCAGTTAAGGAAAAGTTAGCAATGAAATTTCTCCAATACTCTGCTGCTCCTAGGAAGCTTCTAACTTCTGTAGCAGATTTGGGTTTAGGCTAGTTTACAATGACTTCAACCTTAGAGGTATCTATCTTCAATTCACCACCCCCTATAATATGACCCAAATAATTCAAATATGTTTTACCAAATTCACATTTTGATAACTTCACATTGAGATTTTCTTTTTTCAAAACATCTAGAGTCTGCTTTACATGCTTCAAATGTTCTTCCCATGTTTTACTGAAAACAAGAATGTCATCTAAATATACAATTAAAAAATAATCAATAAAAGGCCTGAGTACATCATTCATAACTCTCATGAAAGTGGCAGGAGCATTAGTTAAGCCAAAAGGCATAACTAGCCATTCATACAGCCCTTGCTTTGTTTTGAAAGCAGTCTTCCATGCATCTTGTTCTACTACTCTGACCTGATGGTAGCCACTACGCAAGTCTAACTTGGAAAAGTAAACAACTTCTTTCAGCTGATCTAATAGATCATCAATGCGAGGAAGGGGATAACGATTCTTGATCGTTATTTTATTCAGTGCTCCTTAATCAATGCACATCCTCCACGAACCATCTTTCTTCCTCACCAACACAATTGGAGATCCGCATGGTGATGTGCTTGGTCTTATGAACCCTTTTTCGAGCAGCTCCTGTACCTGCTTCTTGATATTCTGCATTCTCTAAAGTGGATAACCTATACATTCCGATGTTAGGCAATGGAGCATCTTGCTGCAAATGAATATCATGTACAATTTCCCTTTTGGGTGGCAGACCTTTAGGTTCTTGGAATAAGATATCATATTCCGAAACAACTTTTTCTAAATCGGCTTTCTGTTTAGCATCACAGCCCTCAAATACATTGGTTTTATCAGGTTTCTTTTCCTTTACAACCATCAGTAAAAATTGCTTGCATGAATTTACAATTCTTTTCATTTGCCCTGAATTTATGAGAGTATAATTATTCTTGAGTTTATGAGCTCTTACAATATATTCTATTCCATCTTTAACGAGTTGATACTTATTTTCAGCTCTATAGAAAATGGCTTTTCTATCATACAAGTAAGGACTTCCTAAAACAATACAACATATACCTAAGGGAATTACATCTAACTCAACCTCATCTACAAATGCTGAACCAATGGCAAATCTATGTTTACATTGTCTAGTCACTTGTAGCTTTGCCTTATCACATATCCAACCTAATGGATATGGCTTCTTGTGAGGGGTGGTTAGTAATCCCAACTTCTTTACAATTTCTTAAGAAATTAAGTTTACTTGTGAGCCACTATCGAATAAAGTATCAATCTTTTGATGCTTGGAAATAACTCTAATATGAAAAAGCTCATGTCTTTTCCTCTCATTTTCTTCACTATCAATAGTTTGTGCAGAATTACTAGTAGATGCTTTAGAATATTTACCTTTTATACCTGTAGCTGTGATGGTTGTTTCATCACCTGAGTCTGACCCCAAATCTTTCTGAACAACAACAACAACCTTCTTCTTATTGACATCGAACTTCTTGGGTTTGAGCTTCGAATGCAAAGACCATCAATGTTCATCATCATGTCCATCCTTCTTGTAGTGAGTGCATGAAGGTTTGGCTTTCTATACATCATTTTCCTTCCTCTCTTTCCATTTTTTCTTCCTCTTTTCCTTTTTCTTGCTTGCAGTGGGTTTGATTATCCCCCAATCTCTGGGTTCACATTCTTGCCTCTAACCTCTAGATGTGTAGCCTGAACAGATACCTCATCTATGCTAGTAGGATTAAACATGAGAATGGTGTGCCTCAAACAGCTGTGTAGACCACCTATATACTTCAACAAAGTTTCAGGTGAGTCTAAAGAAATGACTAGAATTAAATCCCCTTTTCTAAATTCTTGGGTGTAGCTTTGTACACTTTGCCCCTTTAATTGGCGAAGAGTTTTCCAACTCATCATAGCTTGCTGCATATAAGCTAGTGGATATAAATGTTTTTTAATGGCAAAAACAAATTCACTCCAGGCAGAAAGAATTTTACCATGCTTCTTCAAATTAGCTTTTCCTGCCTTCCCACCATACCAAGGCAGTTCCCCCAAGGCATAGGCTGGCCAGCTGAATTTTACTCCTGTCTGAATCAATATTCTGCACCTTGCAATACACATCAATCTGTATAATCCAGTTATCTAGCTTCTCTGCATTTAATTCTCCATCATATATTGGCAAATCAAATTTAACATCTAATTTAAACAAAGATGTTTTCTTCTTTTTATTTTCAGGGCTATCGGGAGGTGTAGGAGGCTTTTCTCCTTTCCCTTTGCCTTCGGAATGGCCATCTAGAAGAGGTTTCCTCCATTCCTTTGTCTTGTTTGGAGGTTGAATAATCTTCACTTCGACCTTTCTTAAATTCTCGATACATCTCTTCTACCATGGCTCTCATGGTCATGAAACTGTCCATGAACTGAGAGTCTGATTCCAAGGGATTTTCTTCTGCCATTTTCCTCCTAGGATAGACTCTTCCTATTTCTGGGTTAGTCTCAACCAATTCTCCTTCTCCTAATTTGAGCTTTGACCTAGTTATCATTCACCAATCCAGCACAAGCTTGTCTAACCTTAGCAACCTAAAGCTCTGATACCACTTGATCTGATAATGAGATCTAAGACAATTAATAAGGCATTACAGACTCATGTGCATGGATTTGTCTATGTTATTTTATGCAATGGATCGATAAGATTGCAAAATACATAGACCATGAAGCAGTAAAGAAGCATAATAGAAAACACACATAAACACAACAAATTTAATAAGGAGTTCACCCAATACTCCTAGGCTACATCTCCTGGTCTAGCATTTAGTGGTGACCTCTCTATTATGTCTTCAAACAGAGTTTTACAACAGTATGAGCTCAATTTGAGACTCAATACACAACATATACAACAACAAGAGTTTGCTTGAACCTCTCAAGCCTCTCTGAGTACATAGACTCTCTCAGTCACTCTCTATCTTTGTCTTTGTTCTGTCTTGGCACTGCCTGCAGTCCTGCTTTTGTTTTCTATGGCTTTAAAGCCAAACTGCTTTGCCTGTTCATTTCTACTTCTTGAATTTCTTTATCCCGGCCTCTATCTGCTCGAATCCCTCTTCTAGCATTAAACAATCATTGCATAACGCCTTCAGGGGAGGTGGCCACCTATTCTGCAACGGATGAGTGCTTCGGGCCTTTGAAATCCTTGAAACGACCATTTTTTGTTAACACAGAGAAACACTACAAAAACACGGAAAATACTCCAAAACACTGTTCATCCGGACTGCAAATATTATGAATCCGCTTTATAACTTCTATTGGGTCCACCTTGGTAGCGATATCACATCTCCACCGTTGATCTGGGAGATCCAGATCCAACGACCGTGGTTCATTTTGGGCGGTCCTTTTGTATGGGGGCTAGCCGCCCGATGAGGGTGGTTTCCTCTCTCCTCGCTCTAGACACGTGGCAGCTAATGTATGGTTTCGGGCGGAGCCCTGTCCAAACCGCTTTTTGCCTTTGGCCCACCTAAAATCCCGCTTATATTGTGATTTCCTTTGTATTGAAAATACATTAAAAACATAAAAAATACCACTTATCAGACTTGAAATCATATGTAACAGTGTTAATAAACCCTTTTGGGTCCATAATATCACATCGCCGCTTGATTCTTTGTACTTCGTTTAATAACAAAATATATGAAAATACATTAAGAAATGCCTTTCGGTGGATCTCAAATCTTATGCAATAATGTTTATATATCCATCGAGTTCGGCTAATCGCATCACACATAGACATGTGTATAAGCCTCGCTCCATTGTGTTTCTTCGATTGCGATATCGTGATGCAATTAATCGCAATAGCATATCACTCATGCCACGGGCTGTTGTAAGCGCTCTTTGTATTTTCCGAAAGCGATCTTGTGATGCAACGTGGGCCGTCGATTTACGCGCTTGATCGACTGTCCTCGTTGACCCTGCCGATCGCTATCACAACATTTGTATAGTCTCCGCCGATATCTTCCGATTGCCACTGCTGATTGCAATTCACCGATCAGATCTGGACCGTTGATCGGCCAGATTTGACGGCTACTGTGCATTCACTGTTCAAGCCTTTGATACTCTGTTTTTGAACATTTTCTTTGTGTTTTTGGCTCCTGATAATGTTTTTCGCTATTTTGTGAAGGTTTGATTATGCGATACTTTTGATCTTTTAGAGGATTTTTGAAGACTTAGAGGGTAAATGGATCCATTTTGGATCAACTTTACTATGTTTTCCGCCATTCTTCATGGTTTTTCTTCTGGGATATTGTTTTTCGATAGTATTAAAGACTTAGACTTAGAGGTTTTAGGATCCATTTTGGATCATGCCTTCCCACTAAAAAGATTTTGGACCACCAAAATTTGGTTTTTAGGCATCGATCAAGTGAGGATATAGTTCCCTCACTTGTCCAATTTCTATCCATCGTGCCTTGCTTGGATTTGAACCTTAAAGTCCCACTCTCAGGTACTCAACATCCCCTTGACGCATTGTTCTTCCTGTAACTCATTGAGATACTCAGGCAACAAATCCCCAATAGAGGGAAACTGACTTTACTCTTCAGGATCTTCAATCAATGAAGGTTCATACAATCTCAAGTTTTCTGCATTCACGACTAAATAGATCTGCATATAAGCTGGCAAATCAAGGCGAAAAACATTTTCACCAATTTTATCAAGTATCTTGAAAGGTCCATGCCTTATTGGTTTTAGCTTCTTACCTTCACCTTGCATTCTGTCTTTGCTGATGTACAGCCAGACTTGATCACCAACTTGAAAACTATGCTCAACTCGATGCTTGTCATGTCTTGCCTTGTACTTGGCTTGACTTCTTTCCAGCTGTTCCTGTACTGCTTGGTGAATTTCCTGGATTTTTTCAATGAACTTGGTTGCTTTGTCCACATCATTGTGTCCATCAACTGCTATGTCTTTACCAAAGACAAAATCCAAGGGAGACTTTGGTATAAAACCAAAACAAGTCTCAAAAGGAGATCTTTGAGTAGAAGAGTGCTTACCACGGTTGTAAGCATGCTGCACATAACACAAATGCTCATCCCAAAGCTTGGGATGCTTGCTGCAATAGCCTCTGAGCAACTGGATCACTGTCCTGTTGACCACTTCTGTCTGACCATTTGTTTGTGGATGAAATGTTATTCTCTACTTCAACTTGGTGTCCATCAACTCCCATAAAATTGACCAAAAATTCCCAACAAATCGAGAATCTCGATCAGATACAATAGAAGTGGGTAAACCAACATGAACCCATACATTCTGAAAGAACAACTTTGCTGTTTGTTCAACTATAACCTACTTGTTACATGGTATCAAAATACACATTTTACTGAACCTATCCACAACAACATACAAATAATCATGACCTTTCCTAGACTTTGGCAATCCCCCAACAAATTCCATGGAAACACTTTCCCAAGGACGAGAAGGAATTGGAAGTGGAGTGTACAAGCCTAATTTTATATTATTGGGCTTGCTTGTCGCACACATAGTACACCCATTGATATATCTAGAAACTATCTCATGCATTCTTGGCCAATAATAGAACCTTTGCAATTGTGCAACTGTTTTACTTACACCAAAATGACCTGATATGAGAGAAGTATGTTCTTCTTGAATTTTGTTAACTCTTTCAGTTTGTGGAATGCATAACTTTCCCAAAATATATAAGAGTTGGTCCTTTACATAATAATCCAATTCTTCTACTTGCTTGCCATGACTTAAAGTTGCATATACATCTTTAAAATCTACATCTTGAGCATATTGTTCAATGTAACTTTCATGCATTAATGAGTTATGCTTCAGTATAGTAGATGCATTTATGATTGGTCTTGATAACATGTCCGCAACCTTATTGTGTATGCCCTTCTCATATCCAATGACAAGATGAAATCGCTGTAGAAAACCCATCCACCTATAATGTCTTGATTGCTACAATTTAGTTTGTGAGTGTAAATATTGAAGTGGTTGATGATCTATATGTATGATTGTTTCTTTACCCATTAGGTAACGTTTCCAATTTTTCACACTTTGTACTAATGCATACAATTCTTTATCATATGTGGGATAATTAACTACTGCAGAAGTAAATGTCTCAGAATGATAGTATATGGGTTTTACGTGTTGCATCAACACTACTCCCATGGCATAGTCACTGGCATCTGTCTCAATCTCAAATAGATGTTGAAGATCTGGCAGTGCTAGTACTGGTGCTGTACTGATTTTCTCTTTTAAGGTGTCGAAGGCTTTCTGCTGTTTTCCTCCCCACTGAAACACCTGTTTCAATCCTGTTAAAGCATGTAATGGAGCTGCAATCAAAGAAACGTTAGCAATAAACTTTCTCCAGTATTGTGCTGCCCCTAGCAAACTCCTAACCTTTGTAGCAGATTTGGGTTTAGACCAGTTTACAATGACTTCAACCTTAGAGGGATCTATCTTCAATTCACCACCCCCTACAATATAACCCAAATAATTTAAAGATGTTTTGCCAAATTCACATTTTGACAGTTTTACATAGAGATTTTCTCTTTTTAAAACATCTAAAGTCTGCTTTACATGCTTTACATGGTCTTCCCATGTCTTACTAAAAACAAGAATGTCATCTAAATAAACAATTACAAAATCATCAATAAATGGTCTGAGTACATCATTCATAACTCTCATAAATGTAGCATGAGCATTAGTTAAGCCAAAAGGCATAACCAACCATTCATACAGTCCTTGCTTTGTCTTGAAAGCAGTCTTCCATGCATCCTATTCTGTAGCTCTAACCTGATGATAACCACTTCGCAATTCTAACTTAGAAAAATAAACTGCTTCTTTCAATTGATCTAATAGATCATCAATACTAGGAAGAGGATAATGATTCTTGATCGTTATTTTATTTAGTGCTCTATAATCAATGCACGTTCTCCACGATCCATCTTTCTTTCTCACCAGCACGATTGGAGATCCACATGGTGATGTGCTTCGTCATATAAACCCTTTATCGAGCAACTCCTGTACCTGCTTCTTTATCTCTGCATTCTCTAAAGCTGATAAACTGTACATTCCAATGTTAGGTAATGGAGCATCTTGCTGCAAATAAATATCATGTACTATTTCTCACTTGGGTGGCAGAACTTTTGGTTCTTGAAATAGATAATCATAATCTGAAACAAATTTAACTAAATCAGCTTTCTGTTTAGAATCACAGCCTTCAAATGCATTGGATTTTTCAGGATCCTTTGCGTTTACAACCATTAGTAAAAACTACTTACTTGAATTCATAATTCTTTTCATCTGTCCTGAATTTATGAGAGAATAGTTATCTTTGAGTTTATGAGCTCTTACAATATATTCAATTCCATCTTCAGTGAGTTGATACTTATTCTCAGTTCTATAGAAAATAGCTTTTCTATCATACAAGTATGGACTTCCCAAAACAATACCACAGATATCCAATGGAACTATGTCTAACTCAACCTCATCTACAAATGTTGATCCAATAGCAAACCTAAGTTTACATTGTCTCGTTACTTGTAGCTTTGTTTTGTCACACACCCAACCTAATGGATATGGCTTCTCATGAGGTTTTGTTTGTAATCCCAACTTCTTTACAATTGTTTCAGAAATCAAATTTACTTGTGATCCACTACCAAACAAAGTATCAATCTTATTGTTCTTGGAAATTACTATAATACGAAAAATCTCATTTCTTTCCCTCTCATTAGTTTCATTATCACCCAGATTGTGCAGAATTACTTGTGGATGCTTCAAAATCTTTACCTTAATACCTGTGGCTGTGACTATTGTTTCATCACTTGAATTTGATCCCAAGTCCTTTTGAATAGCAGCAACATTCTTCTTCTTATTTCCACCAAACTTCTTAGGTCTCCGTTCTGGATGCAAAGACCAACAGTTTGCCTCATCGTGTCCTTGTTTCTTGCAATGAGTGCATGAAGGTTTATCCTTCTGTACAGTGTTTTCTTTCCTCTCTTTCCATTTCAGTTTCTTCTTTTCCTTGTTCTTGCTTACAGAATATTTAGATGTTCCCCCAACCTCTGGGTTTACATTCTTACCTCTAGCTTCTAGATGTGTGGCTTGAACTGATACATCATCTAAGCTAGTGGGATTAAACATGAGGAAAGTATGCTTTAAATAGCTATGAAGACCACCTATATACTTCAATAAAGTCTCAGGTGAATCTAATGATATACCTAGAGTTAAAGCTCTCTTTCTGAATTCATGAGTATAACTTTTTACACTCTAACCCTTCAACTGACGAAGAGTTTTCCAACTCATCATTGCATGCTGCATGTAAGCTAAAGGATAGAATTGCATTTTGATAGCAGAAACAAATTCATTCCAAGTAGAAATTATTTTACCATGTTTTTGCAGATCAACTTGTGTCTTGCCTTCCCACCATACTAGTGCAGTTCCTCCAAGTGGAAGGCTAGCCAGCTGAATCTTCTTCCTTTCTGAATCAACGTTCTGTACCTTGCAATATACATCAATTTGTCTTATCCAATTATCTAGATTTTCTGCATTGAGATCTCCATCATAGATTGGAAAATCAAACTTCACATCTAATTTAATCAAAGAAGTTTTCTTCTTTTTCTTATCAGGGCTAGTTTTATGCGAAGAAGATGATGAGGGTGATGAAGGTGATGATGGAGGAGATGGTGGAGAAGGCATTTCTCCTTTTCCTTTGCCTTCTAGAGGGGCAACTAGAAAAGGTTCCTCTGCTCCTTTGTATGGTTTGGGTGTTGAAGTACTTTCACCTCGACCCTTGTTAAACTCCAGATACATCTCTTCCACCATGGCTCGCATGGCCATAAAACTGTCCATGAACTGAGATTTTGATCCCAGTGGAGCCTCTTCTACCATTCTTCTCTGAAAAAAGACCCTCCCAATCTCTGGATTAGCCTCAAAAAGTTCTCCTTCTCTTAGTCTGAGCTTTAATCTAGTTAGCATTCAAAATCCAGCACAAGCTTGTCTAACCTTAACAAAACCAAATGCACTGATACCACTTGATCTGAAAATGAGATCTTAAACCAATATTAAGGTATTACAGACTCATGTTTAGGAATGCCTATATTACTTAGTGAAACATATCGAAAATATCGCGAATAATATAGACAATGAGCTGTTAGAAAACATAACAGACACACACATCAACACAACAAATAATCAAGGAGTTCACCAGACTTCCTGGCTACGTCTCCTGGTCCAGCTTTCAGTGTTGACCTCTACATTATGTCTTTAAGAGCAGAATATTACAAGTGTGAGCTCAAGCAAAGCCATAACACAACAACAATGATATTACATAGAGATTTCACTCGAAAACCTCGAGTTTAAAAAGTACACAGAATCTCCCTCTTAGTGCCTCTGATCAACTATTCGTAGCTGCATTTTCTTTGACTCTCTGTTTCTGAGCAATTGCTTCCCTTCTGTCTCTGCCATTGAGTGGATTTTAAGCCTCTCGGCCCTGTCTGTTCACCTTCCTTTTCGGGTTCTCTGCTTCCTGGCCTTTGTCCCTTCATGTCCCTGCCGAGCATTAAACACTCATTGTAAAACACTTAAGGCACATAGGCAGCTGTTCGCAAACAAAAAGGTCTTGGGTGTGGGTGAAAATCCCCTAAAATTACACTTCTCTGTTTACACAGAGAAATACCGGGAAAACACTAAGAACACAGGAAATCCGACCGAAACACCAAAGCGGGACTTAAAATGATATAAAATCCCCATAATCATTTCGGGTCCGCACTTGATTGCTATCGCAAATCCACCGTTGATCCACGATCTCCCAATCCAATGGCTGACAACCATTTCGGATGGCCTATGTGCACGCATATTACCCACCCAAAAAAGCGGTTTTCTCTCTCCTACGGTGTGCCACGTGTCGGCTAGTGTATGGGATTGGGCGGAGCTGTTTAGTCAATTTAGTGTGTCCTAAATTTCTACATAAGTTATCAATCCGGGAGTCGTAAACTGATGAAGTGTAGTGCACCATATGTGCTAGACAACCCTTTTCTTACCTCACTGTTTTCAGTTTTATCTTGTTTTGGGTTTTGTTTTGTTGGTCTCCTAAAGTGGTTTAATGCAATGGAAATCCTAATCTATTGTTAACGAAAAATGTTTAAGAATACTTTTAAAGATCAAGTGTGGATGTAGAGTTGAAGACAAGGTTATTCTCTTGCTTCTTATAATAATTTCCAAACTTTGAACTTAAGAGATCTTAAAACATGCTATCTACAAAATCAGAACTTGAATAAGAGTGTAAACATGCAGCTACATAAAACAAACTAAAAATAATGTACTGAAAATGAGATTACTATCTCTGATGTCCATCTTAATTGCAAAATTGAAATCTAATAAACTGTTGCAACTCAAAACCAAAAAGTAAAGAAACTAGAAACTAGTCAATGATTTCATCCATAATCACAACATTTCGCAATTAACTTCTAAAACGGGGTTAAGCTAAAGGCTCTGGAAATATCATCATATGGCATGAAAAGAATGACATCTAAATTATCTAATTTTCACACTAATGAAAGCAAAGCCAATTACTTCATCTATAATCACAATATTTCGCCAATTAACTTCTAAAACGGGGTTAAGATAAAGGCTCCAGAAATATCATCATATAGCATGAAAGAACTGACATCTAAACTATCTAATTGCACACTAATGAAAGAAAAGCCAATTACTTCACCTATAATCACAGTATTTCGCCAATTAACTTCTAAAATGGGGTTAAGCTAAAGGGTCCAGAAATATCATCATATAGCATGAAATAACTGACATCTAAACTATCTAATTGCACACTAATGAAAGCAAAGCCAATTACTTCACCTGTAATCAAAATATTTTTCCAATTAACTTCTAAAACAGGGTTAAGCTAAAGGCTCCAGAAATATCATCATATAGCATGAAGAATTGACATCTAAACTATCTTGAACAGTAAACAAATCTCACTAAGTAAAAGCATAAACAACTGAAATTGAAAACTAAAGTTCAGCAGAGGAATCAAGTCTCAATGTCACCACTTGATGCAAAAATTACACTAAGAAGCTCGAGCATAAGCAGACTTAAAGAACTATTTTGAAGTGCACCTATCAGTGTTAGTAAGAAATGTGACAAGTTGCAAAGACATGTACAAAGTTAGAACGATTATGATCATAAGAAAAACATGAGAAATATACAATTTGAATGAGAGAAAATATACATGAAAACTATACAAAAACAAAAGAAGGACCTCAGCTACGCAGGGGCCCTCTGCATAGCTTTGGACTAGCACGCTGTTACTTCAAAACACGCTCAAACAACCATGTGAAAAATAGAGTTTTGTATTATGAAACAGAGTAATATGTCTCTCAGTTACAGAACAACAAAATAACACTATAACAACAATATCAAGAACATCCTATCTGTGTTGCAAATGCTTATATTTATAGAGAAAATGGATAACTGTATCTCAGAGGAATTTCTTCAACGATGGACACGTGAACATGTCAAAATCCGAGGATTCAGCCTCTCGGTTGCCATAAGCAGTAAATCTATGCAAGGTGGATGTTGGATTGCGTTATGGAGATGGCATGCAGGTGGAAAAAATAGATCCACAAGTTCAGGAACGGCTTCGGGCTTCTTTTAAGTGCAGGAGTTCTAGTTGGCATAAAAATTTCCGTTGACCTCCCTTTGACGGGACCTTTCCTTCCGAATTTGGCTAAGTAAATAGGACCTCATCCATGTGTGGATAATTCCTGAGTTGCCCATGTGTCTCATTCCTCCTAATGACACCTGTAACCTATAAAACAATGGAAACGACTGCAGAATTGCCAGTTCGCTGAGGAAAGTGGCTACATTCCGTAGCTGATAAGCAAAACCTAGATCAAATAGCACACACAATGATATAATTTGAAAATCACCCAAATATACTCCTGAAATCAACATGTAACAACTTTCGATAGCTTAGGATGCACTGACATGGGAAAATAGAAGAGAAAGGGTTAAGAAAATGCTTAGAAGAGAGGTAGTTTTGGGGCTCAACATACCCCCACTATGAAGATGTTGCATGTCCTCATGCAACCAAAATTGTAACTATCCTCCCTTCAATTCATCTGCTTTGAAACTTCTGCTAAGACATCCAACCTCTTCTTCTTCTTTCTTTCTATCACTGTCATTGTAGGCTTCATCAGAAGACATCTGTACTTGAGATTGATGAGGGCTCTACTCAACCTCCTATTCTTCTTCTTCAGTTTTCTATTTTTCTTATGCCATAATCCTAAATGCAGCATGGTATTGTCATGGATAACTTTGTCCAATTTGTTTTTCTCTTTTAATGTTTCATTCTCCCTTTGGATATGTCTGTTTAAGAATTCCAGCTCATAAATTTCTTGCTTCAGCGACTAAACCAAAGTTTCCTAAGTTTTATCTGGCTGATTAGATGAAGTTCCTTGTTCTACTGTAGTTTTCTTCTATTCCAATGATTCAATGAAATCATACATCTGTTGCTGGGTTTGATCAATTTCTGGAGTTGTTTTCCTTGGACTAGTTTCAAAAATCTAACTGATGAGAAGGAGAATACAGTGGACTTTGTTCAGGTGGAGTGTTTTCTGGTGACTGATTTGGAGTTTCACCTTCCAGGTCTATGAATTGAGCTCCTTTGCTTTGCATTTTCTTCAACTTGCCCTTTAATCTAGAAATTCTTCTTAGACCTTGTGAGCTTATGTCTCCCTTTTCTATGATCTGTTTCTTCTTTCCTTTTTGTTTTGCTTCAGTTGACTGCTCTTTAAGATGAAATAATATTTGAGAAAGCACTTGCTCTTCCTCTGAAGAAGGCTTAGGAGTCTGGTAAATGTCTTCAATTTTTCTCTTTCCTTTTTGTTTTGCTTTTTTCCTAATTTCAGTCAATGTTTTAGAAGGCAATTCTTCTTCATTGTTTTCCTTGGTCACACTAGTAGGAGTATCTTGGATTGTTAAAGTTGTTCTTTTCCTCCTACCTCTCTTTTTTGAACTCCCCTCAGGCACTTCAGGAGGGTCTTGGAAGAAGTTCCTAACTAGGAATTTTTCCCATGTATCTTCCCTCTCTTTCAAATGATTTTCAACCAAGATCTTAATAAGGCCATGATGGTAGAGATGAGGTTCCACATCATCTATATTCTTTTGCACAGTAGTAGACATTTTTATCAAACTATTCAACAAGAAGGGATGTTGATAGTTTCATTCTCTAAGAAATTCATTAATAATTTGATATGATACATGTACATGGAGCCATACTTTCCCTCGCATGTATTGAATTTCTGAATGATCAACAACAGACTACTCCACTTATCTTTTAAGGCTGAAACATGAATTCCTCATTTAAATATTGATATGTCCATACCTAGATTACGAAGAATGACCCTCCAGAACTTTTCATCGAAATCCTTGTTCTTAAACCATCTCTCCCCTTCTTGTGGAAGCTCTGTGGCTGCTGCAATTGATGATTCTGTCACTGGAAATTTGATGTCCCCAATTTCAACTTCTGCACCATTGAAAGATCTTGCAAACGTTTTTGTAACCTCCTTATGATGACCCTTGAACTTCTTAATGAACTGCAACCATCTTGCCTTCTTCAATGTGCTCTTAAGCTGCGGGTATCCTTCCATGAATTTAACTCCTTCGGGCTCTGTTCTCACTATAAGACCCATTCTTCCTTCTCACTATGAAGACATCTCTATAAATGAAAGTTTTATGGGAGTAGAACATTTATGTGAGCGGAAAATAGAAGAGGGTTGTGGAGAAAATCGGTGGTTATGAAATGGAGAAAATACTGAGCATGAGATGAAAGAGGATTTACGGAGTAGAAACTGGTGTAAGCGAAAAATGAACTGAGGACTGTAAAACCTGGTGCGCAAGTGTGGAGGCAGAGTGTAACTTGTGAAAATTTGTGAGACTGAACGGAGTTTGAGTTCATAAAAAGGCTGCGGAGTGGAACGTCAGTGGAAGAGAACCGTATTCAATCAGCTCACATCTGCATGATTCGCTATTTTAACAGATGTAATGAGGGTGTACGACTAAGTACGAGTTAAACTTGGAAATGGATTATGAGACTGTTAGGATTAATGCAGAAGATATGGTGGAGTTAAGTCATCCATCAAGTCAAATCATTACACATTATGGAGTTGTGATTTACAAACTATACGAATTATGTGTTTGAAATGCTATTTGAAATGGTTTTGTCCATACCTTGGAATCATACCTCTCTCGTTTTGCTAACTTTTAATTGCCCGCCTTTGTAGGTTCTTTTCTGGTGTTGATGTCTTCAAAGATCTTCTCCCTCCATACCTGCATCTTGCTTTTATTATTTTTTGGCTAAGAACTTGACTGTTACTGCAAAGTAACAGGATTAGCTGCGGAATCAACAATCAGCTGCAGAATCAGGATTTAGCTGCGGAAAATGACATTGTGAATAACATATGACTTGGTGAATGAATGGAAATGAAAAATGACTGTATGGATGATACATGGAAAGGTGAGTATGAAGAGAAACTGAAAGAAATTTTATTGATGGAATGTGGTGGTGAGATGGAGTGAAATGAAATGAAACAAACTATGAGTGAAATGAGAGATTTTTTGGAAAATATAGGGCGTCAGAATCTTCTAATTTTCGCCCTGTATTTTCTGTATAAGAATGCCTCAGTGATTGGTTTTTAAGCTTATACATTATTTTTTTTTAATTTTTTTAATTTATTTATTTTTAATTTTTTTTTTTTTTTTAGATGATGATGAAAAAAAAAAGACTAGGCTAGTGGAGAAGAATGATTCTTCTTCACTAGCCTCATTGCAGAGTTATCTTGAAATATTTTGATAAACTCCTCCTTTGAGATTGGCTTATGATAGATCTTCAATCTATGACCATTCACAAGGAGAGGAGTTTGATGCTCATCAATTGTTCTGATCCTTACTGCTCCATTGCTAAAAACTTTTTCAATCTCATATGGCCCAAGCCAATGAGTCTAAATTTACCTTGAAAATATTTGAACATTGAATCAAATAGCAATGCCCAATCTCCTTCTTGAAACTTTTTGTCCTTGATGTATTTTTCATGCCACTTAGCTCTCTGCTACTGAACTAGATCAATTCTTTGAACTGCTTCTTGTTTGATCTCATCTAGTTCATTCAACTGCTCCAGTCTATGCTTTTGAGCTTCTGATAGATCCATTCCCAACTGAACTAACATCTTGAAGGTTTTAACTTGGAACTCAATGGGGAGCAGAACTTCCTTCCCATAAACAAGTTCATAAGGAGTGTGTCCCATTGTGTTCCTCCATGTAGTTCTGTAGGCCCATAAGGCTTCAGGAAGCCTTTCTGCCCAATCTCTTCTATGTAGATGCACAGTCTTGGTAATGATTCCTTCAATTACTTTATTTGTGGACTCCACTTGACCATTTTCTTGTGGATGATAACGATTGGATTTCCTATGCTTGACCTTGTACTCTTTCATAAGCTTCTCCATCATTCTGGATGTAAATTGACTTCCCTGATCTGTCACAATTTTCCTTGGAACACCAAAGCGAGTAAAAATATCCTCATAAAGAAAATTAACTACTGTATTTTCATTAGCAGAAAATAATGCTTTGGCTTCTACCCATTTAATGACATAATCAGTGCATACCAATATATACTTTTTCTGCTTGGATGGAGGATTAATAAGTCCAATAAAGTCTAAAGCCCATTTTTCTCAGGGTTCGATGAGTACTTGAGGTTGTAATGGCATTTCATTTGAGGGGGTAGGTTTCCCTACCCTTTGGCAGCTATCACACCTTTTGACATATTGTTTTGCATCTTTGAAGAGGGACGACCAAAAATATCCTAAAGAAAGGATTTTATAAGCTGTCCTCTTATCAGCAAAGTGTCCACCACATGGTTCATCATGACATGCTTTGAGAATATCAAGCATTTCATATTCCCTAACACATTTTCTGATCACAAAGTCTGGCCCTGTTTTATACAATTTGTTAGAAATCCATGAATATCTTGAACTATCCTGAATAATCTTTCTTCTTTCTCTAGGAAATAAATGTGGAGGTAGTTTCCCTATAACCAAATAGTTAGCCATATCTGCAAACCAAGGAGTTTTAGTAGTTACTGCAAATAAGTATTCATCAGGAAACTTGTTCTCTACAAAAGAGTCTTCTTTGATATTCTGAATCCTAGACAAGAAATTAGCAACTGTGTTTTGTTTCCTAGGTCTATCTAACACAGTAATATTGAATTACTGTAAAAGTAGGAGCCATCTTGTAACTCTGCCATTAGTAATAGGTTTTCTCATCAAATATCTAATTGCAGAATGATCAATATGAATAAAAGTTTCATAGCCTGTTATATAATGTTTGAACTTATTAATTGCAAGAACAACAGCTAAGAACTCTTTTTCAGTCACAATATAATTTAACTCAGTGGGAGTCAAATTTTTACTTGTATAGTAAATGGCATAAGGAACCAAGTCTTTTTATCCCAGTACAGCTCCTAGAGCCGTGTCTGAAGCATCTGTAGAAATATGGAAAGGAAGTTTCCAATTTGGTCCTCTTAAGATAGGTGCTTCAGATATTCTTATTTTCAAGGCTTCAAATGCTGATTGGCAATCAGGACTCCACTTGAATTCACAGTCTTTTGTAACCAGTTTGAAGAATGAAGATGCTATTTTGGTAAAGTTTTCTATAAATCCTCTATAATATCCAGTAAATCCTAGAAAACTTCTAACATCTTTTTGACAATTTGGAATAGGTAACTTGGAGATGACTTCAACTTTGGATTTGTCTACTTTAATCCCATCTCTTGAAATATGATGTCCCAAAACAATAGCTTTAGTACATCATAAAACATTTTTCATGGCTTAATGAAAGGTTTGTTTCTTTATATCTTTTAAGGACTTTTTCCAAATTTCCAAGGCTTCTTCAAATGTATTACCATAGACTGTAAAATCATCTATATATACCTCTACACAATCATGGATTAGATCAGAAAAAATTCCTAGTACTGCTCTTTGGAATGTTGCAGGTGCATTACATAATCCAAAAGGAAGCACTCGGTAGGCAAAAGTTACCCATGGACAAGTAAATGTGGTTTTATCCTGATCTTCAGGTGCTACCTGAATTTGATTATAACCACTAAAACCATCCAAAAATGAAAAGTACTTTTTGCCTGCTAATGTATATAATACTTGATCTATAAAGGGCAAAGGAAAGTGATCCTTAAAGGTTGCTTTATTCAATTCCCTATAATCAATGTAAACTCTCCATTTACCATTCTTTTTGGGCACTATCACCAAGGGGGAACCCATCGGCTATCTGAGATTGGGTAAATGAAGTTCACATTGAGTAATTTTTGTAGCTCTTCTTTCACAATCTCCCTAAGATTTGGATTCATCCTTCTCTGAGGTTGTCTGATTGGTCTACTGTTTTCCTCAATATAGATATGATGGATGCAAGTCTTAGGGTCAATACCTTTCATATCAGTATACTCCCATGCAAATGCAACAGAATGTTTTTGTAAGATTTTGGTTAGCTCTTCTTGTTGTAACTTTTCCAAGTTTTTGTTGATATTCAATGTTCTACCTGGAAAAATTTCAACTGCAGAACTGCCAAACTCTTCCATAGAGTAGAGAGACATTTGCCTTGATGACAAGTATTCAATATCAAAATCTAACTGAAATTGTGTGTGATCATATTCTGAAGATGTTTCAAAATTTTCTAATGTGTTCAGGATTTGACTATCCTCACTAACTTCAGAAAGAGTAAAGATAGGTTGTATAGCATCTTCATCATCGACCCATTCATTGTCTCCTACTTCTGTAATTGCTTTTGCTGGAGGATACAAAGTAAATTTCTTTGTTGAACTACCATCAGAAATGTACATGTCACTAGATCTACAACTAATAAAAGCATCAGCTGTGGCTAGCCAAGGTCTTCCTAAGATGAGTGGATGTCCTCCTAGATTATTCTTGGGAGTCAAAATCATGAAATTCACCTGATATTAACAAGAATCCAAGGAGACCGAAATATCTTCTAGTACACCATCTGGTTTGATTACTGATCTATCTGCAAGTTGCAGTAAAGTAGGTGTGAAAAGAATATTAGGAATTTTAAGCTATTCCATAGTCTGTCTACTCATAATGTTTACTGTAGCCCCTAAGTCAATCAATGTATTTGGAATTTCTATTCCATTTATGTGTGTCTTGACAATTGGACTACCTGGATCCACATATTTCTGCATGGTAATCTTTCCCATCTGTTGGAAATGATACTGAGAGGGGGGGTGAATTAGTATTATCAGATCAATAATATTTTTCAATACTCAGAAACATATACACTACTTCAGTTAAGTGAACCAGCGTGTACACGCTACTATGTCTAAAGCAACCAGCGTATAACCAGAAAACTTATGATTCAGTTAGTTTATCTTCTGTAAAGGCATCAGGACATTATTAATCATATTATAGATAAACATATGCAATATAACAGAACAGATCATCGCACAAAAGCCACACACATGAACACCATGATATAAGGTGGAAACCCAATGTGGGTGAAAACCACCTGCTGCAAGTCGTCTCTATCTTTCTTTAATAAGAAACTTCAGTTTTACAATCTTTTGTACTGGTGCAGCCTTATACCAGTACGCAGGCTACAACCTACAGAAGGCTACAACCTTCTCTCGTTCTCCAAACTTCCTTGGAAGGGAGCTCCAACCCCCTTTGCTCTTGTACTAGCTAAGATACTAGTACGTAGGTGCTGGCCTACAATCTTCTTTCCTTCAGGTACCACTTTTCATCAATTTTCAGACTGGATATTCCTGAAGCACAACATTTCAATCTGAAGACCATGATTCATTCACTTTTCATAGCAAATTATAGGAGCATAAAACAACCAATACTGAACCACTGAAACCCTGTCAACACCCAGTCACCAGGACACAGAGCAGACTACAGAACCCTGCAATAACAGACAGACCCAACTGCAACCCAAAAATCAAGCTTCAAAGGATATACGCTACTTCAATGAAACAAACCCGCGTATACACACGCTTTTACCGAAGCCAACCTGCGTACAGATCTAAAAAATAATTTCTCATAACTTGCAGCTGTACCAGTCATCAGTCATACTCAGAACATAACATTGCGTCAGTATGCAGATCTAAAAATATGCGTAATCAACCATATACCGATAGTTCATTTCAAACAATTTGGTCCAGATCTATTCTTTCATCAACCGATGTGATCTCTCCTTAGCTCAGATCAAGCAATGTAGCATCAACCCAGAACCTGCATACTAGATCTCTTTCTTCATTAGATATTCAAGACTTTTTCAATACTCTAGCCTAATGATCTTCTTCTCCTTATATAGCATTAGGCCCTCCTCAATACCACGAGCCAAAACCATAGTAATACAATACCATCAACTTCCAAACTCGGGATCAACATGACTATCGAGATACCTTGGTCCAACAACCTAGGCTCAAGTATCGAGGACTAACTACCACGGACCAAAGGGAAGCTTCTCGACATGTACGCTCTTTTCTGTTCATGAAACTGCGTGTATACGCGACTTCGTATAAGGCAAACCTGCGTATCCGCAACTTAGTATATAGCGTACCAGCGTGTATACGCATCTTGGGCTTAATGAACCTGCGTATATGAAATTTCTCTTCATTTTTGTAGTATGGACTGAGATCTGTTATCAAAGAGAGTTGCCATCAAGGACAACACCTGTACCGTAGCGCCACACCTGTGCCAAAATGCCAACAATCTCCCCCTTTGGACTTGATGGCAACCCCAAGATCCTTAGAATCATTCTCCCCCTTTGTCATCAAGGGCAAAAAGCTGTGCTCCCCCTGTGAATGTGCTGATATCTCTGCTCTGCTGTGCTGAACATGCTCCCCCTAACTGTAGGCAAGATCTGCAAAAGATGTTCTTCAAAAAAGAACCAAGACTTATACACCATAAAGGACCTTCCTATCACCAAAAGACTCAATATATACATCAATACTCCCAACCAAGAGGGGATACATCAGAAATTGACATATAACAACCAATTATATTACATCATTCATCCCAGGCATAGTGGGGAAACCAACATAGGCCGTTACATGACCTTGACACCATAAAAGAGATATCACAAAAGAGATACATGACATAGAGACGAAAAATCTAGATCAAGGCTTATGAAAGTCTTCAGCAGCATCTGATAATCATCTTTTAGATCAGCAACCAAGATTTCCTTCTGTGCTCCTTCTCAATAACAGTTGTGAACTAGAACCAAAAACATCTAAATGCCAACAATGCTTGATTAGACTTTAAGCTGCTCCCCCTGAAACTGTGCCTGCTGCACCCCCTGAAACTGTGCCTGAAGGATTCTGGCATACCCATCTCAGACCTTCTCCAACCAGAGTTTGCCCTAGCTGTTCAGAACTCCATATACGCGACTTCACCTGCATAAGACAACGTATGCACGCGGATATCCTTTATACAACACGCGTACACCATATACGCGACTTTCCCCGCATAAAACAGCGTATGTACGCGGATATCCGTTATACAACACGCGTACACCAACTTTTCTTTAGAACAGACAAGCTTCAACAGCAAGATGAAGCATCAACTACTCCCAGCTTTTGTCTGAGATATTCAAAAGTTTCCCTGGGCAGTGGTTTTGTGAGAATATCAGCAACTTGTTCCTTAGAAGGAACATACTCCAACTTGACCTTCTGCTCAAGCACTTGTTCCCGGAGGAAGTGATACTTGATTGGTATGTGTTTGGTTTTTGAATGCATGAATGGATTCTTTGAAATGCTGATTGCACTTGTATTATCACATAAGATAGAGACTGGTGGAGTGCAAGTGATTTGAAAATCTTGCAAGGTCTGCATCATCCAAAGAAGTTGTGTGCAACAAGATGCCGCAGCCACATATTCTGCTTCAGCTGTAGATAAGGCAATCGAACTCTGTTTCTTGCTGAACCAAGATACTAATCTGGAACCCATGAAGAATGCACCACCACTTGTGCTTTTCCTGTCATCCACACTTCCGGCCCAATCTGCATCTGTGTAAGCATGAAGAGTGAGATCTGTATCTCTAGGATACCATAGGCCATAGTTTTGAGTCCCTTGAAGATACTTGAAGATTCTTTTGACTTCCTGAAGATGAGTTTCCTTTGGGTTGGCTTGAAATCTTCCAACAATTCCTACTGCATGCATAATGTCTGGTCGGGTACCTTTCAAATAAAGCAAACTCGCAATCATGGATCTATAAGTTGGTTGATGAACTGCCACTGATTCATCATTTGTACTAAGGCTGCATCCTATAACCATGGGGGTACATACTGGCTTTGAATCTTCCATGCCATACTTCTTCAAGATCTTCTTGAGATACTTGGTTTGAGACAAGAAAATACCTCCTTCATTTTGTTGGATTTGCAATCCAAGAAAGTATGTCAATTCTCCAAGTAATGAAATTTCAAATTCTTTCTGCATAACCAAGGCAAAGTTTTGATTCATAGCCTCTTCATTGCTGCCAAAGATAATATCATCTACATACACAACAAGTATTAGCAATTTGTTATTTTCAACTTTCATATAGAGATTTCTATCTGTTGATCCTTTTGAAAAGCCTTGTTGGTGAAGATATTTGTCCAACCGATAGTACCAAGCCCTTGGAGCTTGTTTGAGACCATAGAGACACTTTTTCAATCTGCACACAAGGTTTGGATCATTCCCAAGAATGAAACCATCTGGCTGCTCAATGTATACTTCTTCTTCTAAGTCTCCATTCAGAAAGGCTGATTTCACGTCCATTTGAAATACCTTGAAATTTTGAAAACTTGAGAGAGCAAGAAACATTCGGATGGCCTCAAGTCTTGCAACAGGAGCAAAGGTCTCTTCAAAATCTATTCCTTCTTGCTGTGCATACCATTTACAAACAAGTCTGGCCTTGTTTCTAATTACTTCTCCATTTTCATTCAATTTATTTTTGAAGACCCATTTTGTCCCTATGACATTCTTATCTTTTGGTCTAGGAACCAATTCCCAAGTGTTGTTCTTTTCGATCTGCTCAAGTTCTTCATCCATTGCTTTGACCCAACATTCATCTTTGCATGCCTCTTTCACATTTTGTGGTTCAGTGGAGGAGAGTAATGCCAAATAGCTTGAAGCTTCTGCAATTGTTCTTCTTTTTTGTACTCCTGCTTCTTTCTGTCCCACAATCTGAGATTCTGGATGATTCTTCTGGACATATCTGGATGGAGTCTTCTCTTCTATTCTTGTCTGCTCCTCTGGTTCTTCTTGAGGTTCTTCTTCATCATTCTGTCTTTGAGGGTAGCCTTCATCTTCTTCGATGTCTTCATGATGAACTTGCCTAGGAATGTATCCCTTCTCATCAACCACAACATCAATGCTGTCAACAATTCTGCCAAGTCTTTTATTGTAGCACTTGTATGCTTTGCTATGTGGAGAATAGCCAAGAAGAATGCCTTCGTCTGCTCTTGGTTCAAGTTTGCCAAGTTGCTCATCAATATTCTTAATATAACATTTGCTCCCAAAGATTTTGAAGTGCTTCACTGAAGGAGTCTTACCACACCAGAGCTCATGAGGAGTTTGAGTGCTATTTACTCGGACATTTGTTTTGTTAAGAATAATAACTGCAGCATGTGCAGCTTCACCCCAGAAAGTTGCGGGAGTACCTGATTCATCAAGCATGGCACGAGCCATTTTTTGGATTGTTCTGTTCATTCTTTCCACAACTCCATTTTGCTGCGGAGTTCTAGCTGTAGAAAACTCTCTTCTTATCCCATGTTCTTCACAGAAATCGAAAAATTCATTGGAGGTAAACTCCCCACCTTTGTCAGATCTGAGACACTTAATCTTGTGTCCTGATTCATTTTCAGCTAAGGCTTTGAAGGATTTGAATTTTTTGAATGCTTCATCTTTGTGCTTCATAAGTCCTAACCAGACAAACCTGGAGAATCGCCAATGAATAATATCAAATATTCTTCTCCTCGAGGTGTTCTTTTTCTGAATGGACCACATGTATCTGTATGTACTAGCTCAAGAGGCATGCTACCTGATCCTTCCTTCTCAGGAAAATTAGTTCTGGTTTGCTTTCCAAAATGACATGATTTGCATATGGTGTTGTCTGGAATTTTGATATCTGGAAGATCACGAACTGCCTGATATTTGCATGCTTTCCTTATTTGTGGAAAGCTTAGATGCCCCAACCTCCGATGCCATAGCCAGTGTTCATCATTCTTGCTCAAATAACATTGTTGTTGTCTTTCTTCAAATATGTATAGATTATTTGGAGTCCTTCTTCCTTTGATCACTGTTTCACCTGTATCAAGATCACGAACACAACATCCATTTGATCTAAATATTACCTCTGTTCCTTGATCGCACATCTGACTAACACTTAGAAGATTATGCTTCAATCCATCAACATACAGAACATTTCCAGCTTTGACCTTCTCTTTCAATGGAGCAACACCTTTTCCTTTTATGGCTGCAGAGGTATCGTTTCCAAAAGAAACTTTCTTTCCCTTTTCTAATGCGGTATATGATTCAAGTTTATCTTTGTCCCCTGTCATATGCTTCGAACATCCGCTGTCAATGTACCATAGACTTTCTTGACCTTCTGCATAAAAGGCTACCCCACATCTTTCTGGTTGCGGTTCCTTTATTCTCCATGTTCTGACATTTGAGGTTTGTTTCTTCTGAGTTGTCTTCCAGAACCTGCTCCTGCATTCAAAGTCTTCATGACCAAAGTTATTACAAATAGAGCATTCAACTTCATTTTCAAGAACCGAAAAGTTTTTATAAGTCCTTTTCATGATTCCAGTCATACTTCTTTGCTTTTGAGCTTCTCTAGTCATGATTGTCTTGTAGGAAACACATTGAGCTGCTTTGTGACCGAAGTTATGGAAAGAGAAGCATTGGCCATTAAAGAAATTTCTCCGATAATCAGATCTATCATCCAACCGATTGTAGCTTCTATTGACATCCGTTCTTCGGCAAAATTGGGAAGATTTTACCTGTGGCTGATTGTAGCTTCTGTTTGTCCTTAAGGCCACTTGTCCCCGAACTTCTTGATAGTCTTTATTTGTTCTTGAGGTAAACTGTCCCTGATTCACCTGATGACTTTTATTTGGTCTTTGTTCGCTCCTCCTTGCTGCATCAAGATAACTTTTAGAGGTAGAAGCTTGAGATGTTTCTCCATTATATCCCAGACCTGTCTTGATCAGAGGAGAACGCTGCACATTGATAATCTCATCCAAGGTTTCAGATCCTTTAACAAATTTAAGATTAATTGCTTTTGTTTTCTCAATCTCCTTTCTAAGACAAACAATCTCACATTCCAATTTTTCAAGATGTTTTTCCTTTTCTGCCAGTTGACATTGTAGGGAATCAATAATAGCACTTTTCTCTTCTAAGCAAAATTTGAGATTATTCATTTCTTCATAAAAGCCTTCTACATCTATAGCATCCATGTAGTCATCATCTTCAAAAGCCATTAAAAGTTTATATCTATAACCTTGTTCATCTTCGTCACTATTTGAAAGACCATCACTATCTTCATGAGTGTAATAGCTTTTCTTCTTTTCATTCTGTTTCTTGTTCCATTTAATAGGTTCCTTTCCCTTGTCATTCTTATCTTTGTGAGGACATTTGGCAGCATAATGACCTACTCTTCCACAAGCAAAGCATTTAAAAGGTAACTTACCTCTGAACCTTCCAGAACCCCTTTGAAGATTTCTGACAAAATTTGATTCTTCTTCTTCATCTTCTGGCACGTGACTTGCTTCATAATAATCTTCTTTGCCTGAAGCCTTGAAAGCAGCCTCTCTTCTGTCTGATGGACCTCCTTTTCTCATTTCATAAGCAGTTAGAATTCCGTGAAGCTGAGACATAGTGAGAATTCGTAGATTTTCCTTTTCTTCTATTGTAGACACTTTAGATTCAAATTTGGGGGACAATGATCTTAGAACCTTCTCAACCACAATAGCTTCTTTTATTTCTTCACCCAAGTTTTTCATGCAATTAACAATCTCATCTACCCTAAGGAAATAGTTAGCCACACTTTCATCATTATACATTCTGAGAGTCTCATACTTAATCCTGAGAGTTTGAAGTTTAGCACGCTTTACCTGTTCGTCTCCTTCATAGCTTGTGACAATTTTGTCCCATATTTCTTTTGTGGATTTATAGTGCATTACCTTCATGAATTCTGATTGGGATATACATCCTAATAGGGTACTGACTGCTTTTGCATTTGTTTCATACTTCTTTTTCTCGGCTGCATCTGTAGGAGTAGCTGAAGGAAAAGCGTAGCCTGTCTCTACGATGTCCCAAACTTCTGTACCAAGAGATTGAAGATAGGCAGTAACTCTTACCTTCCAATAATTGAAGTTTGTCCCATCAAAAACCGGTGGCCTGATTGATGCTTCTCTCTCGTAGTTGCTCATGATGAACAATCTACCTTCAAGCGATCAAGCTTCTCTGAAGGACCTGCTCCGATACCAATTGTTGGAAATAATACTGAGAGGGGGGGGGGGTGAATCAGTATTATCAGATCAATAATATTTTTCAATACTTAGAAACATATACGCTACTTCAGTTAAGTGAACCAACGTGTACACGCTACTGTGTCTAAAGCAACCAGCGTATAACCAGAAAACTTATGATTCAGTTAGTTTATCTTCTGTAAAGGCATCAGGACATTATTAATCATATTATAGATAAACAGATGCAGTATAACAAAACAGATCATCACACAAAAGCCACACACATGAACACCATGATATAAGGTGGAAACCCAATGTGGGTGAAAACCACCTGCTGCAAGTCGTCTCTATCTTTCTTTAATAAGAAACTTCAGCTTTACAATCTTTTGTACTGGTGCAGCCTTATACCAGTACACAGGCTACAACCTGCAGAAGGCTACAACCTTCTCTCGTTCTCCAAACTTCCTTGGAAGGGAGCTCCAACCCCCTTTGCTCTTGTACTAGCTAAGATACTAGTACGTAGGTGCTGGCCTACAATCTTCTTTCCTTCAGGTACCACTTTTCATCAATTTTCAGACTGGATATTCCTGAAGCACAACATTTCAATCTGAAGACCATGATTCATTCACTTTTCATAGCAAATTATAGGAGCACAAAACAACCAATACTGAACCACTGAAGCCCTGTCAACACCCAGTCACCAGGACACAGAGCAGACTACAGAACCCTGCAATAACAAACAGACCCAACTGCAACCCAAAAATCAAGCTTCAAAGGATATACGCTACTTCAATGAAAAAAACCCGCGTATACACGCGCTTTTACCGAAGCCAACCTGCGTACAGATCTAAAAAATAATTTCTCATAACTTTCAACTGTACCAGTCATCAGTCATACTCAGAACATAACATTGCGTCAGTATGCAGTTCTAAAAATATGCGTAATCAACCATATACCGATAGTTCATTTCAAACAATTTGGTCCAGATCTATTCTTTCATCAACCGATGTGATCTCTCCTTAGCTCAGATCAAGCAATGTAGCATCAACCCAGAACCTGCATACTAGATCTCTTTCTTCATTAGATATTCAAGAATTTTTCAATACTCTAGCCTAATGATCTTCTTCTCCTTATATAGCATTAGGCCCTCCTCAATACCACGAGCCAAAACCATAGTAATACAATACCATCAACTTCAAAACTCGGGATCAACACGACTGTCGAGATACCTTGGTCCAACAACCTAGGCTCAAGTACCGAGGACTAACTACCACGGACCAAAGGGAAGCTTCTCGACATGTACGCTCTTTTCTGTTCATGAAACTGCGTGTATACGCGACTTCGTATAAGGCAAACCTGCGTATCCGCGACTTAGTATATAGCGTACCAGCGTGTATACGCATCTTGGGCTTAATGAACCTGCGTATATGAAATTTCTCTTCATTCTTGTAGTCTGGACTGAGATATGTTATCAAAGAGAGTTGCCATCAAGGACAACACCTGTACCGTAGCGCCACACCTGTGCCAAAATGCCAACACCATCATGATATCTTCTATTTTTCCTACCTGGTGGATTCCTTTTGTGTCTCTTGGTTTCCTACCTGGTCTTTTGATACTCAACTCCTTTATTGTTTTTGCTAGAATAGGAATTTCTCTAATGGCTTGTAGCAAGGGAATCTTGATACAAACATTCTTTAATTCATCTAGGAAATCATAGTCAGGCAACAAGATGTTTTTCCACCCCCTGTCAATTTGTAATCTCTCAGGAAAAGGAGGTTTGGATGTAGATACAAGTTGCTCAACTATAGGAGTTGTGTGGGTTGACTCTTTTTGTTTTTCTTTTTGAATGGTTGGGTTTTGAAGGGATGCTTCTTCAAAACTTTTATTGAATTTCAGAGGATCCTCCTCAGAAGCATCTTGCTCTTGAATATCTATAGAAGGTTTTTCCTTTTCTAAAATCATACCAGATCTAAGTTGAACATCATTAAGATCTAGAGGAACAATCATGTAGGTAGGAAATGGTTGTCCTTCTACCATGTAAGCATTCTGAGAGTTTTTGTTGTTGGGATTTGGTAATGGTTGGGCTGGTAGTTGATTTGGCTTCTGTTGAAATGGAAGTAAGAGTTGAGGATTTTGATTTTGTTGAGGAGGTTGTTGTTGTGGAAATGGCAATGAAAGTTGAGGGCTTTGATTTGGAAGTTGTGGTTGTGGATTTTGTTGTTGGTTTTGTGGGGGAGGATAGCCCTGATAAGATGGAGGATATTGATAATATTGAGCAAATCTCCCATAAGGATTTTGTACCCATTTTTCCCATGATTGAGATTGATACTGATTTTGAGGCTAAGGCCAAGGTTGTTGCCAAGAATTCCAATTTGGTGAGGGCTGAAAATACATTGGATTGTTAAATCCTTGATTTTGTTGCCCTTGCCAAGGTCTTCTTGAAACAAAGCAAAGAGATTCTACAGAATTTGGAACTACTTCCTCTTGAAAGGCGGCTTTAAGACCTGGGATTGAAGGACAATCCTTGGTCTCATGAATTTCCGAGCAAATCATGCATGTTTCTACAACTTTTGAATCTAAGGGACATTTTCTTAGAGCATGTTTATTTCTACATTTTGGGCAAAAGATGGCTAAGGCATCAACTTCTGTTTTCTACTTGTTTTGAATTTTTAGGGTGTCTAGCTGTTCACTAAGGCTCCCTAGAATGTCAGTTTTGAACTGATCAAGCATATTGCCAATTTCTGCCCTACTTACTGTCCCAGTTGCAAATTTGTTTGCTCTAATAAGAGAAGGATCTCTAGGCCCTTTTCCAGTTTTAAATTTTCCCCTTGAGAGATGGACACATAGTTCTGCTATGTCACTTAGTGGAAGTTGAGAGATGTCCGCCTTCCCCATCATGTTCAAAATATCTAGCCATTCATCTCTAATGGCTTTCAATAAAAGGGCTTTCAAGGTTTTCTCATCTAAATTGTTCATTTTTGCTCTCTTTAAGTTGTATTGAAACCTCTCAAGCAAATCCTCTAATTTCTCATCTTCTTTTTGCATCATTTTGAATACCTCATCCTTATGATTAGTAGGCATACAATAATCCAGGTATCTATCCAAAAATGGCTACCTCATATCATTCCAAGTCCTAATAGATTGAGTGACTAATCCCATAAACCATTTCAGAGCAGCTCCTTTCAATGTTGAAGGGAACAATTTGAGTTTTTGAGAGTCTTCTAGATAGTCATAGGTTTGGCATAAGACTTCAAACTAAAATAGAAATGTTTCAGGATCCTCACTTCGCAATCCATAAAAGTTTGGGAGGACGGATGGTGAAATGTTTTTCATTGTTGTATGGGTTTCTTCATCTACTATAGGGAATCCAAATGAGTTATTTCCTTCTCTATTTCCTCCATTGTTACCTCTACCTCCTCCATTATTTCCTCTACCTTTGACTCTACCCCTTTCTCCAAATAGTGAAAATTCTCCATCTTGCTCTTCTTCTGCCATGATAGTTTCCTCAGAATCTTCTGGCTCTTTTATTAATGGTTGATGAGAGAGAGTTTCCACCTCCTCTTCTTCTCTAGGTAATTCTACTTCTTCAACTGCAATAGGCTCTCCTATGGAGGTGAAGAAGGGTTCTTCTCCTAGCTCAAATTTAGTAGATGGAGTGGGAGAATATTCTAATTCAGTTGTTGCCCCTTGAATTCCAGAAATCCTAAGGCTGGGACTATGAGTCTGGGATGGAGGCGTATCTTGTCTATTCCTTGAAGTAGTTGGAGTTGTAAAAATCGAACTTTTGCCCCTAGCTATAAACCTTCCCCTAGAATCTCTTTCTCTATGCATGTCATTTTATTTATTTTTAGTTTTTGGTTATTTTAATTGGGCTAATAATCCTTTTTCTGATCTTGCAGATCACACTATGTGCAAGAAGAGAGCATACTCAAGAAATTATTGGACTAATAATTCTCTTTTCTGATCCTCCAAATCACAGTAGGTGCAAGAGGAGAGCATACTTCAAGAAATTATTAATTTTCCCTTTTTTTTTTGAATGTAAGAGATAGGCTACCTAGTTACACTTCCCCGACAACGACGCCAAAATGTTTAGTCAATTTAGTGTGTCCTAAATTGCTACATAAGTTATTAATCCGGGAGTCGTAAAATGATGAAGTGTAGTGCAACGTATGTGCTAGACAACCCTTTTCTTACCTCACTATTTTCAGTTTTATCTTGTTTTGGGGTTTTGTTCTGTTGGTCTCCTAAAGTGGTTTAATGCAATGGAAATCCTAATCTATTGTTAAAGAAAAAGTTTAAGAATACTTTTAAAGATCAAGTGTGGATGTAGAGTTGAAGACAAGGTTTATTCTCTTTCTTCTTATAATAATTTCCAAACTTTGAATTTAAGAGATCTTAAAACATGCTGTCTACAAAATCAGAACTTGAATAAGAGTGTAAACATGCAGCTACATAAACCAAACTAAAAATGAAGTACTGAAAATGAGATTACTATCTATGCTGTCCATCTTAATTGCAAAATTGAAATCTAATAAACTGTTGCAACTCAAAACCAAAAAGTAAAGAAACCAGAAATTAGTCAATGATTTCATCCATAATCACAACATTTCGCCAATTAAATTCTAAAACGGGGCTAAGCTAAAGGCTCTGGAAATATCATCATATGGCATGAAAATAATGACATCTAAATTATCTAATTTGCACACTAATGAAAGCAAAGCCAATTACTTCATCTATAATCACAATATTTTGCCAATTAACTTCTAAAATGGGGTTAAGCTAAAGGCTCCGGAAATATCATCATATAACATGAAATAACTGACATCTAAACTATCTAATTGCACACTAATGAAAGCAAATCCAATTACTTCACCTATAATCACAATATTTCGCCAATTAACTTCTAAAACGGGGTTAAGCTAAAGGGTTCGGAAATATCATCATATAGCATGAAAGAACTGACATCTAAACTATCTAATTGCACACTAATGAAAGAAAATCCAATTACTTCACCTATAATCACAATATTTCGCCAATTAACTTCTAAAATGGGGTTAAGCTAAAGGTTCCGGAAATATCATCATATAGCATGAAGAACTGACATCTAAACTATCTTGAACAGTAAACAAATCTCACTAAGTAAAAGCATAAACAACTGAAATTGAAAACTAAAGTTCAGCAGAGGAAGCAAGTCTCAATTTCACCACTGGATGCAAAAATTACACTAAGAATCTTGAGCATAACCAGACTTAAAGAACTATTCTGAAGTGCACCTATCAGTGTTAGTAAGAAATGTGACAAGCTGCAAAGACATGTACAAAGTTAGAACGATTATGATCATAAGCAAAACATGAGAAATATACAATTTGAATGAGAGAATATATACATGAAAACTATACAAAAACAAAAGAAGGACCTCAGCTACGCAGGGGCCCTCTGCATAGCCTTGGACTAGGACACTGTTACTTCAAAACACATTCAAACAACCATGTAAAAAACAGAGTTTTGTATTATGAAACAAAGTAATATGTCTCTCGGTTATAGAACAACAAAATAACGCTATAACAACAATATCAAAAACATCCTATCTGTGTTTCAAACACTTATATTTATAGAGAAAATGGATAACTGTATCTCAGAGGAATTGCTTCAACAATGGACATGTGAACAGGTCAAAATCCGAGGATTCAGCCTCTCGGTTGCCATGAGCAATAAATCTATGCAAGGTGGATGTTGGATTGCATTATGGATATGGCATGCAGGTGGCAAAAACAAATCCACGAGTTTAGAAATGGCTCCGGGCTTCTTGTACGTGCAGGAACAAAGTTCTAGTTGGCATAGAACTCTCCGTTGACCTCCCTTTGACCGGGACCTTTCCTTCCAAATTTGGCTAAGTAAATAGGACCTCATCCATGTGTGGATAATTCTTGAGCTACCCATGTGTCTCATTCCTCCTACTGACACCTATAACCTACAAAACAATGGAAACAGCTGCAGAATTACCAGTTAGCTGCGGAAAGTGGCTACATTCCGTAGTTGATAAACAAAACCTAGATCAAATGGCACACACAATCATATAATTTGAAAATCACTCAAATATACTCTTGAAATCAACATGTAACAACTTTCGATAGCTTAGGATTCACTGACATGGGAAAATAGAAGAGAAAGGGTTTAAGAAAATGCTTGGAAGAGAGGTAGTTTTGGGGCTCAACAGGAGCCTCTCCAATACCACTTACCGCCTGAAGTCCACCCGAAATATCATTTACCACGGAACTCAAATTATATGAAGCCTTATTTATAAACCTTTCGGGCCCGCCATTCTATCGCAATATCGCAATGTATGTGGCCAAACTTCAATACACGGGGAAATACATAGAAATATGCAAAAACCGTACTTTAAATATATTTAAATCATGTCCATAATCCCTATCAGTTCTGATCTTTATCGCATGTCGCAAGGCCTGTGGTCCTCTTGGCATCACCCCTTTGTTATATTGCGATGCGATAAGTCGCAATGGCATATCGCTTGTGTCTCTGGCCTACGGTAAGTCCTTCCCTTTTAAATCTGCGATGTGATATCTCCAATTTGATCTGGACTATTGATCGGTCCGATCCAATGGCTCTGATTCAACGATACTTCAACCTTCGCTTTACTCTGTTTTCCACCATTCTTCATGGTTTTTCTTTTGTGATAGTGTTTTCTGATAGTATTAAAGACTTAGAGTTAGAGGTTTTAGGATCCATTTTGTATCAGATACTAATGTTCCTTGGATCCTCATCTTCTTCTTTTGTAGTCACATTGTAGCACTCCAGCGCGTGGCTCAGATGGGTGGTTCAATCTGGTTGAATCAAATCCAAAGGATCCTGTGGTATTCTGAAGATCGCTGCCTTGACCTCTTGCAATGCATCATCAATACATTCAAATCCATCCTCAAATCTGAACGTCATCAAGAATCCCTGTCACAAAACATCCCATTCTTTAGTGCCATGGCGAAGCTTTGTTTCCAAGTATCGATTCATCGGTATTACATCCAAAGTATGACAGAACAGATGCACCCACTCAGGTTGAGGCTCCGCTCCATAAACTTCAGTCCATTTGGCCAAGTGATCGCGTGGATCATTTCACCCATCGTACTTCTCTGTTAATTGCACTTTCGGACGACCAAAGCGTATTCTCATCATCTTTCTGTATTCATGTCAATCATCAAAACTGTCTTTGTGCATACCCCACCATCTTGCGTACGTAGCACGCAACGCCAATTCCAAGGCTTGGAAGTGATGCTTCTCTGGCACTTCCCTTTCAAATGCATCCAAAAATTTATCAACGTCAGTCAAACCATCATAAGAGGGTAGATTTATTACCTCCGATGATACATAGCGCAACGATTTAGTCATCATATTAGAGCACAGTGTAGACACTTCATGCAGTCGATTCTGCTAGTGTTCTAACTCCTCATCTGAATCTGATGTGCAGGAACTTTCATGGACACATGCAATACATCCATCTGCTATCGGATTCACCCAATCTTGATCTCATACCGTTATCTTATAGATCTAGTCCAAATCATTGTCACTTTCATAATCGCGGACTGGTTCAGTATAGCGCGGTCCTTTTGCAGGGTCTAGGGGTACTACTATGCGGAGCGATTTCTTCTCAAATGTCATCTTCCGCTTCTTCAAATTGATTACCCCATTCATGTCAGTGGCCCAATCGATCCCAAGGAGCGCAGGGTAGGGATTGCTGTCGTCCACAATTTCTATCACTTCAAAGTCAGTCAACACGCTTGCGCCTTCAATATCTATTGTTACTCCCTGCAGTCTTCCCATGGGCATGATCTTCTATTGATTTTCCATTCTTAACTGAATCGGAGACCACTGCAGCGCAGGTCTCCCCATTCTCTCCCATGTATGTTTAGGCAAAACATTTGCGTCTGATCCTAGATCCAAATGACCTGATCCATCTCATATTCTCCTATCTGCACAATGAGCCTCATCTCACGCCCTGTTCTTACCTTATGATTACCAATCTTCTTGACTATGCGTCGTCCATCATGAGTGTTTTCTTTCCTGGCACACTTATTTATCAGCTCCTCTAATCCCTTCACAGCCTTGCGATCACACATCAGCTTCATACAGGTCTCCAAGAAAGTAGTAAGCATATAAGGGTCCATCTCTTCAACTGGCTTACCCTGACTTCTCGAGGTAGAGGCCTCAACGAAGCTTTTCTTCGCTTCCATAAATGTTTCTTGTGCACGCTCTAGATCAAACTCGACCTCCTTTTCTAGAGCCTTTCGGACCCACTCACTTTCTTCAGGCTGCTTTCCTTTATCTCCACCAATCGTCATCCCACTTCGAAACACTATATTCACATTAGGATCCTCCTCGCGAGGCTCATCCCTCATCATCTGTAGTTTCTGAGTTGGTTGCGGAGGCTGCGTCCCCTTTTCACATATCTTAGCTAGCAACACCGGGCAATCTTCAGTCGCGTGGTCAAACTGAGTAAAATATCGGCATGAAAGACGCACCGGGTTCGTGCATTCTCATGCGTAGTGTCCCGGGCCTCCACAATTGTAACAAATCACTTGACCTCGACCTCTACCAGGTCCTCCTCCACCTCGGCCTTGTCCACACCCCTGATATCCTCCGCGCGCTCCCCCAATGCCTTGATCGGGAGGCCGAGCTTTTGCCTATACTCTATATGCAAGTGTTCTATCCATCATTAAATTGTAACTACGACAATTGCATTCATCATGACCCACCAATTGACAGAAGTTGCAGAAGAGATGTTGCGGTGTCTGTACAAATTTTTGCAGCAAATGGCAATTGTCTGTCACATGTTTTCCAGCTACCTGACAGATAGCACACCATAGCGCGGGCCCTGTACTTGGCCTTTCTTGAGCTTCTGGCCTCAGAGGCATCGGTCCTCCTGCTACAACATAATTCATGAAGAATGGACAATGATCTTTGTCATGCCCCTGAATTTTGCATTTTAGGCACCAAACTTCTTCGCGCACCTCTAGCCGAATTGCTCTATCATTTTTCAGACTCTGAAATTCTAGGAAAAGGTTCTGCAACTGTGCGTGAATCTGTTGAACCCTTAAATTATCATCTTGCATCAGTGTCTCATGCAATCTCATTGCAATCTCCAGGGCTTCCACTTGGGTCCCAATCTTTTGCTGTGATAAAGAAACCCTTAGATGAGGTAGGAGCGAAGCCACAAACCACTCACGGTGCTACCCATCCGTAAGATTCATGTTAGCTTCGTGGATTGTGCACTTCAATCTTTGATCCAGGTCCTAGGGTGTTTCACTAGGCTTAATCATTATCTCCTTGAATCCCACTATAGATTGCACTTCAGACTTGGGCCTACTAAATTCCTTATTCAGTGCGGTCTGAACATCTGCTAATGAAGCCATCGGGTTATCAGTGCAGTACTTAATGTACCATGTTAGGGCACGTTCCTGCAAAGCAGTAACCAACGTTGATTTATTCATCTGGTCATCTGTAATACCCTGATCTTCCCATACAACCTTCGCAACGAACCAAAAATGGTCCAAATCCTCATTCCCCAAACCCTTTAACATAGGCAGTTTCACTAAATTCACCATACTGAATGGTGGCAGAGGTGGCGGTGGTGTAGGCAAAGGTGTGTGCGGCGGAGGTGAAGATGGAGGTGGTGTGGGTGGATAGGGTATTCGTGGGAACCCTTGTCTTATCAACTAAACAACGCTCTTTGGAGAAGCATGTGTTCCTTCCTCATCGTCACTCAGAGGAGGTCCAATCAGCGAGTTATATTCAAGGCCTGTTTTCCCTTTGTCCCTAAAGATCTTTCCACTTCGTGTAGCTCCAAACATCAAGGTAACTGCATTACCCTCTTTTCACACAAGAGCATCTTAATCCACGTATTTAAAGACCTTAAATACTTACCTCATAGTCCCTTGAAGAAGTGTCGCTCTGCTTCGCTGTAACTGACCAAAGTATCAACGACGAACTCTGTCACAAATCCTCCTATGATATGATCGAGCCAATGATCCACTATGCCTGCGACCTTATCTTCAGAGGCTTCCACTCTCTGCAATAACTTTGGGGTCCAGACTATTGGGTCGTTAAGCCTCCACCTTCCTTGGCCGTCTGCCAATTTCGCGATCCACTCGTATACTTGAAACAGGAAGGAACAAAAGAATATTTTGTGTATCTTTGTATATAGATATCTTTCCAACCACTGTTCTTTCATTAATCGCAGATTCCCATTCTCTTGCGCCGTGAATTCATGGATCTTCCTATCCAACCAGTCTTCAATTTCTTTCTTAGTTGGATTCCAGTGATGTGACATCACACATATCTTTATGCAGATCCCGATCCTGGCAACGAAACCATTTTTTGGCTTGATGGGCCCTGACCCAGGTTCAATGTTAATTAGCTAAGAAAATCCCTACACTACTGGCCCTTTCGGCATCAATTCATGGAGCGCAGATTGAAGTCTCACCTGAAGCAGTATGGGGGGATGCAGGAACCAAGTTTCCACACCCATTGATGGTAGTGATGTTGTTTTATACCCTAAACCTTCCTTCAAACAGATTGATAAGTCTTTTAGGGCTTATCAATATACTTCTCTTAGTCATCCTCTAGACCTTTGCGAAGGTCTGCGACTGTTCTTCGCGTGCCCTAAATAGGCGAATCAAACACTTACGCGCCTATGCAATTATTCTTACTATTGTATTTACCCAGTTTAGCTTAAGTATCTGATAACTTCAATATGCATTAAGATGAACTTCTTATAAACATATATTCTTACTTGTGTTCATATAACAAAGTAAAACATATAGATTCGCGCATCAATACAACATTAAAACATAAACCCAATATTCACCATAACATAATCGCATCCATTTATACAGAAGTAAAATAGATCATACACAGATAATTCCGCAATAATTATCTTTATTGATACTTCAGATCTTCTTTATAGACTCTAATTGCCCTGCGCACACAGCTGGAGGGGTCCGCACACTCAGCTGCAGAATTCTACCCTAGGGCTCTTCGCACACAGCTACATAACCTCTTTCCTATGCTAAGACTCTTCAATCTTAGCTCTCACAGAATCATTACATCCATCAATGACTCAAAACATACTTAGAACTGCCTTAGACTCTTCTAAGACTCTCCTTTTTATACATTCCCATGGTCCGTGGACCATGGGTAGATCTTCTAAAGCTGACACAAGTTACATAAAAGAAGGGCAGAAACCCTTTTTGACACTTTACATCTTCGTGCTCCGTGACCACAAAATGCGGAGACTTTACACTTCTTATACAAAAACTTGGGCTTTTAACCCCAAAGTTGACCCTAGGGGACCCGTTCCCAACACTCAACAAGGCCATTACCTTGCGGGTAATAAGACAAGGAAAATGAGTGTTTGATTCCATATTTATTACAAAAGAGAGTAAGATTATGATAAATGAAGGCAAGAACATTATCATTGACAATATGAACTGGTACACCGAAACTAGGAAGAAAATTTTCTTTGAAGAAGGAAATTACCTGATCGTCATTTCCTCTTTTCAGATGCACAACTTCAAACAAATTAGAATATGTTGTTGTTAAAATAAAAACATGACCAACAAAAGAATGTGGATTTATAGGACCAATAAAATCTAATCCCCATTTCACAAAAGGACAAGTAGCAATGATGGGCTTAAGAGGAATGGCTAAATATTGTAGTTTACCTATTTCTCTTTGAAATTCTTCACAAGATTTGACAAATTTAAAAGTATCACGGAAGACTGTGGGCCAATAATAACCAGTCCTTAAAATTTTATGAGAGTAGCTCTTGCAGCAAAGTGGCCTCCTACATGGTAATCTTTCTCAAATGAGCCATGTAAAGATTTTAAGATTTCATTCGTAGATGTATCATTGATACATCTTAACAACATGACTTATGGAGATTTTCTAAACAAATATTGGCCTACAAAAATATATTTAGTTGCATCTAATCATAGTTTTCCTTTTTGGATTTTATCAATATTATTAGGAAATTTTTGATGAATTAAATAAAAGATGATACAATAGTATCAAAGATGATTGTTGAGTTTAGATTCATTACCATTAATAAAAAATAAATCAGAATAAAAATCATTCTCATTTGAATCAACATCTACAAAATTCTCTAGATATTGCGCAAGATGAAGAGCCAAATATCTTCCCTTAATGGTATGGGAAGTAGTAACAATTAAATCATGTTCTTGCATATTTCTTGACCAATTGGATAACTTAAAGGATAAAAAATTATGTGATAACAAAAAATTGATAGCAGGTAAAGGAGTTTTCACCTGAGTATGCCTTCCTAGGATCAAATGTATAAATTTTTCAATTGATTTAATAAGAGAATAAGCATGCTTTTCGACGTAAGAATATGTTAAATTTGTATTAAATAAGATTTGACTCATATATGCTATTGGGTGTATTGAGAAGTGTAGCAAGAAAATCTCAATTTGACCTTGCCTTGGTCAAATTAAGAAAATTTGAGTTTCCACATCAGCAGACAACTTGGAGGTAGTTAACTGAGGTGACATGGCTCTTGTCACTCAATTAGCTCAGTAAATTCGAGTTAGATGGCTAGGAGTTAAGTTATGAATGTGTGATTGCTAATTTGTAGCAATCTAATTCAATTATTTCTAGTTTCATTTAGTTAAACTAGTTCTAACTGTTGATATAACTAGTTGAAGGTCAGTTATGCAGTGGAACAATAATCTAACTCTATGATCATCGAGTTAACTGATCAATCAACCCAAAATAGATAGTGCATGGAGTCCCCAAATATGGTGGAGATTTCAAGGAAGTTTAACATTAGTTGTAGACTAGCCTTGAGAGTATAAGTGTTGCATGCAGTCAGAGATCCAACCTTGGGAATTGCGTAATCAATTAGAGGAAAATTCCTAAAAAATAAGGGCCTAATTTCTTAGGATTTTTGCAAGGAAAAAAGGGCTCAATTAGAGGCAAAAATTGACTAAGTATAGGTCAAAGCTTCTCATTGAGTAGAGAGAACAATTATTCACTTGCAGGTTGAGTTCAGAGCGAGCAAGCAATTATAAAACATTCTCTATTCACTTGATTAATGCAAGAAGGCTTAAGGCATTTTTACCAGTTGGTTTCCCCTAGATAAATTTGTGTACTTGTGAATGTGATTGATGCATGTTTGCGAATGTTGTTCTAAATTGTGAATTAATTTTGACAGAGCAATAAAGTATATTTGTGTCTCTTGATGTAGATTAAATTTATTGAGCAATTTCAATTCTATCACCATATTTCTATAGAGTATTAGAGAAGGATTCACATTAGAACAAGAATTTAAACATTTTTCCTTAGGAGGTTTGAATTTGAAGCTTCAGTGTAGCAAGATTTCTTCAGAGTTGGGAGAATGACCTTTAATAGACTGCGATTAGAGTATGCTTTGGAAGGCATCTCAAATTTCATTTCCTGGAAGGATCACATGGAGGCAATGTTTGATGATAATGGATTGCTGGAATATGTCAAGATAGAAATTCCAAAACTAGGATCAACTGATGCCCAAAACCTAGCCCAATGGAAGAAAGATGTAGCCAAGGCGAGGAGAATAATCTTGGAGGGAGTGAGAGACCACATTGTCTCAAATCTCCATGGGAAAGAAAATCCTTTCACAATGTGGAAGGCACTAACAGAGCTATTCGAGAATAGAAGTGACCATAGAAAACTAGCCCTCAAAGACAAAATTTGAAACATTAAGATACAAAAGAATGATACTATTCCGTAGTATCTCACTAGGTTTACACAAGTTCAGGATGAATTTGGAGGGGTTGGTGTGAGTGTTGCAGCAGATGACCTGGCGAGCCTAAATCTTCTAGGCCTTCCCAAAGTTGGCATAGCTACCAAGACTCGGTGAACGAAAGGGATAAATTACCGAATTGGGAATGCTTATGGTTTGATTTGATACAAGAAGAGATCAGGGAAAATACCAAAGATGGAAGTTCATCCAAGGGAGAGGATGAAGAAAAATTTGTACTGGTTGGAAAGGGCAAGAAGGGAAAATGGAATAAATCTCAAACCAAACCAGAATCCAGCCAAGGGGGAAAGAAGAAATACTTTTCGAAAATCAAATGCTTCAATTGCCATGAATTCGGGCACTATGTTACAAAGTGTCCACACAAAAAGTCTAGCAAGAAGACCTCATGAGGAGCACTAGGTGAAGCATTAGTTTCCTAGTTTGAGCTAGAATTCTCCCTGATTTAATGCATGGATATCACTGTGATGGAGAGTGTGTGGTACCTGGAGGAGAAAGTTCTCCAAATGCATATTGAGCTTGGGAACAACGAAATGTACAATGTTACTGGGATTGGTAAACTAACCTTTAAGAGGGAGTTAGGATCCTCTATTTGCCTCAAATATGTCATGTTTATTCCAGGCCTAAAGAAGAACCTCATCTCTATAGAATTTTTGGAAGACCACAACTATGATGTAATCTTTGGTAAAAGTAAAGCCTTTCTGAGGCACATAGATACTAGACAGGAAAAGAAGATTGGGGTTTGTGTGAAGAACATGTATACACTTGATGTGGAATATTGTGCTACATTAAGCAGTAAGGTAGAGAAAGTGCATAATCGTGATGTTGGTGAGCTCTGGCATACTAGATTGGGCCATTTGCATCATGGTGCCTTAAAATCATAACCACTGGACTCCCTAAAGGATCACTTGATTAGTAGGATGTCTGCAAGGGTTGTACCTTAGGGAAGTATGTGAAATCCACATTCCATGACCGAGATAACAAAGCACATGCAGTCTTGGAGATATTCGACTTTGATGTTTGTGGATCCTTCTTGTTAGCCCTTGCTGCCAGACATAAGTATTATGCTATTTTTATTGATGATTTCTCAAGGAAGTGCTGGATCTTGTTCATGCAAAAGAAGGATGAGACATTCTCAAAGTTGGAAGAATTCAAGGCACTAGTTGAGAAAGAGACCGACAAGAAGGTGAAGGCTTTCAAGAGTGACAATGGAGGTGAGTATGTTTTTAATGAATTCAAGGATTTCTGAGTGAAAGAAGGTATTCAAAGAGAGCTCACAACATCCCACAAGCCATAGCAGAATGGGGCAACTGAGAGGAAGAACCAGAGCATTGTGGGAGCTGCGAGTGCTATGCTACATGACCAAGGCTTGCAACTGCATTTGTGGGAAGAGACATGTACTGCAACAATATACTTGTAGAACTGGAGTCCTCATTAGATTCTTGGTATGATTACACTAGAGGAAGCTTTCTTGGGGAGAATTCTGGATGTGTCTCATTTCAGAATTTTTGGAGCCTCTGTTTACTGCCATGCCTCCAAATATTTGAGGAAGAAACTTGAGCCGACAACAGAGTTGGGAGTTTTGTGGGTTACACCGAAACTCCGCACAATTACCGGGTGTACTTACCTTCCCTTAGAATGAAAATTATGTGAAGGGATGTAAATTTTGACGAGGAGAAAGTGATGCGATGCTCTCCTAAAAGGTAGCTCCAACATTGACAAACCCAAAATGCATGCGATTGAAAGCATATGTTCCCCACTTAGTGGTGAATGTTGTTTTATGTTTGATAAATTTCTTTACACAAAATTGATTATACCCTGAGAATCTATCTAAGAGAGACATGATTTTAGAACCAACCGTTTGTGGTAAAATTAACTCTATATTTGGTAAGGGGAAATTTTCTTTCACACTTGTCTTATTAAGATAATAAAAATCTATACACAAGCGGATTTGACCATTCTTTTTCCGAATAGGAACTAGATTGGCTACCCATTCCGAAAATTTAATTGGAAAGATTATATGAGAAGCTAATAACTTGTCCAATTCATCTCTAATTATGGCCTCTAAGGCAAGATTAATAGGTCTCTATTTTTGTCTAATAGGAGAGAATTCCATTTTTATAAGAATATCATGACTTATGATAGATGAATTAAAACCCTTTAAATCAACATAAGACCATGTGAAAATATCAAAAAATTCACGAAACAATTGAAGGAATTGATCTTTTTCTTCATCAAAACAGGTTTTAGATAAATAGAGTCTTTTAGGATATTGTTTTGCTTCGATGTTAACTTTAATTGTTTCATCAATTGTTTTATTGAGTTTCTTATCAGATATCCCAATTTTTGTAGCATCACCAGGTGAAAATCATCTTCTAAGGGAGAAAGACCTTTGGGATATCTATTTCTTTCAAGATTTATGACTTGTGAAGGCTATTGAACTTTACCAGTAAGGAAAGCTAGAAGAGTGTCATCATTGTTGAATATCTTCCATGACTCTTCATTATCAAGAAGATGAGGCCTATATAAGGAAACTACAAGACAATTTGGTTTATTGGCCATATCAAATCTATCTGGTCTTGCAACATATACGCTATGCCATCTACAATCGTATTCATACTTCTAATTACATGTGTAATATTAAAAAATTCAATATCTACAATTAAGTCTGAAGTTAAACTGGTATACCTTCTCATTAGCTTGTTTGAGGGTACATAAATATTTTTAACCAAGTTAACAATTAATTTGGAATCCCCAAAAACATTTAAGTTTCTATATCTAAGCTTAAGAGCGTTTGTTAATTCTAAAAGTAAAGCTTCAAACTCAACAATATTATTTGTATAAGAAAAATTTAACTTGAATGAGAATGTGTGCCTTTTACCAAATTTATTTTGTAAAGTTATACCAACACCATTCCCTTGTTGAGAAACAACTCCATAAAAAAAACATCTGCCATATTTCATTAGAATTTCCAGAAAAATAATTACCAAATTTTGCTTCAACTTCTTCTTCACTAAAGATAGAATAGATACCAAGATCTTCTTCAATATGATTAACTGAAGATTGGGGAATATTTTCTATATAAGGCACTATTCGATCTTCTCTATATGTGATAATATTTTTAGCTCCCAGAGGTATTATAATATGAGTACCATCCTCTTGAGGTAAAAAATCAACCCCCCATTTTTGACTTATTTATTTCAAATAATGGGGACGATTTCCATAATTTTTTTGGCTAAATCACTTTTTAAATATTTTTCTTTGGTTAAATGTCCTACTATTTTACCAATTTTTCGTTTTTGTCAGATTTTTATTTTGATTGTTTCATTGAATTCGAATGTTCGCTAACTTCCTATCAGTACTTGTTTCATCTCATTTGATTACATAGTTTGTAACTCCCCATATCACTATACTCCTTCGACCTCGGATGCCTATCGTCATTAACACATGACGTATGAGACCTCGACATTTTTGTTTGATGTCAAAATTTCATGTTTAAGAACTCCCGATAAAGGCTAACCTCCGATACTTGATATTTCATACGTTCTGAATGCTCCAAACATTTGAACATTTTCAAATCCCTTTTAAGAAAAGTTTTGGCCTTTGGCCTTTTCATTTGAAAAACGAATATGTACATTATAAAAATCTTTTTATATATGATTTAATTTTTGTATAATTAATTTGTAATTTAATTAATGATTTTATTTTATTTGTATATAATTAATTTAATAGTTATAATTAATTAGGAATTAATTAATTTTTTTAATAGAGTTAATTAGCGATGGATGCTTTCAGGAAGAAAATATATGGGATCATTAAGTATGTGAACGTCAAAGTGGGATATTGGTAGGGATTTATGAATTTGATGGTTGTACTCATGCCAAAATTTAAGGTCTTACTTGGACAAGAATTCTTTATGAAGGCTAAGGCAAATGTAACTCATGTTAATAATTAGGATTAGATTTTAATTAAATTTTTTTATTTTTGGTCTAGGTAACAACTAAAATTTTATCATTTTTGAAACTTCAACTTTGGAAGTTCATAAGTTGAGTTTTACTTGACTAAATGAGGCCTAGGATGGCTCATTAGGTAGATAAGATCATGGAGAATACTTCCGAAGTGGTTGCATGACCAGATTTTTTCATTAAATGAGTCTAAAATTTAGCAGAAAATCAAGCTCCGAATTTGTAACCAAAAACTAATTTTTTGAGTTTAATATTTACATTTTTCATTTGCTCAAAGCCTCTGTTGATTGGCAAATACATTTGTTTACGTTCTCTTTACCAATAAAATATTTACAAGGATCAATGAAAATCTCAAATTTCTTTTTATTTATTTATTTAATTAAATTTTAATTGGAGATGTTTGTTTTCCAAATTTGGTATTTTCAATTTTTATTTGCATTTTAATTTATTTTTTATTGGTTTTTGGTAGGAGAATAGAGGAGAAGATGAGGAAGAGAATATTTGGATCAATGTTATTGCTCCAACAAGAGAATAAAAATAATGGTGGCCAATCAAATTTGTGCGAGCAAATTCATTTTCCAAAATAATTATCTCATTTTGATTTTGATTTGTAATTATAAATATGGATTTTAGAGAATGTAAATGAGCGGGTTTTCCTCTTCTCTGCAATGAGGGAATTCTGAAGCACTATTGTAAGGGATTTCCAAGCTGTAGAAGTAGGAGGAAAAGCTCAGATCTGAGTTATTGAGATTTGTGTTTTTCAATTTTAGGCTTTGTATTGGGAGCAGAGCTTGCACTATTGAAATTATTTCTTTTAATGGCAAGCTTATGATTTCAGAAATATTGTTGGAGATCAAATCAAAGAACAGAACAAGATACCGGGTTTTAATCAATTTGTATTTTAAATACTATTATTTTAATGCAAATTTCATCTTTTTAATGACATATCTATGTAAAATGTTTTTCATGTTGAGCACTTTTATTTAATGTGAAGATGAAGGTTTTTTTTGAATTCAATATCTAGTTCATTAGCTTTGTTGATCTGTTGTTAATTTTCTCTTTTGCTCTTATACTCAAATCATATTTCTGAGTAACTATTTACTCAGAAATCTGCTATCTAAATTCGATTTAATTACCATCGACATTAAGAGAACTATTTCCTAATGTTATTGGTTGATCATTCATTGTTAATTGGCTCTAAACAAAACATGTTTTGGTAATTATAATATCAGCTAGTAGAACTATTTCATTAGCCAGATATTTACCTAAAACTAGGCATGTTAAAATCCCAATCATTTCTCTCGGTTGGGTTAGATATACATCTTTCTAATCGAGATAGACTTAGGATTTTTTTCATTTTGCTTGAGGATTAGTTTGCATATAAATTAATAATTACATTTCTAGAAGTCCTCTTATCAAAGAGGAAAACTTTAATTGTGGCTTGGTTGAGCCCTAGATCAACTTAAGGATCAATTTCTTTCCTGAGGTCAGCAAGAGAGTTGATCTGATGTCTCTTCTCTATTGGTAAGTAAAATACATACTTTAAGCCAACAAAGATAGAAAGAAGGTAACTAGACCTAGTTTAACCAGTTGGAACCACCATTCCAAATGGAAAAAGAGTTGCTTTAAGTTCCCGACTGGGTGGTCTCCCTTATAATGTTGATTTTCATTTCGAGCTATCAACACATCCATTGAATAGTACCTGCCTGTTAAAGATTTCCAATCTCTACCCAAAATGATAGAGTGGTTACTGGCACCCATGTCAATAACCTGAATGTTGAATGTAGTCCTAATCACAAGATGTGAAAAAAGAACTAAAGTCACATCTTTAATCTGGCCAACAGTTGGCTACCTTTGCTTATTAAAAGCAATCATATTTCTAGGTACATCATTAGTACAAGAGAGTCCTAGTTCTTCCATTATGGTCTTAGACATGACATTAGGTCTTGATCCACCATCGATAAGAGAACAATGAGCAATTTTATTGATAATATTCATAGATACATAAAAATGAAGTTTTTTGGGTTTCTTATAAGTAGTAATAGAATGTACTACTTCTTCATTTTATTTACCCTCATCATCATTAAATTCAGTAATAATAATGGAAGAAGAGACCTAAGTTTTAGAATATTGTTCTAAAAAATTATTAATGTTTCTAATTTGTTAAGGAGTCTTAGCTAGATCTAAAAGCCCGACATTATATTTGATCTTCCCCATATCTTCAATTATATTGTATTTTACACTAATAGTAGGATAAGTTGTGGGCGATTGAATCTAAGTAGGAGGACTAGAAATAGGATTAGAAGCAGGGTTAGGAGTAGGATTAACCTTCTCCTTTTCTAATTTATCAACAACTGGTTGCTTATGAGCAATAGTGAATTTCTTATTATAATTAATAGATAGGGTCTTCCTATCATAAGTTTAACTACAAGTGTTTACAACATTGATTCCTCCTTCTTATAACCAATCTGAAGTGTTAACAATGGGACTATTGATAGAAAGAGTTTATTTCTTTCCAAAAGTTCTTCACAGAATAGCCTTCATAACTTTACAAGTTTGTTGATCATGGTAATATTCACATAAATAGAATTAAGGTCTATTTAAGAGACTGGGTATGGCTTGAATAACAAAATTTGACGCTGAGGGGGTAACCTTTCTTTCTAAATAAATCATCCTATTATTCATGCCTTGCATAAGCTGAAGCACAATGGTAATTTCCATACTTTTATTTGTATCTGTTAAAGGAAGACCAGTTCTTAGATTTCGATCCTCAAAACTCTAAAAAAGTTTGAAGGGTAGAGTCAATATTATCTATAGATCTTTCCTCAACCTTATTCTTATAAATTGTTGGAATAATATTATAATAATGTATTAGGCCAACTTCGCTATGAGTCCTTATAATTTTGAGAATTTCATTATATAACTTAGTGAACCTCAAAATAAATGTTTTTATTGGCTCAATAGGTTAGTAAACCATATTGTTATACTCTTTAAACCAATCACCAAGGCTCTGCTGCTGCCCAAACATGGAGTTAAACCAATAACCTAACTCAAGCCATGTTGAGAAGGATCTAGGAGGAAAATTAAAAAAATCAATTGATGCTCTTCCTTCAAGGGTATTAACAAACAACAACATACATATATCATTCCTGTTTGCTCCTATATTATTACATGTAGTCAAAAAACCATTTATATGTTCATCAATTGTGCATATATCATTACTAGAAAACTTGGGCAGATAATCCTTAAATTTGGGTAGTGGGGTAGAAATCGGTGTTATATCAAGAGGAGATGGAACATGTCAAGGAGTTATATCAATATATTCTTCAAAATGGAATAAACCATATTTCTTGATAACTCTATTTGGATTGGTTGTAGAAATAACATGATTATAGCCACTATATAAACTTCCTAAAAAGAGGTAGGTTTGGAGGTTGAGTTTCCACTATGCGATGGTGATACAAGTTTAGAAGCAAAAAGATATCTTTGAAGTTTCCCCTTAATTAGCCGGGGTTCAACCTTCCCTCTTCTAACTTCAAATAAGGAATCAAATTTGAGAGGTTAACTTCTAAGCCTTCTAGGCTAACGAGGGGTATTATGCATTTAATTGAGAAAAATCAAACTTTATTTCCTATATTGAGTTTGTCTCTCTTTTTTAGCATCAGCTAGATCAATATTGTGAGAGAATGCAACCCAATATCTTTCAACATCTTCCCTAGTCTTAACATTATTTAGAATAATATCTAATGTAGCCTAATATTGTACAGTCAAAAATTCAAAATTTTAGGGGAATTTTGAGCGAGCAATCAAAATCAAAAGAAAGCCATTTAAATTAGGCAAAATTCCAAAATATTGATGATGGAACATTTATATCTAAAGGGATTACAATTGTCCCACTTTTCCCATGAATGTTAAAATGGAATATGTTTGATGACAATTCTCCTTTTATGGACCTTTGGTTTCATATTTGCTAGTCAAAGGTGTGTTAAGGAACAACAAACAAACAATACTACTCATAAAAGACAACATCACCTAGTCTTTGAATAATGTTCCCCAACCTTTGGGATTTGAGTGATTATCATTTTAATATATATATATATATATATATATATATATATATGTATATATATATATATATATATATATATATATATATATATATATATATATATATATATATATATATATGTATGTATGTATGTATGTATGTATGTATGTATAATATATATATATATATATATATATATATATATATATTTCTATAGATTTATATATATATGTATGTATATATATATATATATATATATGTGTGTGTGTGTATATATATATATATATATATATAAAATCCTAGTCTAAATATATACAATACATGGCTTACTAGGTTTTGACCTTAGCGCTATGAATTTGGTTCTATTTTAAAAATTTAATACGATGCCTTTACTATGTCATATTATAAAATTCCATGCACATTGATGCTCCAAGGGACCAAGGGTGACCCATGCTGCACGGTGTTAAGGCTCTCCACTACATATGCGTCCCTGTTGTCGAGTTATATGGTTTACAAAAACAACTATATGTAGCGCATGCTCGTTCCACACCATATATGTTGGACAATGTTTTCCAAAAAAATATATAGGTAAGGACTTTACAATCACGTAGTATCCATGTCAACTCTTCCAAGTCACAAACTGAAACACTAAAGCCCACCAGAGCGAGTGCTTGATTGAGTGGCCATACAAGGTGCCAAATCAAGAGAGGAGCCTAAGAAGACGCTGAGGTGAATGCTCAACACGTCAATATGGACCGTGAGCCTTTAGACATATAAAATGTTGCATTATTTTATATATGACAAAGGATAAAGCACAATGCCTCTTTGTTAAAATTTACCTTTTACTACAAGTGAAGAAAATTTGGTCTAGTTATTCAGCCAATAGGAATTTTTTACAAGAGCGCTTGAGGACCTAGACAAGTCAATATTTCAAGGGAGTCTACACCACGTTATTCCTTTTGAAAGCCACGTCCCACTCCTGAAAATATACTAACTAAAGGCATTGCAACTGTTGTCACTCACTGCAAAATTTGTTTTCAGCTGACCAAAGTAAAAAAGAACAAGAAAGTTGTAGCCATATTTCAAGCCAATGAAGCACTCAACACTAAATCAAACCCCCTCGAATGAATAATTCTTGGAATTATCTTTCCAACGGTATATGGAACTCCCCAAATGTACTTCGGAATCAAAAGTTAGAAAAGATTGAAAGTTACCCTTGAAAACCAGAAAACGAAGGAAAATGCTTAAGTATAATCCTAGATCTTGCAAATCAGAGTTTTCTAAATCAGCCGCATGGGAGGTTAGAGCAAACCAGCGATTAACGATCACTGATATCGGTAATCATAAATCAAAGGTCCAAGGTACAATATATATCGACGATCAAGGGGTCATACAGTATCGGCGGGGACACATGTCGACGATCCCACATATCGGAGGTCTAAGGTGCTAGAGCAATAGGAGATCGGCACATTGCAATCGATGATAAAATATATGATACCCTTTCAAAGTTCTGATTGTGATTAAGATTTCTGGGATTTGAGCCTCTAGTGTTAAACAGTTGGGAAAACTTTGAAATGTTAACAAAAGAAATCAACGAAAACCAAGGGCAGGCGAACCTTTCTCTCGCTCTTCTAAGGGGGCCACATGATAGAATTCTATTGGTCTTGATAGGGCCACATGGCCGTTGACGTCACCTTGACGTGGCAATATGGTGGACATGTGGCATGCTGATCTAGCATTTCGGGGTCCTATGGGGGCATATCCAGGTGAAACATGTCACCACTCAGGAAGCAACACGTGGCAGTGATGTCATCACTAATAGGAGATCGATGATTAGAGGTCGAACTGTGTTATGTATCAAACTGATTGAAAACCTCCGATTGGGGGTCTTCGATATAGGGATGGACTATGGTCACGGGAAGAGCATAAGAACCAAGAGCTAAGCAGAAAAGGTGATTGACGTTCATTGTTTCATGAAGCTTGTTCAACGTGAAGTCTTGATTTTCCGAGCTCTGATATTTGGCTAAGCACCTAGTCATATGAAGGAAAAAGTGTTGAAAGGGCTCAAAACAAAAGGGGCTAAAGAGGATCTGAATTCGTTGTTTTGTAAGATTTTTCAATGTTAAGTGCCACTGCTGGAAAATCCTCGATATTACATTTTCGTCATTATAAAGGGCATGTATGTCTTCGATAGTGTTATGAAGGAAGTATAGAGGGACAGATGAGGTGGCAGTTGCACTAAAGGCATTTTATGATTATCGAGGGTGATCACTCCCGTTTCCTACAAGTCACGAATTAAAACTGTTAAGTTTGAAAGCGACAGGGAACCGACCAGGAGTGTATGAGGCATGATGGGGCATAAACATGGCTAGACCAAAAGCCATCCGAGGAAGTGGCAAGGTGTTATGAAACCAACTCACAAAAAGATATAAAAGATAGATCAACGACTTAGAAATTAGCCTCTTCGAGGGGAAACCTCCTTTACATTACACAAATGAAAAATTCTTGGATGATACAAATAAAAAAACCTCCCTTCTATATATAGGAGTCTAAGGGGTCACAATATAATTAAAGCCAACATTACAATAATAATATAAGGGCACAAAAATAACAATAATGGGCTTCTATGGCGCACAATAATAGCAATATGGGGACAATAGGGGCACAACAATAACAATAAGGGCTACAATGCCAATAGTAATGGCAGAATCACTAGTATTATAGGGACCTAACATGCCCCTCTCTTTCAAAAAAGTGTTGTCCTCAATGCTTAAGTAGTTCTGGATGCTTTTGTATAAAATTCTCATCCTCCCATGTGGAATATTCAGCAAGTAAGTTCTTCCACTTGATGAGATACTTTGAAATTGATCGATTTCGTAACTATCGAGTTCTTGTTTCTATGTATGCTTTAGGTTCCAATATGATTTTTCCTTTGTCATCAAGTTCTGGCGATATTGTTTGAATTGGGAGCTTGTCACCTATAACATTCTTTAAGCATGAAACATGGAAAACTGGGTGCACTCGAGAAGTTGCAGGAAGCTCCAACTTGTATGCCATAGTATCTATCTTTTGCAACACCTTGTATGAACCATAATACTTTGGTGATAATTTTTTATCCTTCTTAGCTTGCTTGAGGGACATTTGTTTATATGGTTTTAGCTGTAGGAATACCCAATCACCTACATCAAAAAAACTTTCGTTGCGATATTGATCTTCCTGTTGTTTCATTCTATTCTACGCCAAAGTGAGGTTATCCTTTAAGAGTTGGAGAACTTTTTGTTGATGCTCGATGTGATCTTCCACTGCTTGAACCTCAAAATTTTCTCTTAAATATGATGTGATGGACTGTGGATGATATCAATAAAGTGCCATAAATGGGGTCATTTTTGTTGTAGTATGGAAGGATGTGTTATATCACCATTTAACCAGAGGAAACCATTTGACCCATTGTGTCTGTTTATTATATACAAAGCAACAAAGATATCCTTCCAAACATTTGTTTACTATCTTAGTTTTCCCATCAGATTGAGGATGATAATATAAGCTATGAGCTAACTGAGTACTAAGACAAGAAAATATTTCTGTGCTAAAAATTTCCAGTGAAAATGGGATCTCTATCGCTTACAATAATCTTTGGGTTTCCATATAGCTTTTGAATTGTTTCCATAAATGCAGTAGAAACTGTACTCTCTTTAAATGGATGAGATAATGCACAAAAGTGTGCATACTTGGTAAGTCTATCAACTACCACCATGATAACACTCTTTCCTTCGAACTTGGGTAAACCTGTGATAAAATCCATTGAAACCTTCTCCCAACGTTGTCTTGGAATGGATACAGGTTGAAATAGACCTAGGGTCTTAATTGTTTCAACTTTCTTTTGTTGGAAAACCAAACATTCTGTCACAAACTTTTGAATATCTGATTTAAGGCCATCCCAAAAAAAATCATTCTTAACCCTGTGGTAAGTTTTTGGAAATCCTAAGTGCCCTCCTAAGGGAGAGGTGTGCAATTCCATAAGAATCTTTTGTTTGAGTTGGGAATTCTTACATAGGTATAAGCGATCTTTGTACCATAACGAATCATTTTTCCAGCTAAATGCATAAGATGTACTGGGATCTTGTTGTATCTTTTGAATGAGTGCCCACACTTCTTCATCATTCTTCCATTAGTCCTTTGCTTTGTTTATCTAATCTGGTTGGATAATAGAAATAACGCAAATAAATGCTTCCACATCCTCATTCTTTCTTGAGAATGCATCTGCCACAACATTTTTCTTCCATTTTTTATAGATGATTTCAAAGTCATAACCCAATATATTTGTGACCCATTTTTGCTCCTCTTCTGAAGATAATCTTTGTTCTACAAAGTATTTAAGACTATCATGATTCGTTTTTACCTTGAAGTGTCTTCCCATTAGGTAGGGTTGCCATTTCTTAAGTGCATGTAGTATTGCCAACATTTCCTTCTCATAAATAGCTTTGTGTAAATACTTTCCTTTGATTGGACGACTTTCGAAAGAAATGGGTGTTTTTTATTGCATTAAAACAACACCAATTCCATTTCCTGAGGCATCACATTCCACAATAAAGGTTTTTTTGAAGTCCGGTGTAGCTAAGACCGGTGCTTGGCACATTGCCACTTTAAGATGTTCAAAGGCCTTTGTTTCTTCTGGAGTCCATGAAAATGCATCTTTCTTCAATAATGTTGTTAGGGGTGTTGCTATTATTCCATAATTCTTAGCAAACTTGCAATAATACATTGTCAAATCAAGAAATCCTCGCAAATGCTTTATGGATGTGGGGATTTTCCATTCCTTAATCGTTTTAATTTTGTTAGGGTCTACCTTAACACCTTCATGAGATACAATATGACCTAGATATTCCACATCTTATACTCCAAAGAAAAATTTGGAGCTTTTTGCATATAATTGTTTCTCCTCCAATAGTTTGAGCACCCTCTCAACATGTTGAACATGATCCTTCCAATACTTGCTGTAGATTAGTATATCATAAAAAAATACTAACAAAAAATTTCTAAGAAAGGGTTTGAAAATGGAATTCATCGAACCTTGAAATGTAGAAGGTGCATTGGTAAGGCCAAAAGGCATGACCAAAAATTCATAATGATCCTCATGAGTTCTAAATGATGTTTTCAGAATGTATTCAGTCTTCATTCTAGTTAGATGATATCCTAAATGAAGATCCAACTTGGTGAAGTAAATTGATCCATACAATTTATCCAATAATTCATCAATGACAGGAATGGGAAATTTATCTTTAATAGTGATCTTGTTGAGCTCCCTATAATCCGGACACATGCGCCATGATACATCCTTCTTGTGAACCAATACTACTGGAGCAGAGAAAGAACTTTGACTAGGTTGAATTATACCAACATCTAGCATTTTTGCAACCATACATTAAATTTCACTCTTTTGGGCATAGGGATATCTGTAAGGCTTGATGTTTGGAGGAAAACATTATGGAATCAAATGAATAGCATGATCATGATCACAAATAGGTGGGAGGCCTTTGGGAGCCTCAAATACCTTGGAATGATTGTCCAATATTTTTTGGAGATCTGGAGAAATAGATGATTTCGATGTTGGAACCTCTAGCGAACATATTTGTGCAATTATGCCTCATTGTTCTTTCTTTAGAAGCTTTGTCATTCCGTTAGAGCTGATTATCTTTCCCGGTTTCCTTGCGATACCCTTTAATTCAACTTCCTTTCCTCCTGAAGAAAATTTCATGAAAAGTTCTTGAAGATTAAAAGCTATTGTACCGAAGGATTGTAGCCATTGGACTCCTAGTACAACATCAACACCGCCCATTGGAATGGAAAGAATTGGGCTATTCAATACATATTCTCCCATGGATAGCTTGATATTATGGCACTTTCCAGAGAAATTTATGGTTCCTCCACTTGCAACCATCACTTGACACTCTGGTGCGGGATATAGGAAGAAATAAAATTCCTTGGTTATCTTATAATGAATAAAATTATGGGTACTTCCCAAATCAATCAACACTATTACATTTTTCTTCTTGATATGTCCTTCTATCTTGATAGTTTGAGGAGTGGTAATTCTGGCCAATGCATTATAAGATATGGTTAGATTCATTTCTTCTTTCTCTAGGGTTTGTTCCTGGTGTATATCCTCTTCTTTTGATGTTTCTTGTTCCTTTTCTTCCTCCTCTTAACAATATATGTAAAATAATTTCTTCTTAGCACACTTATGACCTTTAGTATATTTTCTATCACAATTGTAATAAAACCATTTTGCTCTTTTTTCTTCCAATTTTTGTGGTGTCAACCTTATAGGTTATTGAAGGCTAGGGGCAACAACACTTCCACCTTTATAATTGTGAGTGGTAGGATTCCTTGTTGCCATAATTTTGCTTTCCATTTTTCTTGCCAACTTGAATGCCTTCTCCAATGAATCAGGTTCCCAAAGGTGAACCTCATGTTGGATGTTATCCTTTAAAGTCCTTATGAAAACATCAATCCTATTCTCCTCTAGAATATCTTTTACCCTTATATTCAATTTTTGGAAGTCCTCAATGTGATCCATCATTGAACCCTTTTGTTTGAGATTTATCGATTGGCTAAAAAAGTGTTGCTTTTTGTATCCTCATAATGTGCTTTCATTTCATCCGTAAAAATTGCCAAAGTGACAATTTGTTTATGAGAGCAAAGCCATCGATACCATACAAACTAATTTGGTTCCAAATATAAATTTGCAATGCATACCGTTTGTGTGTTTTGCACATTATGGAGATCGAAATATTGCTCCATCTGTAGTATCCATGTTACGTGATCCTTGCCATCAAACTTCCTCATATCGATCTTTGGAACATGGTGGATCTTCGATCCAACGTTAGAGTCTATAAAATCATGATTAACATTTATTTTGTTCTCATCACGAGTTTCCTTTACTACCCTTTCTCCATTAGTAATCATTTCTTGTAGAAACTTTGTCAAATTTGTCTTCAAATCTTCCATGTTGCCTTTAAGTTTTTCTTCTAAACCATCCATCTTAGCTTCCACGCATTTCTTTAGACCATTCATATTAGCTTCCACGCCTTTAATCGTAGCTTCCACGTCATTCATCTTAGCTTCCACATATTTCTTTAAACCATCCATCTTAGCTTCTATTACTTTTTGTGAGAGTGATTTTTTTTGCACTTGGTCTCGTAATTTTGATATATCATGTTGCATTTCTTCCTCTTCTTCATGAGTCATGCTAGAGCTTTCAGGTTGCTTACTAGCTATTTCCATTTTCTTTCTTCTGGACATCAATTAATGATAATTTTGCTTCACTATTCCCTTTGAATTCCTTCAAACTAATTTTTCAAAACAAACTCATGCAAAATTTAAAAAAAAACTACACATTTTTTTTCACCTTGTAGGAGCTCGATATTGTATCTGATGTATCTCTGAAATTTCGGATCTCCAAGGTATGAAATTGTGAACTATGGTAGCTCTCTGAGCCCTCTTTCCAATGATACAAGTATGATCAAAATTGGATTCTCCAAGAAAGCGTTATGCCCAATCTCCCGAGATGACCCGATTATACACGTTTTTAGTAGAGAGAACTTGTACGAAGTGCCACGTGTCACTGTTTCAACCTTCGAACCTAAAAATGATGCACATAAAACTACAGTCCATCCTCTTTCTATAACTTCTTATGAAATTTCAATCTGATACTCAGAGAGAAATTTATGATGATTTTACCAAGGTCACTTGTTTGGGATGTAATTTGGGAGTCTGTAAAAGCCCTAACTTCCTCGGATCATATCTCCGAAAATATAGCGAGACAAGATCTGAATTCGGACTCGAGGATCAACGTGATTTCAACTCAAACGGGTTGTTTTTTTAGCTTCTCAAACATCGTAGAAAAAAGTTATAGCGAAAATTCCACAATGGCCTATTTTGGAGCAGCGAAACCCTAGAATCCAAACCTCTGATACCAAATGTTATGAAACTAGCTCACAAAAAGATAGAAAAGATAGATCAACGACTTAGATATCAGCCTCTTTGAGGGGGAGACCTCCTTTACATTACACAAATGAATAATTCTTGGATGATACAAATGACAAAACCCCCCTTCTATATATAGGAGTTTAGGGGGTCACAATATAATCAAAGGCCACATAACATTAATAATATAAGGGCAAAAAAATAACAATAGTGGGCTTCTATGGGGCACAATAATAACAATATGGGGACAATAGGGGAAAAACAATAACAATAAGGGCTACAATGACAATAGTAATGGCAGAATCACTAGTATTATAGGGACCTAACATATGAATAAAAAAATGTTGAAAGGGATCAAGGCAAAAGGGGCTAAAGAGGATTGTAATTCGCTATTTTGTAATATTTTTCAGTGTTAAGTTCCTGTGTGTTGACGGTGTTGGACCTGCCAACATATCAGGGGATCTCCCCGGTAAGAAGTCCCTATTAGACCTCAGACCGTTTGGTGTAGAAGTCCCAGCAGTGGGTCGTACAGTAATGTCTTAACCACGGTTTTGCACAGAGGCAAGTAGGATGTCTGTGTTGGTAGCAAGGGTGTGACATATGTGGCAAGTCAAGGAAGGTGCATGAGTGGTTCTAACACACGGAGGGTGAGGTGAGTGTGCCCCTTGGAAACCTGTGATAACACGGAGTTAAGAAGGGAACACATGAGAAAATATGCATCACAACATGGAAGGCAAGTTAGCTAGCAATCCAAAGTGATGGTTAAACCAACAACACATTTTAGTAAGATTCATACATACATATACAGAAAATAGCCATACATGCATGCGTAAGAAAACAGATACATATATCATTTAGAGTAAACAGATAGCTAAAATAAAATACAACATATGCATGAAACGTGTTGGCTCTATTATATTAAGAAGTGTAAGTTCCAGTCATACAATACATCCATGTCCAACCACTAGTTCCGACAACGGAATGTTACAGCCACAAAATCCTGCTCCTCCAAAGAGATATACTAGCTTTGCGTAGTGGAGAGGCCAAGGCTCGTTACAATAATGTCCAAGCTCTCTCTAAGATAATCCTATCGGAAGCTTGGATAACCAAAAGCCTTTACAATGAGTTATGAGGGACTATTTATAGCAAAGGGTGGGGTGGCACTTGACATTCCCCTTTGTGACAGTTCATCTACCCTCATAACTCTCCATCTACTCTATGACTGTTACATCCAATTACCGACACTTGAAATTCCACTTGACAAGACGTTACATTACAATGCACATGTGCCCATGTGAGATAACATGGCTTGAGCAAGCCATGCAAGACATCAATGAAACTCAGACCGTTGTGGTGAGACCAACTCTTTGACATCCTTGTGATGGTCAAAGGTGGTGAGTTGATGCTAATCTTGGTCATTCGTGATGGTTTCCGTGTTCTTAATAGTGACATCTTGTTGAAGCGAACTCTTGCCTCTGTTGCATCTGGGTACACTAATATGGCTCCTCCATCCAACTCATCTGATAACATGTGCATGGTTATCTTGAGTGCAATTGGAGTAGCACATACTGATGCATAGTGTCTTTGCTAATCTTCAAGTGTGTGTTGGTGACCATGCACATCAACTTGTCAAAATACATGTTCAGCTCCAGTTGGACTTGCTTCTTGTCTTCGCCTCGGTGATTGTCTCAAATGGGTGGGATCTCATGCATGTAGACAATGACATGCATGTTGCTGAATTCCCTTGCATGCGAGCAACAACACTTCTCACCTTGTCTGCTCCGTGCCAGCTATTGGGATGGATCTATAACTTGTACATACACAACTTCATCCGTCTGTGCATGTTGTGCCCCATGTTGTACCTGTTCCTGTTGTAACTCATTCTCTCATATATGCAACTCCCATTCTTCCTTGAGTTGCTACTTCAACACATGCAACTCCTTCTCTGTTCCGTTCTTTGCCTTCCTGCGATCTTCATGTTGTGCCATCACCTCATAGCCTCAGTATCCAAAGTTACTTTTATCACAAGTGGATCTGCTTGAGCTTGCAACTTTGTTTCGCCTCTGTGTTGTCAACAACATTCCTCTTGCATTCATTGCCTGCAGGTGTGCTGCCTTCTGCTGCTGTTGATGGTGCTTCTTGCTATAATTTTGTTGCCATATTATATTGATGTCCTTGTCTACGAGCAACTTGATGTACTCATAGGTAGGTGAGCTCATAGACACTTGCTTGGATGCAAACCCCGTTGTGCTCTCAACTTTGTCCTTTGACTCTGCTCTCCTGAAGGGCATTATACTTGTGCTACTGAGAGATAGACGGACACCTGTGATGCCTGGAGACATAGAAACACTCATGGAAAGCAATCTGTCAGTTGAAAACCAAAAAAAACTTGGGGACTAACTGGCAGCATACCTGTGTGATTGATTGTGAAAGTTGCGCAATTTCCACGGGAGGTCGTGAGACTGATTGCCAAAACTACACAAGGCATAGTCTAGGTTGTCAGGATGCTGACTGACTACTGGAACTGCCAATGCACAGTCCAACCTAGCCTACTAAGTGCTAAAACTACGTAATGCACAATTTCAGTTAGTAGTGACATGCAACCAACAAACTGCATTGCGCCGTGCCTGGGGGCAACAGGACACTGCCTCCAAGAATCGTACAATGCAAGTATGGAGGTTAGTGCTGGTCCAGACTTGCACAATTTCTGGAGGGAAGGCAGAGCCTTTGCTTCTATAAATGTGCAGTGCTAGCCGGGCAAGGCAAAATTCTAGGCCAAGGCAGCCCAGATCAACCGCTGGGCAAATGAAAACATGAGAAGTCTAGATGCATGGTGAGATGAGTGCAAACAAGAGTGAATGATCATTCATGCAAACAACAAGTGCAGGATTCGGAAAATGGGAAAGCATGCATGTGTGTGAAGTGAGTTGCTACAACGACAACCGTCCGCACAAAACAGTGTCATGCATGCGACAACCATGAGAGGCAAACGAAAACTGAAACGATGCTTCTACAAGATAACATACATCAAAACGACAACAAGCGATCATTGAAAACAAGTAGAAAACAATCACACGAAGCGAAACACAAAAAGCGACAGAAACAAAACACAAGACATGAAAAGCAGGCTTACCCCAAAACAACTGAGCTGAATGTGATGACGAATCCTAGATGAAATGTGGGATGTCAGAGCTTCAAGGTTGATGTGAGGAATGAGCTCTGCAATGTCTGATTGACGAGTTTCGATAAAATAGAGGTTGTGACATGCATGCCACAAATCTAGGAAAAGCAACACTTGGCGAGAAGTTTTTGAAATCATCCTTGCATGTAACCTCCAACTGCGAAAAATAGATCCCTGAATCAAGGGATGCCTTTACATGCTGCCTTGGGAGAAGTAGTCCATGCATGAAAATTAGTTTTGCTCGGTCTTGGAGGGAACCGATCAACCCAATGACACATGCAACAACCTACTTGACTGATGGAAAAATTTACGCATTCGTGGGAGGGAGCTGGGCTGGCTGCCCAAAGGGATTGCACAATTTCTGGGTGAAGCAGATGAATGCTACCCAGAATTACGAAATTTTTGGTCTGAGCAGTCCTGCTCAGACAAATTGCGCAGTTTTTCCAGTGAAGCTTGACAGGAAGAATTGCGCAATTCTGGAGCCCAACAGGCTGCCAGTCAGGATGCTGCAATTTCTGGAGGGAAGGCTAGTTTCCCTCAAGAATTGTGCAATTTCTTGAGGGAAATGCTCAGCCTACAGCTGGACCAACTTCGAAGAAACAACCTGTGAGGTGGATGCAATAAGCTATCATGCATAGGCTGGAAATCTGCTTGAAAACCACTGAACTCGTGTACTTGAAAGTGCAAGACATGTTGCTGAGGATGGTTGGTAGGGAGGCTCCAAAAGAAAGCTAAGGAAAAATTTTGGAGGGTGGTTGTAGCCACTACAAAACTTAGCGACACACTGGTAGAACTCCATCTCTCTGAATGGACCTTGTTCGTGAAAAGCAATTCTAACACCTTCAGAATTATTTTTCAGTTCTCTGTTTGTCTTAGTTTCTACATTTGCTTGATTGTAAGATATAGAATTTGCCAAGCCCATGGTCGGTCGACACGCATTCCAAGCCAAGCCAAAATAGTTGTTTCGATTGGGGATGAGGGGTATATTGGTGCACAAGCAGTATAGTCGTTAGAGTTTTAGTTTCATCTATGGTGTTTCTTTGCTGCTAGCAGGCCTGGACAGTACCCCAACGAAGTCACACGGGAACACAAGCATCAATCCACTACCAGCGAGCCTGATCAGTACCCCGGAGGAGTTACTTGCATCACCTCTCTACATAGGAAGCCTTTCTCTTATTTTGCCTTATTCATTTTTCCTTTTTTTGGAAATTTTTCACTTTTTAATTTTTCACTTTCATAACTGTGCATAGCACTTATTCATTTCATAGGCGGAAGAGGGATCCTGACTTATTGAGAGCAGAAGAGGTTGTTCCTTCAGAGAAGTAGTTTATGTATACCTCTGATGTGCTTGTTAAGGTTTCCTCCTCACCTTACTCTACTTGACTGAGCTGACAAGGATTAACCCAAAAACAATCGACTAGAGTAGGTCATACTAGTTAGCGTGCAAACGTTGTGTTTTCACCAAGGTTCACTTCGAACAACACATATTTTCCATTGATGTATCATGGAATGAAGACAACAAGTTCTTACATAAGAGAGTGGACAACAGATACCCAAATGTTGATAACTGTATAAGTCCTCTTTTACTTTACCCAACTTGTTTCAAGAGTCACACACGGTTCATGCGAAACTAACCTATGGACAATAAAAAGAAAACAAACCAAAAATAAAAGCAAGAAGCAGAAACAAATGCAAAAGCAAAGCAAGTAAGCAAACAAGCAAGCAAGCAAACAAACACACAAAGAAAGAAACAAACATGAATGCAAGCAAACAACTCAAAAGCAAACACTACTACTCCTAAGCTAATAGTGCATGGGCCTGATCATGTGAAGTGATATTTCCAACGCAACCACTGACGCATTGGTCGACCCATGTTGGTGAAGGCATAGTTCGTGAACAAGACAACTATGCGAACCAACAAACAAGAAAGATATAACAGTGGAGAAAAACATACTCCAAGTTTACAAGCGTCCACATGACAAAAATGAGTGAAAGCGCATGACATACACTCTGTGGACTTTCCATGGTGATGTGCTACACTGTGTGCAGATATCAAGTGTATGCATTCTATTGATTGTGACATGCAAGAAAATGTGAGGAAGGTATACCACTTATGTTGTGCAAGTGTGCTTGCTGTGTAAGATTCCTCCAATGCATGGGCGGTGGGATCATGTAGCTCGAGTGGAGGAAGTGAAATCTGAGTGTTAGATTGATCTTGAATGCAAAGTAGAGAGTGATGAGGAGCCTTGCTTGTTTCAACAATTTCCTGATCAGAAGCAAAACCAACCTCAGGAAAAAAAGGACCTGACATAACCATCAGCTCGAGCTAAAGTGCCTCGATAGTCTGGTGGGGGGTTTCGACTTCGTCGACATATAGATCATCGTAGACTAGTGTCTTAGACAGATTAACAACGATTGAATCATCATCGTGATCGGATGAAGAAGTAGAGAGATCACGACAACCAAGATAAAAAAATTCAGGATGTTTTTCAGCATCCTCATGATTTGATGAATCGTGTATAGGGGTAGATGAGAAGACAGGATGTTCACCCTCTGTGTTTACAGAAATGACAGATGATAGATTGGATGGATTTTCGGAGGAAGATGTGTCCTCTCCACAATGTAATGAAAAACTGATATCCGACGTGTCCTGTGAATGATCAGAAGTAGAAACATTCAAAAATGAGTTTTAATAGGGGAAAATCGCAGTGGAAGAATCACAAGTGATGTCAAGATAAAGCGGATAAGGCGCCGCTAGAAGGGAGTCATCCTTCACCGTGGGTTATTCTTTAGATTCCCGCACACACTCATCATGAATGATGGCGCAGGTTGGATGTGTAACACCAACTTCGCTGATAACTTGATGCTCGTTCACAATAGGCGAGGAGTCCAGAATGGAAGAACACAAGGCAGTACAATCCAGAGGCTCAATAGAACGTGGGGACAGAGGTTGAGGGAATGAATCCACGTGACAACCAACAGGCTTGCAAGCCAAATATACGTAGATATCAAGAGCAGGTGGGGTGGGAGGATGTGACAGTTCAACAGATGTGTGTGCATAATCTCCCACATCACTCTGCGATGGTGGAGCTGTTTGATGAGGTGAAGGCAGACAGTCACTTGTGACAGTGATTGTGCCTTCCTGTGATTGCACAACTCCATCACCGAAGTGTGCTGAGCGGGATTCAAATGATTTCAAGAATTTTGGATTTTCGGATATGTGAAGAAGATACTCAAATCTCCCATCGAGAAATTCCCAATCAATATCATCTTCGAGGAATCGGTATGCAAGATTACAAAAGCGTGTGTAAAACTGTTCAACAGATTCATTGGGTGCTTTTCGTAATTCCATAATTTCTTTATCGAGTGATTTATGGTTAAAGTGATTGAAAGAATGGTCTATCTCTACGACCAGATGAGCAAGAGAATGAATAGATTTTTCAGGCATCGTGTCACACCAGTGCATTGGGTGCCCTCGAAGCGTGTAGATGAACAATGCACAGGTCATGTATTCTTCAAAGATTCCATGCCTTTTGCATGAGCCTACAACACCGACCGCGTGCCTAAACAAGGCTATGGGGCCTCCACCATCATATGTTTTATGTGACAAGTTATCTAAGAGCTTTTCCGAGATAATGAAGTCGTTTCCATAAGACATACACTCTGGAAGAGAAACTCCGTAGTTAGTCATGATAGATATGCAGACATCCAAAATAGATGTGACGACTTAGGTTGTCATCTGGCCCTCCTTCTAGTGCTAAAATGTTGACGATGCTAGACTTGCCAACATGTTAGAGGATCTCCTCGGTAAGAAGTCCCAATTGGACCTCAGATCGTTTGGTGTAGGATTCCCAGCGGTGGGTCATACGGTAATGCCTTTGATCGCGGTTTCGCACAGAGGCAAGTAAGATGTCCCTATTGGTAGCAAGGGTGTGACATTTGCGGCAAGTCAAGGAAGGTGCATGAGCGGTTATAACACACAGAGGGTGAGGTGAGTGCGTCCCTTGGAAACCTGTGATAGCACAAAGTTAAGAAGGGAATACACGAGCAAAGATGCATCACAACATGGAAGGCAAGTTAGCTAGAAATCCAAAGTGATGGTCAAACCAACAACACATTTCAGTAAGATTCATACATACATATACAAAAAATAGCCATACAAGAATGCGTAAGAAAACAGATACATATATCATTTACAATAAACAGATAGTTGAAATAAAATACAACATATGCATGAAACGTGCTGGCTCTATTATATTAAGAAGTGTAAGTTCCATTCATACAATACATCCATGTCCAACCACTAGTTCTGATAGCGGAACGTTACAGCCACAATCGCCTGCTCCTCCAAAGAGATATACTAGCTCTGCGAAGTGGAGAAGCCAAGGCTCATTACAATAATGTCCAAGCTCTCTCTAAGATAGTCTTATTAGAAGCTTGGCTGACCAAAGGCCTTTACAATGAGTTATGAGGGGCTATTTATAGCAAAGGGTGGGGTGGCCCTTGACATTCCCCTTTGTGACAGTTCATCTACTCTCATGAATATTCACCTACTCTATGACTGTTACATCCAACTATCGACACTTGAACTTCCACTTGAAAAGAAATTACATTAAAATGCACATGTGCCCATGTGAGACAACATGGCTTGAGCAAACCATTCAAGACATCAATGACACTCGGACCGTTGTGGTGAGACCAACTCTTTGACATCCTTGTGATGGTCAAAGGTGGTGAGCTAATGCTAAGCTTGGTCGTCCATGATGGTGTCCATGTTCTCAATGGTGACATCTTGCTAAAGTGAACTCTTGCCTCTATTGCATCTGGGTACACTGATATGGCTCCTCCATCCAACTCGTTTGATAGCATGTGCATGGTTGTCTTCAGTGGTGCTGAACTAACACATACTGATGCATAGTGTATGTGCTGATCTCCAAGTGTGTGCTAGTGACCATGCACATCAACTTGTCAAAATACATGTTCAACTCCAGTCGGACTTGCTTCTTGTCTTCGCCTTGGTGAGTGTGTCAAATGGGTGGGATCGCATGCATGCACACAATGACATGCATGCTGCTAAATTCCCTTACATGAAATCAACAACACTGATCACCTTGTCTACTCCGTACCAGCTACTGGGATGGATCTATAACTTGTATGGGCTTAGTTTCATCCGTCTATGCATGTTGCGCCCCATGTTGTACTTGTTCCTACTGCAACTCATTCACTCATCTATGGAGCTCCTGTTCTTCCTTGATTTGCTGCTTCATTACATGCAACTCCTTCTTTATTCTGTTCTCTGCCTTCATGCGATCTTCATGTTGCGCCGTCACCTCATACCTCAGTCTCCAAAGTTTCTTTCATCACAAATGGAGCTGCTTGAGCTTGCAGATTTGTTCCGCCTTCGTGTTGTCAACAACCTTCCTCTTGCATTCATTGCGTGCAGGTGTGCTACCTTCTGTTGCTACTGATGGTGCTGCTTGTTGTAATGTTGCTTCCATATTATCTTGATGTCCTTGTCTATGAACAACTTGATGTATTCATAGGTAGGCAAGCTCATAGACACTTTCTTGGCTGCAAACCCCGTTGTGCTCTCAACGGTGTCCTTTGACTCTGCTCTACTGAAGGCCATTGCACTTGTGCTACTGAGAGACAGATGAACACCTGTGATGCCTGGAGACATAGAAACACTCATGGCAAGTAATCTGTCAGTCGAAAACTAAAACAAACTTGAAGACTGACTGGAAACGTACCTGTGTGATTGATTGTGAAGGTTCCACAATTTCTGTTGGGAGGTCGGGAGACTGACTACCAAAACTTTGCAAGGTACAGCCTGGGCTATCAGGAGGCTGACTAACTGTTGGAACTATGCAATTCACAGTCCAACCTTGCCTATTGAGGATTGAAATTGTGCAATGCACAATTTCAGTTGGCAGTGACATGCAACAAACAAACTACATTGCGCAGTTTCTGGGGCTAGTAGGACACTGCCTCAAAGAATTGCGCAATGCAAATTTGGAGGTCAGTGCTAGGCTAGACTTGCACAATTTATGGAGGGAAGGCAGAGCCTTCACTTTTGGAAATGTGCAGTGCTAGCCGAGCAAGGAACAGTCCGGGCCAAGGCAACCCAAATCGACCAACGGGCAACTAAAAAAACGAGAAGTTTGGATGCATAGTGAGATGAGTGCAAACAAGAGTGAACGATCATTCATGCAAAAAAAAAGTGTAGCATTTAGAAAATGGGAAAGCATGCATGTGTGTGAAGTGAGCCCCTGCAACGATGACTGTCCGTGCAAAACATTGTCATGCATGCACCAGAAATGATATGTGAACAAAAACTGAAACAATGCTTCTACAAGCTAACATACATCAAAACGACAACAAGCGCTCACTGAAATAAAGTAGACAACACTCACACAAAGAAAAACACAAAAAGTGACAAAAATTCAATGCAAGACATGAAAAGCGGGCTTACCGCAAAACAACTGAGTTGAATGTGCCGACGACTCTTAGATGCAATGTGGGATGTCAGAGCTAAAAGGTCATTGTGAGGAATTAGCTCTACATCATCTGGTTGACGAGTTTCGATGAAATCGAGGTTGTGATGGACATGCCACAAATCTAGGAAAAGAGACACTTGGCGGGAGGTTTCTGAAATGATCCTTGCATGTAACCTCCAATTGCTAAAACTAGATCCCTGAATTAAGGGATGCCTTTGCATGCTGCCCTAGGAGAAGCAATCCATGCATGAAAATCAATTTTGCTTAGTCTTAGAGGGAACTAATCAACCCAATGGCACATGCAACAACCTGCTTGACTAATGGAAAAATTTTCGCATTTTTGGGAGGGAGATGGGCTGGATTCCCAGAGGGATTCACAATTTTTGGGCTGAGCAGTCATGTTGGGACAGATTGCGCAGTTTTTCCAATGAATATTGACAGGAAGAATTGCACAAGTCTAGCGTCAAGCAGGCTGCCAGTCAGGAAAGAGCAATTTCTGTATGGAAGGCTGGTTCCCCTCTAGAATTGCACAGTTTCTTGAGGGAGCTTCTCAGCCTGCAATCTGCTAGAAAATCACTGAAGCTCGTGTACTTGACAGTGCAAGAAATGCTGCTGACGATGGTTGGTAAGAAGGCTCCAAAATGAAGCGAAGGCAAAATGTTGGAGGGTGGTTGTAGCCGCTACAACACAATGCTGTAAAATCCTTGATATTACACTATGCTCATTATGAAGGACATGTATGGCTCCGAAAATGTTCTGTAGGAAGTATAGAGGGAAAAATGAGTTGGAAATTGTGCTAAAGACATGTTATGATTATCGAGGGTGATCAATCCCAGTTCATGCAAATCGCAAATTAAAACTGTTAAGCCTGAAAGCGACAGGGAACCGACCTGGAGTGTATGAGGCATGATGAGGCATAAACATGGCTAGACCAAAAGCCATCCGAGAAAGTGACAAGGATATATTTTCATACACCATCTTTCAGTTCTCATGTTTTTTTATTCAGTTTGTTTATTAGTTTGTCATTATATTTTATTTTAAAGAAAAACATCTTTCTGTTGTAATAATTGGAGGTGACAAAGCCTACACGTCGAGATAGCTAGTCATGCAGATAGCTGGAAGCTCAAGCCCGAGATATTTTTGTAACTGATTTTCAAGCTCTCCCTCTCCTTATGAAAGGGAGGAAGAAACACTCAACAAAGGTTCATAATTTTGTGAAAGACTACTCTTCTACTGGACCCTTCCTATTTTCATAAAGACCTACTTGAAGCTTGTTATATTCTGGTTTTCCTGAAGAGATTAATACAAAGTTTATGGTGATTCCAACTGATTTGGATTGTGGTATGTTTTTCTCCCTTCGTCTTTCATGTATCTTTTTAATTCTTCACAAATTGCATGTCATAGTAGCAACTAGCTGTATTTCCCTTTAGACACTGATTCATTTAAATCAAAATGCTGGTGGATAATGCCTGTTTCAAGGTGGAATCAAGTCTTTAAAAAGCGATCCATGCATCTCAGCAGTTCATAGCATCCACTTTCTCCCGTTTCTCTCTGAGTCTTGATATATAGGATTCTTATGTCTTAAGCCTTATATGATGGATTCCTCCTCTGTTATCTCCCCCCATTAGATATGTTTCAACAACTAAATCACTATAAATTGTAGGTCTTATTTGGCCACCTTAAGCCGAATATTATTTCTTGAGTACTCCTATGTATCAACTGCTTTATATTTGGTATCTTTATGGATGATTCCAAATCAAACTCATTTGTAATTTCCATTACTAACGAAAGTGTTGCAAGTCTTTTCTAAAAATTTCTCCAACACTCTTTAAGATGTCCTAGGCACTGGTCTACAATCAACCTAGATGTTGTATCTAGGAAGCTTTCCATATCTCCTGAAGTACTTTTGCTTCAGGTGCATTAAAAAGCAACAACATTTTTCTGGCGCCGTTGCCGGGGAGCAGATTACAAGATTTTTCCTTGGGTATGACAAATATTTACATTCCCTCTATTAGGTGAGAAATGGAAGTGTGGGTTTAAGATCTCTCACCTTGGCGTCTCTATTGCTTGAATACCCATTGTGTGATAGTCTTGGAAACAACAACATATTTCTGGCGTCGTTGTCGGGGAACAAAAATGAAATATTTTTCCCTAGGTACGACAAATATTTACATTCACTTTGTTAGGTGAGCAAGGGAAGTGTGGGTTGAAGATCTCTCACCTTGGCGACTCCACTGTATGAATTTCATTATAAACACCCTGGCAACTCCACTGTCTGAATCTTAATTGTAAACACTCTGACAACTCCACTGTCAAGACATGGAGGAGAAGATAGAAGAGATGGAGAGGTTAATAAAGAACTCCTTTTATAGACTGGAAAAACTAGAGTTAGAAAGTATAAACCAACAAAACTTCCAGGCTTCTAATCCATGTTTAAATCCCCAATATAGAAGGCCTCCCCTACAAATATTGCAAGGGGAGAAAAAACAACAACAAGATCACACTCATCCTCCACTATATATAGAATATGATCCAGAGAAACAAATACCAAATGAAAATAAATTTTAGGAGAACTTATGTTCCTCTTTCTTTAATAAAGAACAAGAACTCAAAGCATATGAAAAATCCCCACATCCATAAAGCATCTACGAGGATTTCTCGGGTTGACAAGGTATTATCGCAAGTTTGTTAAGAATTATGGGAGAATAGCAACACCTCTAACAACATTATTGAGGAAAGATGCATTCTCATGGACTCTAGAAGCAACGAATGCCTTTGAATGTCTTGAACAGGCAATGTGCCAAGCACCTGTCTTAGCTACACCGGACTTCACAAAAACCTTTATTGTGGAATTTGATGCCTCAGGAAATGGAATGGGTGCAGTTTTAATGCAAGAAGAAAGACCCATTGCCTTCAAAAGTCGTCCAATCAAAGGAAAATATTTGCAAAAAGCTATTTATGAGAAGGAAATGCTGGAAATACTACATTCACTTAAGAAATAGCGACCCTACCTAATGGGAAGACACTTCAAGGTAAAAACAGGTCATGATAGTCTTAAATACTTTTTAGAACAAAGATTATCTTCAGAAGAGCAGCAAAAATGGGTCACAAAGATGTTGGGCTATGACTTTGAAATCATATACAAAAAAGGGAAGCAAAATGATGCACTCTCAAGAAAGGATGAGGATGTAGAATCATTTATTTGCGCCATTTCTATTATCCAACTAGATTGGATAAACGAAGCAAGGGATGAATGGAAGAATGACGAGGAGGTGTGGGCACTCATTCAAAAGATACAACAAGATCCCAGTACATCTGATACATTTAGCTGGAAAAATGATTCGTTATGGTACAAGGATTAGTTATACCTAAGTAAGAATTCCCAACTCAAACAAAAGATTCTTAGGGAATTTCACACCTCTCCCTTAGGAGGGCACTCAATATTTCTGAAAACCTACCACAGGGTTAAGAAGGATTTTTTTTGGGATGGCCTTAAATCGGATATTCAAAAGTTTGTGGCGGAATGTTTGGTTTGCCAACAAAATAAAGTTGAAACAATTAAGACCCCGGGACTATTACAACCTTTATCCATTCCAAGCCAACAATGGGAGGAGGTTTCAATGGATTTTATCACATGTTTACCCAAGTTCAAAGGAAAGAGTGTTATCATGGTGGTAGTTATAGACTTACCAAGTATGCACACTTTTTTGCATTATCTCATCCATTTAAAGCAAGTACAATTTCTACTGCATTTATGGAAACAATTCAAAAGCTACATGGAAACCCAAAGATTGTTGCAAGCGATAGGGATCCCATTTTCACTAGAAATTTTTGGTCAAAATTATTTTCTTGTCTTAGTACTCAGTTAACTCATAGCTCATCTTATCATCCTCAATCTGATGGGAAAACTGAGATAGTTAACAAATGTTTGGAAGGATATCTTCGTTGCTTTGTATATGACAAATAGACAGAATAGGTCAAATGGTTGCCTCTGGCTGAATGGTGGTATAACACTTCCTTCCATACTGCAACAAAAATGACCCCATTTATGGCACTTTATGGATATCATCCACCATCCATCACATCATATTTAAGAGAAATTCTAAGGTTCAAGCAGTGGAAGATCACATCGAGCATCAGCAACAAGTTCTCCAACTCTTAAAGATAACCTCACCTTGGCGAAGAATAGAATGAAACAACAGGCAGATCAACATCACAATGAAAGGAATTTTGATGTAGGTGATTGGGTATTTCTATGGATACAACCATATAAACAAATGTCCCTCATGTTAGGTTCCTATACCAATAGGTGTCATAATTTATGATTGGCTGATTTTAACTCCGTAATATGTACATACCTTTTCTTTCTGCAAATGTTTTCCATATTCAAAAATTCAAAAAAATTTAAAAATGAAAAGAGGGTCTGTCCTAAAAGAAAAATCAAAGGACAATAAGAATAAAGAAAAAGATCAAAAAAGAAATGAAAGAAAATGAACCCCAAGAAAAAAGAAAAAAGACCATGAAAGTGTGCAAGTCTAAATGCCACTATCATTTACTTTGATGAAAAATAAATGATTGTGTGCAACTTGTTACTCATGCCATAATCCATGGTAATCAAACAATTAATCTTGGTTATTCCATGTTTTGAATTTCATGTTTATAGATAGAGAATGAAAATCTGACCAAACTGTTTAACCATGGTAGATAATTACATTAGGTAGAGTGAATAAAAGGAGCTCAACTATTTAATCTGAGCCCTTGCATGTAATAAAGTTAGACTTAGTTAGATTACTATTGTAAAATAAAAGAAAAGGTTTTGATAAGGGTTTGCCAGTTTAAAGTGCACCCAAATAAAGAGAAGTAAGAATGGTAGGATGAGTAGGTGGGTAAGTAGAAGAATGGTTGCAAAATTATGGTGATTGATTGGATAAAGTCATATCATTTACTTTCATCGTAAAGTTGCTAAGAGTGTGGATGATAATGGAACATTTACAAAGTCAAATGATTAATTTCCCCATTCATTTCACCTTTAATTTACTAATTTCTCATGAGAAAAGTCAAAAGTGCCCAAACCATAAGTTAAAAGGGCTCAAAGCATTTCTCTGACTTCTGGAGGGACCGGACCCTCGGCCTAATAACTTACCCGGTCTAAGCACTAAAAGCCCTCTCATCAATATTCACCCCCTTCATAATTCACTCATTTCCCTTAAAAAAATCCCTTTTCCTAAGGTAAAATCACCACTTGCCTAGGAAAAGTAAAAACCCCTTTTTCACAAAACCCTCAAATATACATTTAGCCTAAGTTATGATGTGTAAATGCGAAAATGTAAATGAATTCCAAATCACATTGTACTTAGCGTGTTTCGTTTCCATTTTCGGCTTTCATATTAACTTCTAATTTTATTTATGTATTAAATCCCAAAAATCACCCCTTTACCGTATATTTTATTAAAACCCATATGTTAATATCCCACCCCTAGGTCTGAAATATAAACCTTATTAATAAACCAGCTAAGGGGATTAATTAGGTCGATCAGTGGCTAATTAATAACCATGACCCACCGCCGAGTAAAAGAGATTAATTAATCAATCAGTGATTAATTAATAATATATCCCCACCAATCAAATCACCCCCGACATCATTAAACCTCCCTAATCCGAAGTTAATTAAACCTTCTGCTCATTTAAACCCCGTCGGGCCCCTCCATTAAACCTCACATCAACTCATTGCCCCGATCACCGTGCTATTTGACCCCTTCAGATCCAACGGTTGACACTCATATCGGGTGGCCTCCAAAAGCTGAGCTTTACCCGCCTAATGTGAGCAGTTTTACTGTTCACCCCGCTGCTACGTGGCACTTGATGAATGGCATCGTGCAAGCCTCCCCCCCAATACAATCAAGCGCTAAAACGTTGTACGAAATGAACCGCTTACCGCCCGCCATCTACGCAACAAACCGTCTACTGTTTAGTTTGTGCCATATTTTAAAAGTTGTCCGTTAAAATTCAAACCCCAAGAACCCAGGTTTTCTCACCTTTCGCCCATTCTACTATGTAAACTTATGAAACCCTTCTATTCCACCTGAAGCCTTTGCTAACCAATTCAAGCATGGTTTACCTCCCGAAATCATTTTGGAATCACTCCATAGACTATAAAGCTCGATAAATCCATTAATGACCCTCCCTGTCAACCCAACGTTTTCCTAACAGTTTATTTTGTTTTACAGGTGATCAAAAGACCGCAGCCTTGGATAAACAGTCTTAATACTAGTCATAAGACCTGTTTACTCCGAGATTGTTATCAAATCTATTCAAACAGAGATGGAAAATAAAACATATAGTTAAAAGACATGCAGAGGAAACATGAAATTAAATGATTTACTGTTGAAATAAACAGTAAAAAACCTAAAATATACAGAGAAGGTAAAAGGACACAGTAAAGAATAGTCGAAGTGTATCAGGGTTAAAGAGTATCAGATTGAAGACCAAGTCAATTAAAGCAGCTAGCATGAAGATAAACAGCAGGGAATACAGTTACAGAGCATACAAATTCATGTCAAAGTGAAGACAAATGAAAAAACAGAGTGGTAAAAGTAAACAGTAAACAGTAAAAGTAAAAATGGATGCAGTAAGGGTTAAACAAAGATGAAAACACTTTCACCAGCAACAATGAAGTTTATCCAAAGTAAAAGTGAAAAACAGTTAAAAGAAGTTTAAGGTTAAAAGATGAAATCAGAGCAAAAATGGTACATTCTTCAGAAATTTCCTGTTTAAGTCATAGTTTTGCAAAAACTATTGTGGCCAATCCAAGAAGTATTTCAAGAAACTAGAGGATTTTTTTTTTCCTAACAGGCCAATCTACAAAAACCTATCTCACGTTTTACACAGGTATTACCAAAAGGGAGAGAAGTGCATGTCTTCACAACCTATTTTTCAGTTCGTGCAAAGTCTTGTTTTTGACATCTTTTGGCAGAGAATATTGTGAAGAAATGGAGCTTTATTTTGGGAAACTAGGAGACTTTTATCTCAATAACATACTTATCTACAATAACCTCTTTCAATTTTTACATATCTATCTTGGATTGAGATATACAAGTGTATCATTGGACCCTAAGTTTGCAGAATTTCTGGGGCAAAATGCACAAAGGAAGGAAGCAATTAGTGACTGGGATGCCTCATCATCACTTAAGAGTTGCTATCAAATTCGAATTTCTCTTCTTTGTCACCATAAATCCATAAAAATAGTGCCAAATAGATTCATTAGTTTTGAGTGTCCTTTATTTAAGTACTATTAATGTAAAACAATTGGAGATATGTGTGAATCCAATCTTGATATTTTTTCAATATATTTTAGTTTAGAATTAGTATAAATACTTCTTCATTTGAAGTATTTTGGGTGGATTAAAATACATTTCTGTAGACATTTTATTTTGAGCTAAGGAGCTATTGTACTCAAGACTGGACTGGTTTTGCTGGATATGAAATAAAGCTGAGGACATTTCACTGGATTCTTGTGCATAGTTGGAACAAATAAGTATTATCTCTTCATGTTTAAATATTGTTTTCTCTTCATTTTATAAATATCCATATGTGTCTTGTACGAATTCTTAAAAGAAAAAAAGGAATGATATCATTAGAATTAGCTTAAATGCTCTCTGTTTTAATTGTTTTCTTTCTTTATTTTTTCTACTAAACTGTCTTGGTCTGGGAATTCTTAATTGCTCCCTTACTTCCATAGTTTACCCCCGCTTTGGTCCATAGTAAAGGATTCTTCATTGCTCTTTGCTACTGATCATCCTTCCTTTCTTCATCTTAATCCCGGTTAAGGATCCTTCATTGCCCTTTGCCCTGGTTAGGACTACCTCATCCATTTGAACCTACAGATTTGCTTTTGTTGTGCTAGCCTGCCCTATGAACTCTTACCTTAGTGATTGATCAGATCCAGTTCAACCACTCTTGATTGACCCCATAGCCCAATGGCCTGAATACTTGCTCTACCCATATGTTTTCTTAATTCCACCACCCAATCAAAACCAAACAATCATAAGCACTAAGAACTAGCCTAAAATCTTATCCAAAACAATGTTAAATTATAAAGAGAGAGCCCTCTCTGGACTTAGGTTGGCTAGAACCCGAGTCTAAAAGATTAGGTTTGTGGTTACCTCGGAAATTTCTTTCTTTAACCTTGAGAAAATTCTAAGTGATAACACCTTAAGAAAGTTAAGAAGGATAATAAATTATCCCCAAAGTATTATGGTCCATACAAGGTGTTGCAAAAGAAAGGTACTATGGCATACAAATTGGAGCTTGCTGCAGCTTCCCGAATGCACCCAATTTTCCATGTTTCATGCTTAAAGAAGGTTATAAGTGACAAGATTCCAGTTCAAACAATATTTCTAGAACTTGATGAGAAAGGAAAAATCATATTGGAACCTGAAGCAGTCAAAGAAACAAGTACTCGACAGCTACGAAATCGATCAATTTCAGAATATCTCATCAAGTGGAAGAACTTACCCGTTGAAGATTCCACATGGGAGGATGAGAATTTTATACAAAAGCATCCAGGACTACTCAAGCGTTGAGGAAAACACTTTTTTGAAGGAGAGGGGCATGTTAGGTCCCTATAATACTAGTGATTCCCCCATTACTATTGTCATTGTATCCCTTATTGTTATTGTTGTGCCCCTATTGTCCCCATATTGTTATTATTATGCCCCATAGAATCCCAGTATTGTTATTTTTGTGCCTTTATATTATTATTGTTAGGTCGGCTTGGTTATCTTGTGACTACTTAGACTCCTATATATAGAAAGGAGGTTTTGTCATTTGAATGATCCAAGAATTGTTCATTTGTGTAATGTAAAGGAGGTTTCCCCCTTGAAGAGGCTGAATTCTAAGGCGTTGATCTATCTTCTCTATCTTTTTGTGAGCTGGTTTCATAACATATTGACTCAACCAGTGTAAAGGCCATCCATCTTGAGAACAGGGGAAAAAATGAAAGAGATGATCATTTCAAGAAACGACCTTTCAAACCTCCAAATGGCAAACCCAAAGTGAAAGGAAAAGGAAAGGAGAAGAGGACGACATCAACCAAGAAAGATGAAGGCGAAATGCCTTATTGCACTCATTGCAAAAAGGAAGGTCGTGATGACGATCAATGTTGGAAAGTGTACCCGTAAAAGAAACCAAAGAAGTATGGAGGAAAAGTCAAGCAGAAGGCAGTGGCAACTGTGCAGCAAGACCTTGGATCCGATTCCGGAGATGAAGCATTGATCACAACAACAAGAACAAAAGGTACTCTTACACCTCATGTTAATGTTGCATCACATAAAGGCACTAGTTCAATAGATGAGTCTCTTCCTAATGAACGGAAGAGAATTGAGCTATTTCATATTAGGGTTATCATAACTCATAGAAAAGTGGAAACTCTATTTGATACTAGAATCGAAGCAAACTTAATTTTAGAGTCCTTGGTAAAGAAGCTAGGATTTGAAACCAAACCACATCCAAAACCTTACCCACTTGGATGGATACATGATAAAGAAAAATTGAATGTAACTAAGCAGTGCAAGGTTAAATTTGTGATCGTTCTAAGTTAGTGGATGAGGTAAAACTTGATGTGATACCATTGGATATATGTAGCATGGCGTTAGGGAGTCCATATCTATATGATAGAAATGAAATCTTCTTCCGTCATGAAAAAAATACCAAATCACAAAATATGGGGTATAATATATTGTAAGGGCTCATCAAACTAAAATCAATGCCAGCCTTGTAAGTGCAGGATAAATGAAGAGGTTGGTGGATTCCAGTAAGGGTTGCATGCTTATGGTTGTAAGGGGGAAAGATGTAGAATTATCCAATGCTTTCCAGGGTTGTGATCATGTGCATAAAAAGGAATTATGTGAATTAATTTCTAACTATGATGAGATGTTTCAGAAACCAAGGGGATTACCTACAAAGAGGGAAATCCAACATGAGATCCATTTGCAGCATGATGCTCCTTTACCAAATATTGTCATGTATAGGATGTCGACCATTGAGATGGAGGAGATCAAAAATCAGGTGCAAGAACTATTGAACCAAAGGGTCATCAGACCGAGCACTTCTCCATGCGGCTCATCAATTGTCTTAGTGCCGAAGAAAGATGGCACATGGAGGATGTGCGTGGATTACTGAGCACTAAACAAAATCATGATGAAAAATCGTTACCCTCTTCCCCGCATTGATAACTTATTAGATTAGTTAAAGAATGTTATCTATTTCACCAAATTGGATTTGCGTAGTGGTTATCACCAGGTCCGAATTGCAAAGCAGGATGTGTGGAAAACCACCTTCAAGACCAAACAGGGGTTGTTTGAATGGATGGTGATGCCATTCAGAATTTGCAATGCTCCAACCACTTTCATGAGGGTCATGAATGATTTCTTTAGGCCTTTCATTGATGAATTTTTTCTTGTATATCTAGATGATATTCTTATCTAGTAAAAGTTGGAATGAACATGTATTCCATGTGAAGAAAGTGCTTGATGTATTGAAAAAAGAAAAACTCTATGTAAAATTGTCAAAGTATGAGTTTGGGAAAACCTCTTTGGTTTACCTAGGTTATATTGTTGGTCATGGTCAGTTAAAAATTGATCCTTCTAAAGCTGAAGCAATTTTAAATTGGCCTAAGCCTATTAGTGAAACCAAGGTTCACAGCTTTTTGGGTACAGTACAATATTGGAGGTGATTTATTGCCAATTTCTCTGTTATTGTAGCACCTTTACACGCATTGACAAGTGTAAAGCAAGTCTTTCAATGGGGAGGAAAGTAGAAAAAGTCCCTCGAAACATTGAAAGAAAAGATCAACACCGCACCGGTCTTGGCCTTACCAAATCTCCAACGACCATTCGAGATTGAGATAGACGCCAACGAATATGCCATGGGAGCTATACTGATGCAGAAAAAGAAGCTAATATGTTACCATTAAGAGAATGTCTCTCAGGGTGTGATAAACTATCCCACTTATGACAAGGAGTTATATGCCTTGGTCCAGTGTGTGAAAAAGTGGAAACACTACCTGATCGGCAAGGAGACCATCATCCATATGGATCATCAGCCCTTGTAGTATCTTCTATCACAAACCAAGTTGTAGCAATCTCGTCATTTCAGGTGGATGGGTTTTCTTCAGCAATTTCATCTGGTAATAAAGTATAAGAAGGGCACTAGCAATAAATTGGCCGATATGCTATCTCACCCTCCTATTTCAGCTTATGTTATTTTGCATAATGCTTCATTATCTTTTGAAAGTTATGATGAACAATATGCTAACGATGATGACTTTAAGGATATTTATGCAAAACTAACCCATGGTTCACAGGTGGAAAACTATCACTTGCAGGGGAAACTATTGTATAACCTCGGTAAATTGTGCATACCCACAGGAGAAAGGGTACATGTAACCTGGGAGGCCCACACCTCCCTTGTGTCTGGTCATTTTGGTATTGAAAAGACTTTGTGTCATGTACAAAGATTTTTTTTTTGGCCTCATATGAAGAATATTGTGACTCGCTATGTAAAGGGATGTGTGATGTGTTCTGTTTCAAATCCCTCTAATAGAAAACTCGGGCTCTACACACCACTCCCTATTCCAAGTCATCCATGGGAAAGTGTGTTGATGGATTTTGTAGGAGGTTTTCCTTTGTCTAGAAAAATTCACGACTATTTGTATGTTGTCGTTGACCATTTTAGTAAGATGTGTATTTTAATGCCTTGTAAAAAGCAGATCACTATAGAGTAGACTGCTTATCTTTTCTTTCAGCATGTTTGGGTCCATTTTGGGCTGTCCACATCGATTGTGTCAGATCAGGACTCTCGCTTTCTCTGAGAGTTTTGGACCAGCTTGTGGAAGATGATGGACACCAAGTTGAAACAAATCACGACATTTCATCCACAGACTGACGAACAGATAGAGGTTGTCAACCGCACCATGGTACACTTGTTGCGAGGCTATTGCGAGAAACATCCTAAGCTGTGGGATGAGCATCTTCCATATGTGCAGCATTCCTACAATCGAGAAATGCACTCATCTATGCATCGTTCCCCATTTGAGACATGTTTTGGCTACCTGCTGAAAGACCCTTTTGATATGGTATTTGGAAGGGAAGATGACTCCAGTGGATGTGATGATAGGGACAAGGCGCAACAGTTCATTCAGCAGATCCAGTTGATTCACCAAGTAGTACAGGAGCAGTTGGAAAAAATTCAAGCCCAGTACAAGGCTCGACATGACAAACACTGAGTCGACCATCAATTTTAAGTGGCCGACAAAGTGTGGTTCCATATCAGCAAGGACAGGATGAAGGGAGAAGGGAAGAATTTGCGACCACTCCGGTATGGTCCATTCACCATCTTGGAAAAGATTGGAAACGATGCCTTTCATCTCGATTTGCCGATATATATGCAAATGTACTCTATAGTGAATATGGAAAACTTAAAGTTGTATGAGCCACCATTGGTTATGGACACCAAGGAGGTGGGAACAGTTTCTACAGTTGATGACTTTGCACCAGAGTATCTCGATGAGTTACCTAAATACATCATGCTTGACAGAAGAACCAGGACTTCACGATGGGGAGATGTGGAATACCTTTGAGTTGGTTTCAAGGGGATGCACCCTAGCAAGGCAAAATGGCTGGAAAAAGAAAGAGTGAGGGAACAATTCCCTCACTTGCCAATTGACTAATAAAGCTTTTGGAGGTCCAAAAGCTCCTCAATGGGGAGGATTGGTCCAGGTGGATGTCCAGACACCAGTGGCATGGAAAAGGTTCAAAATTCAAAGTGGCAGAAATATGATTAACTTGACATCAAATCAAAGTGCTTGTCGCCCTAATTCCAACGGTGCAAATGACACTCCAATCTGAGTCCGAATGAAAGAGATAAAGTCAGCCAAAGTTTGGTTTACTTTTGCTGACTGGGCAAGACTAATGAAGACACAATTTGGAATTTTCTGGTGAACGGAATCTAGCCAACTACGGCCAGATTCTAGGCAAAATTGTCACCTATTTAAAATGACTACTTTGCTAAAAAATCAGATTTTCTAAAAAGGGCATATCGTTTTATGTAAACAACAAAAAAAATATTAAAAAAGGGTGGTGGGCCACCAACCCCGCCACTGCAACCTTATCCACATGACATATATATTACATTAGTGGAGGGACGGGCCACTATCCTCGGCCCCTCCCACGAAACATTTGAAAATGGCACGGGAAAGATGGGCCAGCCCTTGGGGTGTGGACCCAACCTTCCACCCACCAACCTCTTGTTTTTTAATTAAAGATTTTGGTATGTTAAAAAAGGAGGAGGCGGGGTTTGACCACCTGACCTCCTCCATAACAAATTGATCGTAAACCAACTCACCAAATGGAATTCTTGTTATTTCCGCCCATCGTTTATTATTTAACCGCAGTTTATCAGTGCGCCCAGGCAGAGAAGGGAGCACACGCAGTTCGAGGCAGGTTTTTGGAGGAGGGCTGAATTTTCACTTTGTCAGATTTTGACAAATTTTATATCGTTTTAGCATTTCTCGACACCATGAACGCAATGGCATTGTCCATTTCTCCATAAGGGTTCTGCATTTTTTAGCCATTTTTTAGTATGGAGGTATAAAACTCCTTTTTTGTAACTGACACTTGTACTCTTACTTCTCATGCCACTTAATAAATGAAGGCCTCCCCATTGTTCAAGCAGGGCCTGAGACATAGTCAAAGTCAAAAAAACTCAGTTATCAAGTCTTGTTTTCTTCTTTCATGCTTTATGTGTTTCTCCTCTTCTCTCATGTGCACATTAAATTTCTATGTTAAGCTACAATTTATGCATGTAATTATTTAACACATCTATAAGCGAAAGATCTTGGATCAGCTATACAAGATGATATTTGAACAAGACCCACCTTGCATGTCCTGGGAAGCGATGCAGGCATTACTCAACAATGCTGATTGGTATGCCTCACTTGGTGACACCTTCATCGGGATGCTTGGTGCAGAGAAGCATCCGCATGAGTTACCAAGGTTTTCCACATACAAGTTGGTCATGCAAGAGGTTACGTACCACATATGCACATGGTTACCGCAACATTGGACAGGAGGAATAAGGCACCATGGCCTACTCTTCCTTTGAGGATTGGGTTGTATGAGATCCGTACCTTGAAAGATACAAATGCCAAGACCAGGGACTTGAAGAAGTTTGGATTTATAACCAAGTGTTTCAAACCATTTGATCCACACTACATATGCAAGAACCACTGTGTGAAGGTGTACTTCGCATGGGTCCATGGGGCATGTCATTGGACAGAGGAAGATCCTTGGAGGTATTGCTATAACTCCTCTAGGCACAATGAATTGGTCAGTATGGATGTAGAATGGAAAGAAACACTGCAAGAAGCAACACCACAAGAAGAAGCAAAAAAAACAACAGTGAGCAGCAAACCGATGCAAGATAAAGGCGAGAAGAAGATTGCTGAAAGTGAAGAGGATTAGCAAAGCTACAAGTTGAAAGAAGATCCAATTGTTGAGAGAGTAGATTTTGAGATAGATGCAAATAGGTGACAATGCGAAAGGAGAGTAGAGCAAAGAAAGAGGGAGAAGAAAAGATTGGAAGAGACGGGAAGGAGATTGCAGGAGACAGAGAAGAAGCTGAAGCAGAACAAGAGCTCAGGAGGAGAGAGAATGAAGAAAGGTAGAAACATGAACAAGAAGAAGGACAAGGCACACTGACAGAGAAAACTGCATAGATACAAGTTGAGATAGCAGAGTATCCAACAGATGATGAACAGGGTGAGCAGGTATAGGTTCGGGAACTTTCTCAGCAGGTTGAGGCAACAGACATGGAGACAAAACAAGAGCTAGAGGACCAAGATATCAATCTCATGCCAAGGGAATCCGAGGTTTTACCACAGTCTCTGCCACCTCCAGAACCACTATCAGTCTCGAGCAAGCAAGGAGAAGTTGTTCTCCTTGAAGATGATCTGGAGACAAATGTGTACAATCTGGCATTTTGTTGGTACCATCCCATGACCTCCTTTTTCCTCCTAAAACATATCATTTTCCTACTTCTTTCCATCATATATCTCTTAGATCCCTTGAAAATTGATTAGTTAATAGTCCTATAGTTATTAAAATGCATTAAAATTGATTTAGGAGTTTTATGTTAAAGAATTAGGAATTTTTGGTAAAATGACTACAGGAAGTTCCAACATCCTGTAATTGGTTTATTGTTGGACATGTGGCATGACAGCTAGGCTAGAGCGAAGGGTAGAGATGAAAAGTAGAATGTCCAAGCATGGACGAATACCTATCCTACAGCAGAACCGACCCTCCTACATGCGCGGTCAACGATGGTCAAAGTATAGCATGTTGGCGACAAAGGCAGCAACAACAAAGCATTCTAAATTGATTTAGTTTTGTTCCTTTTTGAAATCAGTTTAGGATAGAAACATTTTAAAAATCTCGACATGATAAAAGCGGCAACAGCCACATCATGAATGTACATTCATTTTCGAAATGTAAGGGTTGTAAAAACATATGAAAAGACAGTTCTGATAGTAGTCAGTAGTTGGTTATCGTTGTATCGTTTGAAAATAGAGTTTGAACTTAATATCAAGAACACAGTTGCAGTCACGATCTTTGTCTTGTTGCGTTGATTTTATAATCAGTTGATCACAGTCCATTATACCTCTGGAACGCGAACGGCCCTGCGTTAAACTAGTATACTGTCATTCCTTTTTATTCGCAACTTAAGGTATTAAATGATATGCATAGCAATTAAGATTGGTTATTGATTTCAATAGAATGCGTATGGTTTATGTTTATGATAGTGCTTGAACAGTTCATCACTGAGATCGTGAATCGTATCCTGTAAGGGATTTGATCCTTTGTTGTCTTTTAAAGCAATGTCATGAACTCTGTTATCATTTCAAAGTATACTTATAATTTCCGTATGTCTTTATCTTGCATAAATATTAGTGAATGCTGAGTATTTGCTGAACAAGGGTTTTGTGCATGGTGTCTCTGTAAGGAGATTGAAATCTTGGTTTGAAGTGATACACAGTGTTTTAATTTGGTAAATGAATTGAGTGACAGTGTTGTAATTAAGTAGATTAACTGAGTGACCTAAGTGTTTGGGTGATAGGTAACATACCTCAATCTTCCGTAAAGAAGTCCTGTGACCTACCATCATAACCACTTAGCTAATAATCCTTTATGTCTATATACTTTAGACGCATGCCTCTAAGTCTACGCATCCTGGTCGATAATAAATATAGCCTAGTCTAGCACCCTAGATAGGACACTACATTTTGGCGCCGTTGCTGGGGAGGCGTACTTAAAGGATTTAAAAAGAAAAAAAATTCAATAAACAAAAACAAAAAAAAACACAGTTAGAAATCATGTTCATTTATGCCTAGATTTAGGGACAATCAGGGTAGATTCATAAAAACCCCCCACCATCTAAAAACCAACCCATCATCATCAGGAGCAGACTCTTTAGGGAATACAACACCAGCTGAGGAAGTCATCCAAGCATTAGAAGAAAAACAAAATTCAGGACAAAGACTTACTCTCATCGAAAGGCAAACTTTATTAACACATAAATCGCAGAAGAAGCACTTTCCTAGATCTTCCACACAAGGAGAAAGTAGCACAGTGACCGAACAATATTTCTTTAATCTCCTCTTTCAAACAAGTGACACTGACACAGAGAGACCTATTAGAATGGCTGAGGAAGGAGCTGGATCAGTACCAAATCACGGACAGGGAGACGAAGAAGAGTCAACTTTTAAGTTTCCTATACATGAACCACAAGAAGATGATGAGATCAAAATGAAAAACATGCCTCCATCTGTGCTACCAAACTTTTATGGTATGGCTTCGGAAGATCCAGACTCATTCTTGTTCGAGTTTGACATTGTATCTCGAACATATGGCTATACAGATGATGCCCATAGGCTTAGAATCTTCCCAGCGACATTAAAGGCATCAGCCTTAAGATGGTTCATGAGGCTTGGTGAGCATGCTATAGTTGATTGGGATGGAATGAGAAGAATATTTCTAAGGAAATATCAACCTTACTGTAGATCCAAAGATTCTAAAGATGATATCTTTAGAATGAGCCAGCAAGAGGATGAAACCTTAGAGGAATACTTAGAACGGTTTGTCTACAACTTACAAAAATCCAAACACCGAACCATGCCTCTTGATCTGATCCGCACAATATTCTTGAAAGGTATCCGAGAGGAATACATGGATGATCTTAACTTGATGGGCAAAGGTGACATTTCTGCCTTACCCTTTGAAGAAATCGCTGAGTTATGTGAAAAGTATTCAAGGAGCAAAGCAAAAATGGGAAAAAGAACCCTGTCATTCAAAGTCACAAAATCTGCCTCAGCAAGTGTCACAAGGGCTGAAATAGGGAATCTGTTAGAAGAGTTTAAAACAGATCTGTTAAGCACCCTAGGGAACCAAATTGACACTTTAAAAGCCAAGAAGAAACAAGAAGATGAAGATCAGATAATGGCTATCTTCTGCCCAAAATGCCGGAAGAAACATGCATTAAAAGACTGCCCACTAGAAAACATCCAAGTTTGTGCTTTCTGTACTGAACATCATGATATGTTTAACTGTCCTAAAGTTAAGGTTTTGCGGAACTGTAATATGGCATCTAATGTAGATATGGAAAACGTGTATTACATGTGCACAAAGAGACCATGGCAGCCAAGGCCAGCACCTCAAGGTATGTTTCCAAATCAAAATTTGCAATTTCCTGTAAATGATCAAATGTATGCACAGAATTCATGGAATGTACCCATGCCATGGCAGCACCAAAACCACCCACAGCAACAATGGAGACCATCTCAACAGTACTCTCAATCCTATCATACATATCCTCAATCATACCCACCATATTCACAACCATATCAACAATACCATCAACCGTATTCATCACATTCTCAACCATATCAGCAGTATCCTCAGCAAGTTGTTTATCAGCCTCAACCTACTCAACAAGCACTGCCTGCGCCTCCACCAATAAATCCACCACAACTGCAATTTCCAGCTAACTCACAACCTCCCAGACCTACTCAAATTCCTGCTCAAACTGTCCCAAATCCAAATAATAGAGCAGAGAGGCTAGCCTACAATGTAGAAGAGGGAACCTCACATTCCACACTACCCTTGCAAAATATCAACTTGAGGTCTGATAGGGTACTCCACAAAGATTATCCAATAACAAATAAGAAAGAAGAAAACACAGAAAATGAAAATGAAATGACAAATCAAATAAAACCAAACGATGATACCAAAGATAAGTAGATGCAACCATTGCATCCACCTTTTCCAGACCGATTGGTCCAAATAAAACCTCCACTGTCTATACCACAGTTTGATGTCTTAGATGAACTCAGGAATGTCTACATAAAAATTCCGTTGCTGCAAGCTATAAAAGACATTCCCATATATACTAAAGCCATCAAAGACATGTGCCTCAAGAAGTCTGCTATAAAAAGGATTGATCCTCAAACCATTCATGTTATAGGACATTTAGCAGGCCTTATGACCAATACCATCTCCATGGAAAAGTATGTTGATCCTGGCATTCCCAAAGTGACCACCATCATTAACAACATACAAATTCCAAACACTTTGATAGATCTTGGGGCCGCAATCAATGTCATGACTCTTGAAACCATGAGAACACTCCAGCTCATAAATTTTCAACATACAACGATTGTTCTAGAACTAGCTGATAGGTCTAAAGTGATTCCTGAGGGGATTTTGGAGGACATAATTGTCTCACTGGACTCTTGGGAGTATCCAGTGGATTTCTTAGTTCTTCAACCCAAATCCAATTTAGGAGGGCACCCTATCATCCTTGGTAGACCATGGTTAGTGACTGTTGATGCATTCATAGGATGTCGATCGGGCAACATGATCATTTCAAGAGGGACCGAAAGAAAACAACTCACTCTTTATCCATCGGCACAATCACCAGTAGTAACACACAATTTGTGGCTTGATGATAAATTCAATGATAAAGAAGAAGTACAATCTGGTTTTAGCATTGACCAAATCTATAATTTCGAAGAACAAAACAATAATGATTTGGTAGAATTATTTCTTTCTCAACCTGATATTTCCGAAAATTTGAGAAATGACCAATATCATGCTGCAGATGTACTTTTGGCCCAAAATTTTCAGGAAACATGCACCATTCAATCTTTACAAACCACATTTCACGACATTTTTCCAGTTCAATCCATCACCAACACACAGAGTCAGATCATAGAGATTAGTCCAGGGAAAACTCTGAACATAGGCAATCACCTAGACTCATCTCAGCAAGAGAAATTGATTCGACTATTGAGAAAATACCAGAAAGCCTTTGCTTGGGACTACATCGATATGCATGGGATTCACCCCGACACATGCACTCACCATATTTACACAGATAGTACCATCAAATCAGTGAGGCAACCATAGACAAGAATGAACCCCATGCTTCAGGATATTGTCAGAGAAGAATTGCAAAAACTGTTGAGAGTTAATTTTATATATCCTATTTCTGACAGTGAGTGGGTATCCCCATTGGTTATAGTGCCCAAGAAAAATGGTAAGTGGCGCATTTGTGTTGATTACAGACAACTGAACAAAGCAACGCTCAAAGATTATTTCCCACTACCATTTATTGACCAAGTGTTAGACACCCTAGCTAGGAAATCATCATTTTCTTTTCTTGATGGTTTCAGTGGCTACAACCAGATCAGGATAGCCTCAGAAGACCAGGACAAAACCACATTCACCTGTCCTTGGGGCACTTATGCTTACAATGTTTTTCCATTTGGACTTTACAATGCTCCAGCTACATTTCAGAGAGCTATGTTAGCTATTTTTCGCTGATTTAATTCATGATTGTGTTGAAGTTTACATGGATGATTTTTTAGTGTACGACAATTCATTTGAACATGCATTAGAGAACCTTGAGAGAGTTTTGAAAAGATGTATTGAAGCTAATCTGTCCCTCAATAATGAAAAGTGCTTTATGATGTTAAACGAAGGGATAGTATTAGGCCACTACATCTCTTTTCAAGGCATCAAAGTTGACCCAGCAAAGATCCAGATCATTGTTGATTTGCCAATTCCACAAAATCAAAGAGAGGTAAGAAGTTTCCTTGGGTATGCAAGCTATTACAGAAGGTTTATTGAACATTTTAGTAAAATAGCTTTACCTTTGTTTAAACTTCTAACAAAAGATGTACTTTTCAACTGGAATAAGAACTGCCAACAAGCATTCGAACTACTAAAAAAAAAGTTATCAACCGCACCAATCTTGAGAGGGCCTAATTGGAGCCTACCATTTCATATCTTTACAGATGCATCTAACACTGCAGTGGGTGCCTCATTAGGCCAAAAAGAGGAATCTTGTAATTATGCCATTTATTTCATTAGCAAAAATCTAACACCTGCACAGTTAAACTATACAGTCACATAAAAGGAAACACTTGCCATCATATATGCTGTGAATAAATTCTGACATTATATAACTGGTTATGAGGTCTTTGTACATACTGATCATTCTGCCATTAGAAATTTAATGAATAAACCAATAACTAGTGGCAGAGTTACCAGATGGTTATTATTGTTACAGGAATTTAACATCACAGTGTTAGATAGACCAGGTAAAGAGAATCAGGTGGCAGATTTTCTTTCTAGACTGCAAAATCCAGGTGAGGTTGTTCCGGTTGAAGATTCTTTTCCAGATGAAAATTTATTTGCAATTTCCATAATAAATCCTTGGTATGCTGATTTGGCCAATTATTTGTCTACAGGAAGGACACCTCCACACTTTACTGCAAAGGAAAAGAAGAGACTAGTCAAACAAAGTGCTAGGTATTCATGGCTTAATGGCGATTTATTTTACACTGGTTATGATATGATCATTAGAAGATGTGTAAGAAATGATGAGATAATTGATATTTTAAAATCTTTCCATGATGAATCGTGTGGTGGGCATTTTGCAGCTAAGCGGACAACATTCAAAGTTCTTACTCTTGGATACTACTGGCCATCCATTTTCAAGGATGCCAAGAAGTATGTGAAGAGTTGTGACAACTGCCAAAGAATGGGCAGGCCAACAGCTACAGACGAGATGCCCCTTCAGCCCCAAGTTCACCTAGAGCCATTTGAAAAATGGGCTTTAGACTTTATAGGACCCATTAACCCAACCTCCAAAGGTAAGAAGTACATCTTAGTATGTACTGATTACGTCGCAAAGTGGGCTGAAGCAAAAGCACTGGTTAGAGCCACCGAACACACAGTGGTAAATTTCCATTTTGAAGAGATTTTTGTAAGGTATGGAGTACCAAGGGAGATAGTGACTGATCAAGGTACTCAATTCACCTCAAAACTAGTGAAGGACATCACAGACAAATACCAAATCAAGCACAGAAAGAGTACACCTTACCATCCACAGGCCAATGGGCAGGTGGAATCCACAAACAAAACTTTGGAAGGGATCATTACTAAAACTGTGGCAATGAACAGGAAGAATTGGGAAGAGAAGCTCAAAGATGAACTCTGGGCTTACAGAATTATGTGGAAGGATACTATAGGATTTACACCATATCAGTTGGCGTATGGAAAAGAGGTAATGCTTCCTATTGAGTTTCAAATGCATACTTTTAAACTGGCTGTAAATTTGCAAATTGACTTGGACCAAGCACAACAAAAAAGAATTCAGCAGTTGAACCAGCTAGATGAAATGAGGCAGCAAGCAGAGGAAACCACAATCCTCATGAAAAAACAAAGGAAGCAGTGGCATGATGCACATATCAAGAAGAAGCAGTTCAAGGAAGGTGATTGGGCTTTACTTTTTGACTCTAAGTTCAGAGATCATAAAGCCAAGTTTACCACCCATTGGATGGGCCCATACCAAATTATTCAGGCTTACGACAATGGTTCAGTCAAGCTCAAAACTATTGATGGAGAAGGTCATTCCTTTACTGTCAATGGTCATCGCTTGAGACTATACACCAAGCCCATTAGCAAACAAGATTTTCTCCAAACAATATCTCAACAAAGAGAGGTTGAGATACTGCAACCCTCAGCTGCAGTATCCCTGCCTTAGTTCATTTCCTTTCAATTTAGAAATTCAAAAAGAAATTAAAAAAAAAAAAAAAAAAAACCAGCCTCTGGCACACTCTAACCCCGAATTCTTACTTGAAAACCAATTCGTTGGCGGGTAAGAATTCTCTTTCTTTTGTTCATTGTTTGATATATCAACTGAATAATGACTTGAGGACAAGTCAAAACTTTAGAGGGGGAGAGAAGCATCAGCATTTTGTTCTTTTATCTCTCCATTGTAAATTCTTAAAGATTTCTTATCTCATCTCCTCACTGTAAATTTCCAAAGCAGTTTGTTCCAGCATTCCAGATTTCAATAAAGAAGTTGTTTTGTCATTGTTTTATCTCAGAGGGACCTGGTTATAAACATTATGCAGGGGGACCTGTTCTGTCCAGAAGACCATGCTACCAACACCAGCAGTAATGGGACCTGTTTGAGACACATAAAAGGGACCTGTTAAGAGACTGTTACTTCAGGGTTACTTCAACAAAGCTTCATCAAGTTTCTACAAGGATTCACAGGTTGTTGGGCACCAAGACTCCATCAAATACCCAAGCTCAAGGAACCTGTATACATATAAGGAGTTGCATGAACATCTTCAATATTTCAGAGGGACCTGTGCATTTGAATCTATCTCAGGGGACCTGTTATGAACAACAAAGAATAGTCAAAAGGGACTAGTCCTACTCAGCATGCCAATGCAACAACAACCAACAAAAGTGTAATATGTTCCTTATTCTTAACATTTAATTTCTTAGATTAATTTTTAATGTTAAATTTAATGACTGTGACTGTTATGATCGATTTCAAGGACACTAAATTTTCCATCATCCCTTATCTCACTGATTCTTATCATCTTTCATACTTCAACCTATTTCATACTTCTAAATCCATTACCCCTTTTCATATCAACCTTGTTATGCCAATCGCATCCTACAGCCATACCAACATCTTCCATTTGGCCGAGTACCAATAGAAATAGGACACGTGGCGAATTGTGTTTTTAAAAAAAAAAAGGAAAGAAACAAATGTTAAAGCGGGCCTATTCATTGTATCCCACACGGCCGAATTATGATTCCACCACCCGACATAGCCAAATGATTCAGAGGACTCCCTGAATTCATACCCCAGTATTGCATATATGCTTCCAGCACTCCTATGATGGCATCTTTACAAGCGGTACAACCATTCCTCTGTTTCAAAAGATGAATACGCTATGAAGTAAGTGTAGTGGTTATTTCACCATCATTCTCAGTTATTTCACGCTAGCATTTGACTCCCGTGACTTCCACAGTAAGGATTGAAAGCAGTGAGCGCCACAAGAGGGAAATATAACCATTCGGTTTCGACTCCCACCAAAGTCACAAGACAGTCGACCGAGCATCATACTGGATATTAAGGGAGCGACACCACCAGGTAACAAATTGAAATTTCTTTGTTGAAATTTCAAAACATAAACAGAGAAGAGTTAGAGCACGACCCTCTGCCAAAATGACCAATAGGGTCGAGCCGAGCATGTTCGACAGTTCTCAATATCATGAAGATTGCATTTCGATTCTCAGAGAGATACAGTGGTTGCCCTTTTTAGAGAAATTTCATGGAAGTAATGAAGAGGTTACCAAACAATTCGCTTTCACATTCAATGGAGAGAAAGCCCTGATAGGTAACTTCTCATTCAGGGTTTCGGAAGACACCATAGCCCAGTCAATAGGGATCAGCCCAGAAGGGGAGAAGTACTTTAAGACAAAGCAATTTAAAGAGAAGTCGTGGACTCAATTTATGTCTAGATCCAGAGTCTCATCAGTTAACTGGAAGAAAGGCGTCCCAAGGAGTTGGTTGATGCATCCCTGGGACGAGATGGTCTATATTCTCCAAAAATTCGTAACCTGCGAAGGCCGTTATAGTATTGTCTATCTATACCATATTAAATTACTGCTACACTTGAAAAGGTAGTGTGTTATCAGTCTACCATATTTTCTATTACAAAGCCTAACCAAGATGTCGAAGACCATCCAAAAGCAGAAGGGAAATGAAGACAAGAGCCTATATCACTTTGGCTTAATTAAAATTCTTATTGAGCATGAATTGCAGAGAAGAGGGAAACCGTAGAAGGAGTTCTTAGCTGCTAACCAAATTAAAGATGAGGAAGACAAAGAAGAACCGCAGGAGAACTCAGGATTCATGAAGGATATCGATGAAGAGATCCCAATATCCAAAGCCAGCAAGGTACCTCCACCTGTGAGCAGCATAAGGACTAGGAAAATGAGAAAAGAAGATGCTCAGAAGGCAGAGCAAGATAAAATTTTCACCACTTATTCAAGAAGAACAAGGAGAGCACCAAAAGCCCAGTTACAAGAAGACCAGCTTGAATCCAATGCACCTATACCAATGGATATTGAGAGTAGTGACCACTCACCACCAGGACCAGGAGCTGATATAGAGGTTGAAAGCAATAACAGGCAAGAAAAAGGTTCACCACCTCCCATTAAGAAACAGAAGAAATTGGAGAAACAAATTGAGAAATTAAAGGAAGAACTCATGGAGGCTAATATGTTAGAAAAAGTTATCAAGAAAGAAAATGAGATGCTCCGAGCGCAGAGTAAAGAGACTCAACAGAAGAATGAAAAGTTAAGGGAGCGAATCAGTGAACTTGAGGCTGAGCAAACGGATATTTGTAAATGGGCCACTAAGTGGTACAACCAGAAGAAGACCCTCAAAGAAAAATACAAAAGATTAAAGCAGGAGCTCCATGGTCAGAAAGATGCCCAGGTGAAAAAGAATGTGGATACATTGCTAAAGGCAACAGAGGTCCAGGCAGGGACATAGTTCAAGGGAAGCACTTCAGGGTTAGAATGAGGACATGCTAATTCATTAAGTTGGGGAGAGATGTTGGTACCATCCCATGACCTCCTTTTTCCTCCTAAAACATATCATTTGCCTACTTCTTTCCATCATATATCTCTTAGATCCCTTGAAAATTGATTAGTTAATAGTCCTATAGTTATTAAAATGCATTAAAATTGATTTAGGAGTTTTATGTTAAAGAATTAGGAATTTTTGGTAAAATGACTACAGGAAGTTCCAACATCCTATAATTGGTTTATTGTTGGACATGTGGCATGACAGCTAGGCTAGAGCGAAGGGTAGGGATGAAAAGTAGAATGTCCAAGCATGGACGAATACCTATCCTACAGCAGAACCGACCCTCCTACATGCGCGGTCAACGATGGTCAAAGTATAGCATGTTGGCGACAAAGGCAGTAACAACAAAGCATTCTAAATTGATTTAGTTTTGTTCCTTTTTGAAATTAGTTTAGGATAGAAACATTTTAAAAATCTCGACATGATAAAAGCGGCAACAGCCACATCATGAATGTACATTCTTTTTCGAAATGTAAGGGTTGTAAAAACATATGAAAAGACAGTTCTGGTAGTAGTCAGTAGTTGGTTATCATTGTATCGTTTGAAAACAGAGTTTGAACTTAATATCAAGAACACAGTTGCAGTCACGATCTTTGTCTTATTGCGTTGATTTTATAATCGGTTGATCACAGTCCAGTATACCTCTGGAACGCGGACGGGCCCTCCGTTAAACTGGTATACTGTCATTCCTTTTTATTCGCAACTTAAGGTATTAAATGATATGCATAGCAATTAAGATTGGTTATTGATTTCAATAGAATGTGTATGGTTTATGTTTATGATAGTGCTTGAACAGTTCATCACTGAGATCGTGAATCGTATCCTGTAAGGGATTCGATCCTTTGTTGTCTTTTGAAGCAATGTCATGAACTCTGTTATCATTTCAAAGTATGCTTATAATTTCCGTATGTCTTTATCTTGCATAAATATTAGTGAATTTTGAGTATTTGTTGAACAGGGGTTTTGTGCATGGTGTCTCTGTAAGGAGATTGAAATCTTGGTTTGAAGTGATACACAGTGTTTTAATTTGGTAAATGAATTGAGTGACAGTGTTGTAATTAAGTAGATTAACTGAGTGACCTAAGTGTTTGGGTGATAGGTAACATACCTCAATCTTCCGTAAAGAAGTCCTGTGACCTACCATCATAACCACTTAGCTAATAATCCTTTATGTCTATATACTTTAGACGCATGCCTCTAAGTCTACGCATCTTGGTCGATAATAAATATAGCCTAGTCTAGCACCCTAGATAGGACACTACACATTTGACAAGACACAACAGAGGATTGTACAGTCACGAAGAAAGAAGCTCCCGGATGATCATACATCACCTGCGCACACATACAAAAGGGTGATTGTACCAAAGGTTAGAAGACATCTAGTTTCCATGGTCGATGCTTCTAAGGCTTATGCAAAAGCCACAAGTTCAATAGTCAAGTTCTTGATATCAGAAAATGAACCAATGGCAAAGGAATTGCAAGAGGCCAAGTGTTACACAGTATTTTGTCACACCTCCTGCACTTCCCTATGTCATACCCCGAAGTGCTTGAAAGTTGGCAATCATGTAGTGCACCCATCTTGATATGTAGCTTAGATCCTCCCTAAAACACTGATGGAAAAATTCTTTGAGTCTTCCCTGAAGAAAAAGGGCTCTAAAACCCTAATTTTAGCATCATCGCTACCCTGACACTAGGAACCCGTGCTAGTCGCTAGTTGCACTATATTAGCCTCACAATTCTAGCACGTTTTTAGCTTGGATACTCACAATGATCCTTAAAAGGCATTTTTCCTAAAGAGGACAAGAAACTTCGTGATCTAGAGGCTTCTAGAACGACGAGCTAGAGGTTGTTCGATGTGGATGAGGTCAATTTCTCTCAACTTGGCCCTTTGGTATTATCCCTATGAGCTACCTCCTTGAGATGAGGGCCTTCTCCTATCTTTGGAGAGATCCTAACTCCCTTTCCCTGCCTATATACTCATCCTCTCCCATTCCAAAATGGTTGGTCTTTGGATATTTTCACCCTTATACTAAGATATTGCTTACATGCTACTAATTTGGCTTGGAGAAGGAGTGCTTGGAGAGTTTGAGCTTGGACTTGGACATTCACTCAAGGAGAGCTTATTGACATCAAGGCTTGGTTGTATGCTTCCTCCTTTATTTTATTAATGCATCATGTTGGTTCACTTTCCATAAATGTGTGTGGTAATGCATCATTTATCTTAATGCTCTTGACCTTTACATGTTTTGAGTAGTTCCATCATGACCAGAACCAATTGCTATCCTTTTATACCACTCATTCCTCGAGGAGGAGTCATCTTTCAGCTCTTTTCGAACTCTTGAAATATGAAAAGATTCTTGAGCACTTGTCCTTTCGAACTTGTTAAATTAAATGAATTGACATCAATTCAATATACGTTTATGCCTTTTTTCAGGCTGGGATTGACTATTTACGAAAAAGGAACACCTTGATCAACTTGGTCAAGAGGTTCTCTCGAATATTGTTTTGTACCTTTTCGGGTTCTAGAGACAAATTAAGAAAAGGGACCTGATGGATTTTTTTTTCGTCTCTTTTTCAAACTCTCTAAATATGAAAAAGATACCGAGTTATTCTTTCATCAGGTCTGTTAAAAATTAACGGTGAAAGACTCATCACCATGATGAGACCGAGTTTCTCCTTCTTAGGACTCGTAAAAATTAGTAGGATGGATTCATTTGAAGAATGAACATATATGACTAGCATATGCTATCCCCTTCAAACTTGTGATTAAAAATAATTGGGGTACTCGCTAGAGATAGTGGGGAAAATGAAAGTGTAACATCCCTTGTATAGGCAACATGTCACTCTTGAACCTAACTCTTATCTGTTTCTCGTGTCAGGTTTGGGATATCCTAGCTTAGTCACTTGTCTTTTTGGGTTTGGGTGATACATTTTTCCTCTCATTCTAACTAGTCCATTTTGTCATTATGACCCTTGGTCTTATGTTGAGTCAAATGCTGCCACACTCCGGAGTCGTGTCAATGATGTTCAAGAGAAGTCCTATCTGCAGGTCATTACTTATACATTGTCTGAACTTTTTCTATAGTCTTGGATCATACTCATTCACTTCACTTTATTGCTTGTTTCGTCTCAATGTTGGGGGAATCATTATGGACCTCCTTCAACAGGTCACTTCTTGTCGACTTCAGCTCATTATCCAGGAAGTGACTTAGAGACTCCCTTTTAGTGCCTTAGAGATTTCATGCCTTAATGGCAAGTTCTTCACATCCCATGACAGGTTTACATCATTGGCCTTCGATCGAATGATTCCACGAGTGTTCAAATTCAGCTTCATTTTCACATTCACAGATTGTATTGTCATACCTTGAAGGCCATTGTCATTATTGGTGGTTCTTCTCGTGCTTGTTAACGGTACACATCATTGGCCAATAATAAGGTGATTTCTAGCATGTTCGAATTCGACACAATCATTCACATGTTAGAATTCGTACTTTGATCGAGTTGGGATGGAGCGCAAGACCTTGAGTTTTGTCTGAGTTCATACATTCATGATTGTATGCATGTTTCTTCTATACATATGGTCGTGACCATGCTGTGGAACTTTATATGTATGATGATCCTTCTATATCGAGTGGTTGCGTCCATACCTTTGATCTTATATTTACAGATGATCCTTCTCATTCAGATGGTTGCACCCATGCCGTGGATATTTTCACATAGTCTTTTATCTAGATGGCTGCGTCCATACCGTGGATTCATGTTTTGATATCAGATATGTATATTTATATGTGTCATTTATTTTCAGGTCTCCTGACAGTGTTTTTTTATCGTCCTTGCAAAAGATCGTAAAGCATATTAGGCATCACTCCATGTTCTGCCTTCATGCTTTAGGGGGCATTTATTACACAATATTTTGTCACGCCTCTTGCACTTCCCTGTGTCATACCTCGAAGTGATCAAAAGTTGGCAATCATGCAGTGCATCCATCCTTATATGCAGCTCATATCCTCTCTAAAACACTAATGGAAAAATTCTTTGAGCCTTCCTTGAAGAAACAGGTCTATAAAACCCTAATTTTATCATCATCGCTACCCTGACATTGGAAACCCGTGCTGGTTGCTAGTTGCACTATACTAGCCTCGCGATGCCAACGTGTTTTTGGCTTGGATACCTATGATGATCCCTAAAAGGAAATTTTTCCCAAAGAGAACAAGAAGCTTCGTGATATAGAGGATTCTAGAACAACGAGCTAGAGGTTGTTTGGCATGGATGAGGCCAAATTCTCTCAACTTGTCCCTTTGGTCTTATCCCTATCAACTACCTCCTTGAGATGAGAGACTTCTCCAATATTTGGAGAGATCCTAACTCCCTTTCCTTTCTTATAGATTCATCATCTCCCATTCCCAAATGGTTGGTCTTTGGCTATTTGCACCTTTATGCTAAGATAGTGCTTACATGCTACTCATTTGGCTTGGAGAAGGGGCACTTGGAGAGCTTGAGCTTGGACTTGGACATTCACTCAAGGAGAGATTATTGACATAAAGGCTTGGTTGTATGGTTCCTCCTTTATTTTATTAATATATACAACTGTTGGTTCACTTTTTGTAAATGTGTGTGTTAATGCATTATTTATCTTAATGCTCCTTGATATGTTAAGTGGATTACTTTCGATTATGCTATTTGTATTTGTATGCTTTGTTGTCTCTTTGATCTCTTGTGCAGCCATTCAAATGTTGTGAGTAGTAGGACTGAGCCCAAAGTACAATTGATTTGAGGTATTCAACAAAGTAGGATGTTATAGCATCGGAACGAGGTAGGCCATCTTCCTCTTCTCTCATTTTGATTGTAATTTAGGAAAGTGTCTTGCAGATTATCAAGTAGGTTGCTAGTCCCACTCATTGGGCTAGAGGTATCGTCTATGTCCGCATAAAGGATTTTCCTAGACAACACCAGGCAAAGAATAGAGAAGTCCAAAGGATCCACTATTGTAGAAATGAAGAAAGCAATATTGGCGGAGATATCAACTTTGGAATCTACCATACAGACAATGTATAGCATATTTGTCACCATACACAAAATGGTTGTCCATCTTTACGGTTTTCAGTAGTAGTGCACGCAGATAGCACAAAATCTCAAAGACATTCACACTGCTATTGCACACATGTAAGAATGGAGAATGAGGTACAATGGATCCCCAATTTATTTTCACAAGAAGATGAAGCCATAGGTTAAGCTAGTAAAAGCAAAGATTTAGATACAGATCCAAAATTATGAGCATCTCAATTCGCTCATCACTAGCATTGAGGTTTCCTATGCACAATTGTTCAAGAGACTGGATGTCATAGTGGGAACGCACAAGATCCCTTCCATCGGAACCCTCACCTAGGCCATGAGGAAGAACCAAGTCATGCTGGATGTCAAGAGGTACATTGGGTAGTTGATGCGCAAAGCCACCAACAATGACTTGTCGCTCAGTGAAGAAAACATGAAAAGGCACATTGGTGGTCCAACCACACTTAGGACCTAACATGCCCCTCTCCTTCAAAAAAGTGTTGTCCTCAATGCTTGAGTAGTTCTGAATGTTTATGTATAAAATTCTCATCCTCCCATGTGGAATCCTCAGTGGATAAGTTCTTCCACTTGATGAGATACTCTGAAATTGATCGATTTCGTAGCTGTCAAGTTCTTGTCTCTGTGACTACTTCCAGTTCCAATATAATTTTTCCTTCCTCGTCAAGTTCTGGCAATATTGTTTGAACTGGGAGCTTGTCGCCTATAACCTTCTTTAAACATGAAACATGGAAAACTGGGTGCACTCGAGAAGCTGCAGGAAGCTCCAATTTGTATGCCATAGTACCGATATTTTCCAACACCTTGTACGGACCATAATACTTTGGTGATAATTTATTATCCTTCTTAGCTTGCTTCAAGGACATTTGTTTATATGGTTGTATCCGTAGGAATACCCAGTCACCTACATCAAAACTTCTTTCGCTGCAATGTTGATCTGCCTGTTGTTTCATTCTATTCTGTGCCAACACGAGGTTATACTTTAAGAGTTGGAGGACTTGTTGTTGATGTTCGATGTGATGTTCCACTGCTTGAACCTTAGAATTTTCTCTTAAATATGATGTGATGGATGGTGGTTGATATCCATAAAATGCCATAAATGGGGTCATTTTTGTTGCTGTATGGAAGGATGTGTTATACCACCATTCATCCAGAGGCAACCATTTGACCCATTATGTCTGTATATCAGAGACAAAGCAATGAAGATATCCTTCCAAACATTTTTTTACTATCTCAGTTTGCCCATCAGATTGAGGATGATAAGATGAGCTATGAGCTAACTGAGTACCAAGACAAGAAAATAATTCTGTCCAAAAATTTCTAGTGAAGATGGGATCTCTATCACTTACAATAATCTTTGGATTTCCATGTAGCTTTTGAATTGTTTCCATAAATGCAATAGAAACTGTACTGGCTTTAAATGGATGTGATAATGCACAAAAGTGTGCATACTTGGTAAGTCTGTCAACTACCACCATGATGACACTCTTTCCTTCAGACTTGGGTAAGCCTGTGATAAAATCCATTGAAACCTCCTCCCAACGTTGGCTTGGAATGGATAAAGGTTGTAATAGTCCTGGGGTCTTAATTGTTTCAACTTAATTTTTTTGGAAAACCAAACATTTCGCCACAAACTTTTGAATATATGATTTAAGGCCATCCCAAAAAAATTCCTTCTTAACCCTGTGGTAAGTTTTTAAAAATCCTGAGTGCCCTCCTAAGGGAGAAGTGTACAATTCCATAAGAATCTTTTGTTTGAGTTGGGAATTCTTATAGAGGTATAAGCGATCTTTGTACCATAAAGAATCATTTTTCCAGCTAAATGTATCAGATGTACTGGAATCTTGTTGTAACTTTCGAATAAGTGCCCACATTTCTTCATCATTCTTCCATTCCTCCCTTGCTTCGTTTATCCAATCTGGTTGGATAATAGAAATGGTGCACAACAATGCTTCCACATCCTCATCCTTTCTTGAGAGTGCATCTGCCACCACATTTTTCTTCCCTTTTTTGTAGATGATTTCAAAGTCATAACCCAACATCTTTGTGACCCACTTTTGTTGCTCTTCAGAGGATAATATTTGTTCTAAAAAGTATTTAAGGCTATCATGATCCGTTTTTACCTTGAAGTGTCTTCCCATTAGGTAGGGTCGCCATTTCTTAAGTGCATGTAGTATTGCCAACATTTCCTTATCATAAATAGCTTTGTGTAAAAACTTTCCCTTCATTGGATGACTTTCAAAAGCAATGGGTCTTTCATCTTGCATTAAAACAACACCAATTCCATTTCTTGAAGCATCACATTCCACAATAAAGGTTTTTGTGAAGTCCGTTGTAGCTAAGATTGGTGCTGGCACATTGCCTCTTTAAGATGTTCAAAGGCCTTTGTTGCTTCTGGAGTCCATGAAAATGCATCTTTCTTCAATAATGTTGTTAGAGGTTTTGCTATTCTCCCATAATTCTTAAAAAACTTGCGATAATACCCTTTCAACCCGAGAAGTCCTCGCAGATGCTTTATGGATGTGGGGATTTTCCATTCCTTAATGGCTTTAATTTTGCTAGGGTCTACCTTAACTCCTTCATGAGATACAATATGACCCAGATATTCCACCTCTTGTACTCCAAAGAAACATTTGGATATTTTTGCATATAATTGTTTCTCCTCCAATAGTTGTAGCACCTTGTCAACATGTTCAACATGATCCTTACAATACTTGATGTAGACTAGTATATTATCAAAAAATACTAACACAAATTTTCTAAGGAAGGTTTTGAAAATGGAATTCATCAAACCTTGAAATGTAGAAGGTGCATTGGTAAGGCCAAAAGGCATTACCAAAAATTCATAATGACCCTCATGAGTTCTAAATGCTGTTTTCGGAATGTCTTCAGTCTTCATTCTGATTTGATGATATCCTGAACGAAGATCCAACTTGGTGAAGTAAAGTGATCCATGCAATTCATCCAATAATTCATCAATGATAGGAATGGGAAACTTATCTTTAATAGTGAGCTTTTTGAGCTCCCTATAATCCAGACACATGCACCATGATACATCCTTCTTGTGCACCAATACTACTGGAGTAGTGAAAGAAGTTTGAATAGGTTGAATTATACCAGCCTCTAGCATTTCTGCAACCATACGTTCAATTTCACACTTTTGGGCATAGGGATATCTGTATGGCCTGATGTTTGGAGGAACACTTCATGGAATCAGATGAATAGCATGATCATGATCACAAATAGGTGGGAGACCTTTGGGAGTCTCAAATACCTTGGAATGATTGTCCAAGGCTTTTTGGAGATCTGGAGAAATATATGATTCCAATGTGGAAACATCTAGCGAACATAATTATGCAATTACACCTCTTTGATCCTTTCTTAGAAGCTTTGTCATACCGTTAGAGCTTATTATCTTTCCCGGTTTCCCTGAAATACCCCTTAATTCAACTTCCTTTTCTTCCGCATAAAATTTCATGAAAATTTCTTGAAAATTAAAAGATATTGTACCTAAAGATTGTAGCCATTGGACTCCTAGTACAACATCAACACCTCCCATTGGAATGGAAGGCATTCAGCTAATCAATACATATTCTCCCATGGATAGCTTGATATTATGGAACTTTCCAAAGCAATTTATTGTTTCTAGTGAAGATGGGATCTCTATCACTTACAATAATCTTTGGATTTCCATGTAGCTTTTGAATTGTTTCCATAAATGCAGTAGAAACTGTACTGGCTTTAAATGGATGTGATAATGCACAAAAGTGTGCATACTTGATAAGTCTGTCAACTACCACCATGATGACACTCTTTCCTTCAGACTTGGGTAAGCCTGTGATAAAATCCATTGAAACCTCCTCCCAACGTTGGCTTCGAAGGATAAAGGTTGTAATAGACCCGGGGTCATAATTGTTTCAACTTTATTTTTTTGGCAAACCAAACATTCCGCCACAAACTTTTGAATATATGATTTAAGGCCGTCCCAAAAAAATTCCTTCTTAACCCTGTGGTAAGTTTTTAAAAATCCTGAGTGCCCTCCTAAGGGAGAAGTGTACAATTCCATAAGAATCTTTTGTTTGAGTTGGTAATTCTTACAGAGGTATAAGCGATCTTTGTACCATAAAGAATCATTTTTCCATCTAAATGTATCAGATGTACTGGAATCTTGTTGTAACTTTCGAATAAGTGCCCACACTTCTTCATCATTCTTCCATACCTCCCTTGCTTCGTTTATCCAATCTGGTTGGATAATAGAAATGGTGCACAACAATGCTTCCACATCCTCATCCTTTCTTGAGAGTGCATCCACCACCACATTTTGCTTCCCTTTTTTGTAGATGATTTCAAAGTCATAACCCAACATCTTTGTGACCCACTTTTGTTTCTCTTCAGAGGATAATCTTTGTTCTAAAAAGTATTTAAGGCTATCATGATCCGTTTTTACCTTGAAGTGTCTTCCCATTAGGTAGGGTCGCCATTTCTTAAGTGCATGTAGTATTGCCAACATTTCCTTATCATAAATAGCTTTGTGTAAAAACTTTCCCTTGATTGGACGACTTTCAAAAGCAATGGGTCTTTCATCTTGCATTAAAAAAACACCAATTCCATTTCCTGAAGCATCACATTCCACAATAAAGGTTTTTGTGAAGTCCGTTGTAGCTAAGATTGGTGCTTGGCACATTGCCTCTTTAAGATGTTCAAAGGCCTTTGTTGCTTTTGGAGTCCATGAAAATGCATCTTTCTTCAATAATGTTGTTAGAGGTCTTGCTATTCTCCCATAATTCTTAAAAAACTTGCAATAATACCCTGTCAACCCGAGAAGTCCTCGCAGATGCTTTATGGATGTGGGGATTTTCCATTCCTTAATGGCTTTAATTTTGCTAGGGTCTACCTTAACTCCTTCATGAGATACAATATGACCCAGATATTCCACCTCTTGTACTCCAAAGAAACATTTGGATATTTTTGCATATAATTGTTTCTCCTCCAATAGTTGTAGCACCTTGTCAACATGTTCAACATGATCCTTACAATACTTGTTGTAGACTAGTATATTATCAAAAAATACTAACACAAATTTTCTAAGGAAGGGTTTGAAAATGGAATTCATCAAACCTTGAAATGTAGAAGGTGCATTGGTAAGGCCAAAAGGCATTACCAAAAATTCATAATGACCCTCATGAGTTTTAAATTCTGTTTTCGGAATGTCTTCAGTCTTCATTCTGATTTGATGATATCCTGAACGAAGATCCAACTTGGTGAAGTAAAGTGATCCATGCAATTCATCCAATAATTCATCAATGATAGGAATGGGAAACTTATCTTTAATAGTGAGATTTTTGAGCTCCCTATAATCCAGACACATGCACCATGATACATCCTTCTTGTGCATCAATACTACTGGAGTAGCGAAAGAAGTTTTACTAGGTTGAATTATACCAGCCTCTAGCATTTCTGCAACCATACGTTCAATTTCACACTTTTGGGCATAGGGATATCTGTATGGCCTGATGTTTGGAGGAACACTTCATGGAATCAGATGAATAGCATGATCATGATCACGAATAGGTGGGAGACCTTTGGGAGTCTCAAATACCTTGGAATGATTGTCCAAGGCTTTTTGGAGATCTGGAGAAATATATGATTCCAATGTGGAAACATCTAGCGAACATAATTATGCAATTACACCTCTTTGTTCCTTTCTTAGAAGCTTTGTCATACCGTTAGAGCTTATTATCTTTCCCGGTTTCCCTGAAGTACCCCTTAATTCAACTTCCTTTCCTTCCGCATAAAATTTCATGAAAATTTCTTGAAAATTAAAACATATTGTACCTAAAGATTGTAGCCATTGGACTCCTAGTACAACATCAGCACCTCCCATTGGAATGGAAAGCATTGGGCTAATCAATACATATTCTCCCATGGATAGCTTGATATTATGGAACTTTCCAAAGCAATTTATTGTTCCTCAATTTGTAATCATCACTTGACACTCTGGTACTGGATATAGGAAGCAATTCAATTCTTTTGCTACCTTACAATAAATAAAATTGTGGGTACTTGTTGAATCAATCAACACTATTACCTTTTTCTTCTTGATTTGTCCTTCTATATTGATGGTTTGAGGAGTGGTAATTCCAGCCAATGCATTACAAGATATGGTCGGATTAATTTCTTCTTTATCTAGGTTTTGTTCCTGGAATATATCCTCTTCTTTTGACCTTTATTGCTCCTTTTCTTTTTACTATTCACAATCTATGTAGAATAATTTATTCTCAGCACACTTATGACCTTTAGTGTATTTGCTATCACAACTGTAACAAAGCCATTTTGCTCTTTTTTCTTCCAATTGTTGTGGTGTCAACCTTATGGGTTGTGGAAGACTAGGGGCAACAACACTTCCATCTTTATAGTTGTGAGTGGTATGCTTCCTAGTTGCCATAATTTTGCTTTCCATTTTTCTTGCTAACCTGAATGCCTTCTCTAATGAATCAGGTTCCCAAAGGCGAACATCATGTTGGATATTATGCTTTAAAGTCCATATGAACACATCAATCCTATGCTCCTTTGGAATATTTTTTACCTTTATGTTCAATTTTTGGAACTCCTCAATGTGCTCCATTATTGAACCCTTTTGTTTGAGACTTATCAATTGGCTAAAAAAAGTGTTGCTTTTTGTATCCTCATAATGTGTTGTCAATTATTCCATAAAAATTACCCAAGTGATAATTTGTTTATGAGAGCAAAGCCATTGATACCATACAAATTGATTTGGTTCCAAATATAAAGTTGCAATACGTACCTTTTGTGTATATTGCACATTATTGAGATCAAAAAATTGCTCCATCTCTGATATCCATGTTGCGGGATCCTTGCCGTCAAACTTCCTCATATTGATTTTTGGAATATGGTGGGTCTTCGATCCAACATTAGAGTCTATGAAATCATGATTAACATTTCTTTTGTTCTCATCATGAGTTTCCTTTACTACCCTTTCACCATTAGTAAGCATTTCTTGTAGAAACTTTGTCAAATCTGTCTTCAAATCTTCCATGCTTGTCTTCAAATGTATCATGCTTGTCTTTAAACAATCCATCTTAGCTTCTACGCCTTTATTTAAACCATCCATCTTAGCTTCTACATCTTTCTTTAGACCATCCATCTTAGATTCTGTTGCTTTTTGTGCAAGTGACACTTGTTGCACTTGGTCTCGTAATTTTGATATATCATGTTGCATTTCTTCCTCTTCTTCATGAGTTATGCTAGAGCTTTCAGGTTGCCTACTAGGTATTTGCATTTTCTTTCCTCGAGGCATCAATTACCGATAATAATGCTTTACTATGCCCTTTGAATTCCTTCAAACTAATTTTTCAAACCAACCTTATGCAAAAATTAAAAAAAATCTACACACCTTTTTTCACTTTGTAGGAGCTTGATATTGAATCTGATGTATCTTCGTAATTTTGGATCATCTAGTTCTAAAATTGCGATCTTCGGTAGCCCTCTGTGTCATCTTTCCAATGCCACCAGTCTAATCCAAATTGGATTCTCCAGGGAAGAGTTATACCAAATCTCCCACAGTGACTTGATTATATACTAGTTCAGTAGAGTGAACTTGTACGGCGTGCCACGAGTCATTGTTTCAACCTTTGGCTCTAAAAAATATATGCAAGAAACTACAGTCCATCCTATTTCTATACCTTTTTATGAAATTTCAATCTGATGCTCAAAGATGATGATTTTCCCCAGGTCACCTGTTTGGAATGTAATTCAGGAGTCTGCACAAAGACCAACTTCCTCAGATCATATTTACATAAATATAGTGTGAAAAGCTCTAAAATTCGGATCCGAGGTTCAGTGCAATTTCATCTCAAATGGGTTATTTTTTTAGCTTCTGAAACTTCACAGAATAAAAAGTTATAACAAAAATGCCACGATGACCTATTTGGAGCAGCGAAACCCTAGAATCCAAAGCTCTGATACCAAATGTTATGACCAGCTCACAAAAAGATAGAAAAGATAGATCAATGCCTTAGAATTCAGCCTCTTTGAGGGGGCAACCTCCTTTACATTACATAAATGAACAATTCTTGGATGATACAAATGACAAAACCTCCTTTCTATATATAGGAGTCTAAGGAGTCACAATATAACCCAGCCAACCTAACAATAATAATATAAAGCCACAAAAATAACAATAGAGGGATTCTATGGGGCATAGTAATAACAATATGGGGACAATAGGGGCACAACAATATTAGTAAGGGATACAACTACAATAGTAATGGGGTAATCACTAGTATTATAGGGACCTAACACAAGAGGTACATTGGGTAGTTGATGCACAAAGCCACCAACAATGACTTGTAGCTCAGTGTAGAAAATATTAAAAGGCACATTGGTGGTCAAACCGCACTTGGGACAGTGTTGCACATGCTTCAGGATGAGTTGGACAAAGGTTTTATAACCATATACCTGGTAGCCATGGAGGCAAGGGTCCGCTTCGAAAAATATGCCATCAAACAATACAGGGACACAATAGAGTAGTACCAAGCTTGGTATCAGTTCATCACCAAAGATCACCGCGAGGATGTTACCGATTTGGTCTTTCCCGAAGACCCCAAGCGATTTTGTTTTTCTTGTCAGGCTGACTCAAGCTTATTTTGTCACACATGGGTATATGTGGAAATTGTATTATTGTAAATGTATTGTAAGTGAAATTCCAAGTGTTATTAGTGGAATGTGAACAATCACTACTGTAATGTGAAGAGTCGTGAGGGTATTCCAAGAGTTAAAGGGGAATATCAAGGGTCACCCCACCCTTTGCTATATATAGAACCTCATAACTCATAGAACAGGCTTTTGGGAGCCAAGATTTTGGCTAGGCATTGCTTAGAGAAGGATTGGAGAGTATTGTGACGAGCTTTGGCTTATCCACAATGTAGAGCAAGTACATCTCTTTAGAGGAGCAGGCGGCGTTGACTGTAATGTTCCACTATTGGGGCTAGTGGCTGTCATTGGTGTATGTATGGAAAAAAACTTCCACTCTATAATATATAACAGAGAAAACACATTTTCATGCATATGTTGTTATTGTAGTCTGACTATTATGGTTACTTTAGCAATGTATGTTATTTAAGTTATGCATTTGTGTATGAACTATTTTGTATGAAATTGTATGAATCATGTTCCATTCGTGTTGTTGGTTTAACCCGTCACTTTGGATTGTAAACTATTCTTCTTTCTAGCTTGTGATGTCATTCCACTCGTGTATTCCTTTCAGACTTTGTACTATTAAAGGATTCTAAGGGACGAACTTTCTTTTCCCCTCCATGTGTTAGAAACCCCATGCATCTCACTTGACTTGCTGCAAGGTCACACACTTGCTTCTGACAAAGATATCACACTTACCTCTACGCGTTATCCTAGTCAAGGCATTTCTATACTACCCATTTCTGAGACTCCTAAAACAAATGGTTTAAGGTATAGTTGGGACTTCTTATTGGGGAGATTGTTGGGTGTGTGTTATATTCTATCCATGAATACCCCACATGCGGGGGGGTGATAGACCCCCTGTATGTTGTGTTGGGCGCAGCGCCCTAGGAATTCTTTTTTTGTACCCTATATTAGGTGGGAAAACCTACTTATGGTTTTGTGCATGGATTTTGTACATGGTTTTGGGCATGATGGTTTTCAGTCCATGGTGTTTTTTAGATCTGGTCAAGGTAAATATGGTTATGTTCTAATCTAGGGTTAATGGATTGGGGTTTATGGATGCTTCAGCATGTATGTATTGTAACATTGAAAGGAATATAATGATAAATCAATTCGGTAGTTCTAGTTTTATGATCCAGGGGAAATATTTGTGTATATCTATTTTATGTTTTATGCTCTCACCATTGTTTATTTTTTATTTTTAGAATTTGTATGCAGGTAATTTTTGTATAGGGTTAAAACCTATATTTGGTATCATAGTTGTTTCAGCTTCAGGGGGACGCCTTTGCTGCTGAGGGGTTTTACTTGGGCATGTGATAGACCCTGTTCAGTGGGAGATCTGTGGGGCTAATTCTTGTGGTGAAATAAGATGGTGAGCAATTGAAATATAAAGATCGAGAAATTTAATGGTGAGATTTTTGAGTTGTGGAAACTCAAGATGGAGGATCCGCTGGTGGATAAAGATCAGTGGATCGTAGTAGATCTGGGTACTAAACAAACAAAAATGTCAACTGAAGACTGGGTGAAGTTGGATTAGAAGGAAAAGAGCACAGTACGATTATGTGTCTTGTATTTAGTATTGTTGAATGTATCAGGGGAAGCTTCGACGAAGGCTTTGTGTGACAAGTTAGGTACTTTGTACCAATCTAAGTCTCTAGTGAATAAACTGTTCCTATAGAAAACGTTGTATAACCTGAGGATGAAAGATGGAGACTCGATGACAGAGCATCTGAATGCCTTTAATACTATGGTAAGTCAGTTAGTATATGTTGATATTAAAATTTCATATGAAGATAAGTGCATTAGTGTGTTGTGTTCTTTACCAGATTCGTGGGATAATTTGGTTGTTTCAATAGGTAGCAATGCAACTGCCTTGCAATTTGATGAAATAGTCTCATCCTTGTTGTCAGAGGAGATGAGATGGAAAAATATGGAGGGCCATAATGGTGATGCCTTGTCTATACGATGATGGTCCCAAAATAGAAACAAAAATAAGTTCTCGAGTGGGAGATCTAAATCTCCACGAAAACCTATAAAGGTGTAAATCTAAGGCTTTTGAGAAAGGAAAGGGATCTAATGATGCTCTTCCTGCAGAGGAAAAAACCACCTCAGATGAAGGTGGGGATGTGTACTTGGCTTCTTTTCAAGTACACATGTAGATCACGAGGCATGGTTGATTGACTCAGGTGCATCCTTTCAATTCACTCCCCATAGAGAGTGCTTTTGCGAGTATGAGAAATATGATGGTGGTGATGTCTTCTTAGGGGATAACAGGAAGGCTAGAATCATTGGTTGTAGAAAATTCAAGTTGAAGTTGCAAGAAGGATTATAACACTTCAGGGTTTTCTGGATATTCCTACATTGGCTAGAAATCTTATTTTTGTAAGAAAGCTGGATGAAGTAGGTGTAAAAATAGTGTTCGAGAAAGATACCTGCAAGATGGTTTGAGGAGCACTGGTATTGATGTGGGGAGTTTAGATTGGAAGTATGTACAAGCTTCAGGGTAGCATTGTTATTGATGGGTGCAACCGTTCTGTGGTTCTGAAAGTGGAGAAGAAAATCTAGTGGTCTCTAGAGAAAAGACCATGCTATGGAATCAAAGGCTTGGACATATTGGAGAGAAGGGCCTTAGAATAATTCATGGTAATGGTATGGTAGAAGGTGTGTCTAATTTCTCTCTGGATTTTGATTTCTGTGAAAATTGTGTATATGGGAAGCAGAATTGGGTGATTTTCCCCTCTAGTGCTAAGAGGGCAAAACAAATCTTAGGGCTTGTGCATAGTGATGTGTTTGGACCTGTGTTGGTTCCATCACTGGGTAAGTCTATATACTATGTATCATTTATATATGACTTATCAAGGAATACATGGATATATTTCCTCAGGAAGAAATCTGAAGTCTTTGACAGGTTTAAAGAATTTAAAGCTCTCGTGGAAAACCAGACAAAGAAGAAGATAAAGTTATCGAGGACAAATAATGGTGGAGGGTTTTGCAAGAAGGAATTTGAAGAGTTCTATAAGAAGTGTGGTATAGCACAACAGAATATTACTCCATACACACCTCAAAAAAACAGAGTTGTAGAAAGAATGAACAGGATGTTGATGGAAAAGGCAAGAAGCATGCTCAGTGGTGCCAGATGATGCAGTGAAACTACATCTTCACATAATTTGGGGATTTTAAATTATTTAAACCCCTATTTAATTAAACTATCATACTCCAAGCTCTTGCGAGGATCCCAAAACAAATTAAAATCTTGTTCAAACCTTATTGCGTCCGAAACCTATGCTAACCAGCACGCATCTTCCGGAGAGATATCCGTAGGATCTTGTCCATACATAATGAATGGTTGTGATCAATCTGGAATTCAACTGGATTAAATCACAGTCCATAAGATATTGCGTCCAAAATTTAAATTAAATCTAGTGCATCTTCCGACGCGATTATCGTCCAATCTGACCTCTTCAAACAGACAGTCATGATTAACTGAGCTATTAACTCAATTTTATAAAATATTGCGTCTGATTTTGGAATTAACGTCTGCGCTTGTTGGCACGTGATGACCATTATATCTGATGGATCTCTTCAATCGAACGATTCAGATATTCTTCTGGTTTTCTTGCAAATTCGTCAGGTTTCCTCGTTCCGCCAATTTTATTTAGTCTTTTTCTGCTTTCAATCGATGATCAACAAATTAACGCCTTTGTTCAGGGGATCCTCAAACACCAAACTCGACAAACAATTTCCTATCTTTAACAGAGGATTCAACCTACAATTTAAGGAATCAATGAAAGAAAATTACATAATAAAAGATCACGCAGAAACACGTTTTGAACACAAAAACTCCTTTCATTCATAAGAGTATTTACATATATATTCAAAACACCTCGTGCTCTGATTTATTCTCACTAATACTTAGCTCTCTCTTTAATACCCTCTAACACTTTCTTTTCACTCTCCTCGTAGGCTTACATTTATAGATTAATTACATAATTATGGATTATACTTAATCCATGATTAATTCCATAATTTACTCAACTAATTCCTATGCGAGGATCTCATATCCCTAAGATCTATACGAGATCTACACATATCAATTATCCTTGATATTCTCACATAGTTGAGAATATTTCACAACTGAAAACCTCACACCTAGACTTCTCACTCAATCTATACAAGATTCCTAAAAATAATTAAAAACATCACCCCCTAAATCAACCAAATGAACAATAATATTCTGAGCAAGATGCTCCTGCATTAGACTCCCAATGTAAAAAACAAAATCATAGACTCTTTTCTATGAGGTCTGTCACTTTTCTGTAGTAATGTGACAGCTACAAGTCTGAATGACTTGCTACCTCCAGGATTTCAAATTTTGTTTTGTTGATGGTCCTTCAAAGGAATAACTTTATCATGTAGTCTGGCATTAAATTCGCAGAATAATATCTTCAGAGAATTATTAAACATGATTCTCGACTTTCCATACCTCATCATCCTCTGTTATGGAAATATAGACCCATGAACTACATGTGGAAACTTGAATACCCATTTTCCTAGGTTCCAAATTTTGAACGAGTCTCAAACTAGTTCACGGTCTGCACCTATAGCTTTTCCAGGTAACTTTGTCGTGCTGAGATTAGTAAGAACTAAATCTGAAAGTTCACCATCATCTTCATTCAAACTGTCAACCAAATTTTGTATATATGTAAAGAAATTTTCTCCACCATGCTCTAGGAGTAATTCCTTTTTGTTAATCACATCAACATAGTTGATGTTCTCTATGGTGTCCTTTCTTCCTTTTGTTATAGTTTCTCTGGTATCAACTTCTTTGGCTTCTGTCTCTTTAACTACTGTTTCCTTCTCTAATTGAGCTGCAAACTCAACTTCATGGAATGAAAAACAATCATCCCAATTTCCTTCAGGTTCACAAAAGACTTCTTGATCATAACAATGGTCATTAGTTATCTCTATAGCAACAAATTCCTTATTTAGTACCATACCTACATTCACAGAAAAACTATCAATTTTAAAAATATCAGACCTTTCGGTCTCTTTTGATGCTTCAAGCACCAAATTCCCACCATGGAATTTCTGGGTTTCAACAAATCCTCTTTGCTGTGAATCAATTCCTATGAGTCTTTCCTTCTCCAACAAAGAAATATGTATCTGTTCAAGTTTGTTAATCAACATAGCATTCCATTTATGTTGCAATAGATTCCACTTGACCCATTTCCTTATTCTCCATCCATGTCTTTGGTCTTCATTCTCTTTCTCTTGAAACCATTCTTGTTTTATATTCAACTCTGCTCTCATCAATGCAATACTTATCCTATGATCTTCATGACTCATATGAATTTTATTTGAATGTCTCCTAAGTTTCTCCATGTTCATTTTCACTAATTCTTCAAACTCAAACCAATATTCGAAAGAAAATATTTACCTCAATCAAATCCTAAAATTGACTCCTCTCCTTTTCCCTTTGCTTCCACTGCGCCTCTAATTTTCCTTGTCATATGCTTTCTTGATCTCTCGTAACAACATTCATGAGCTGCAACAAAACCTCTACAGTAACAAGTCCCCCCTGCTACACGATACCTCACTAAGCTTTTCTCTCTTTGAGCTTAGTCTTTTGGCATCTCTTTGGTTCTCTTCTCTGGAACCATATGAGCACTCCTTGCTCTAGGCTACTACAAATATTCTCACCTTCCTCTGTTTTTACTCTGCACAAAAATTATAAAGACTAACGCTGACAAATTTTCAATATAATCATACTTCACGCAGAATCTTCTTCTACTCTAATACCACTTTGATGCAGCAAAACTGCATATTTATGTAATTCAGGAAGTTTAAATTATTTAAACCTTTGTTTAATTAAACTATCAGACTCTGAGCTCTTGCACAGATCCCAAAACAAACTAAAATTTTGTTCAAACCTTATCGTGTCCGAAAACTATGCTAATTAGCACGCATCTTCCGCAGCGATATCCGTCGGATCTTGTCCATACATAATGAACGACTGTGGTCGATCCGAAATTCAACTAGATTAAATCAGAACCCATAAGATATGGCATCCGAAATTTAAATTAAATCTCGTGCATCTTCTGACTGTAGAAATTTTGAATAATTTAACACATATTCAATGGATATTATCCTGATCATGTACTATTGCGGAATACATACACAATACATAAGCTCCTCTACGTTGATCATCAATATAGCAGCATCAATAGCAATAAAACATCAAGAGCATTCACACATTAACACATTATGTAACCCGAGGAAAGCATCTCGCTAAAAACCCCACACTATCTGTATATTAATGATTGAGAACATGTAACATTACAAAGTACAATGCTTATCACAAGCAATCCAGTACCAGCTCCACCTGTTACACACAATACAACTCATATTTGATCTCCAAATCTATTCCACTGCTTGCTTGCCTCTCCAGCTCAAGACCTGCTCAAGAACTGATGAGAATGGTTTACCAAACTCGTATTTCACCTGCAAAGAATCACTCACACTGTGTTGGACGTGAGCACAGCCTACAATTCTTGATATTGGCCAATTCATTGGCATACTCAATCCCTCTAATTGTGCAAATCATCATGCACAGCTATAGTCACAACTGATAGCAATCTAATCCTCTAACACCTGTCCCTGTTGAACTGAACATGCACTGACATGCAACTGAGTTAACTGATGTATTCTATAGTTGCATTATGAGTTAATAACTTGTGAATTAATTAATAAATAATTCACCCAACTCATCTCTAGTCTATTTTCCAGTTAGACTAAATACAACCAGTTTAAAAAAGCTAAACTGAACACAACTCCATCAACTGCACCTTCAGTCCACTAAACTCAACTCACTTGAGTTCTAACTGAAGTCCTGCATGCAAATATTAGTCATCCCATAGGTAACCACGTATTTCCCTCTGGGATCTGCATGTACCACATCCGTAGCTCATCCTGAAGTTCTCCAAGAGAATAAGATCAAGTTTATAGTCCAAATATTGTTATGAGACAATAATATTTGACTTTTCTATTTTTGACAGCCAGTCTAAAAATAGACTTTGATCACTCATACTGTGATCACTCACACTGTGGTCACCCACACTATGATCACTCATACTGTGGTCACCCACACTGTGATCATCCCAGCTGGGATCAAAAATAGAACTTGCGCCATAAATTGCCTGCGGGCCCACTTAGTGAAGGTGACTCTTTTCACTAAGCTCCATCATCTTGTTGCAATCTCAACACTCCCTCTCGACAAGATATGGATTATCAGAAACCTGTATCCTGCCTCGGTGGTACTCGAATTTGCTCCTGGTGAGAGCCTTCGTCAAAATATCAGTATCCTGATCCTTCGTTGGAATGTATGAAAGAAACATGATCCTCCGCTGCACACAATCTCTGATATGATGGTACCTGATGTCAATATGCTTAGATCTATCATGAAATACAGGATTAGACTAGAGTTTAATGCAACTTTGGTTATCACAGTAAATCACAGTAGGATCCAAATGAGAACCGAACAAACCAACCAGGATCTTCCTCATCCATATAGCCTCGCATGCAGCCAAACTTGCTGCCATATACTTGGCCTCCGCTGAACTGAGTGCCACGGATCTCTGCTTCCTACTATACCAAGAAACTACTGTCGATCCAATACTGAAGACCCCTCCTGATGTGCTCTTTCTGTCCGTTGGGCTCCCTGCCCAATCTGCATCTGTGAAGCCACATAGCTTCACCTCATCCTCCTCTCTGTACCATAAACCATATCCTGATGTGCCTCTCAAGTAGCGCAATACATGCTTGCCCGCCTTCTATAAGAGCTTGGTAGGCTTAACCATAGCTTGTGAAAGCTGGTTAACTGCATAGCATATATCAGGTCATGTATTGACCAAATACATCAACGACCCCACCAACTGTCGATAAACAGTGGCATCCACTTCTTCTCCCGAAGTGGCATCCTCCTTCCTCCAACCTCCAGGAAGAGGAGTATCAACAGGCTTGCAGCCATGCATGTTGAACTTCTCCAATATCTCCCGAGCATACTTGCCCTGAGAAACAAACAGTCCACCACTACGCTGCCATATTTCCAATCCTAGGAAATAGTGAAGGAGGCCCAAATCCTTCATCTCAAATTTTGTAGCAAGATCCTTCTTGCATGACAGTACCAACAGCTCATCACCCGTTAGAATCAAATCATCAACATACAGTACAATGATAAGCAACTTACCCTCCACCACAATCTGGTATAGGTTAGGATCCGCCTCGCTCTTGGAGAATCCAAGTCCTGTGAAATAGTTGTCTATCCGTGTGTACCAAGCACGTGGTGCTTGCTTCAACCCATATAGCGCTCTCTTGAGCCTGCACACATGCGACTCTCTGCTGAAGACTTCAAAGCCTTCGGGTTGCTCAATGTACACCTCCTCCTCAATGACTCCGTTGAGGAAAGAAGTCTTCACATCCATCTGATGAATGTTCCATCCCATTTGCGTTGAGAGAGCAAAAATCGTCTGTATGGAAGAATACCTTGCGACAGGTGCAAAGGTCTCCTCATAATCGATCCCCTCTATCTGTGAAAAGCCTCGGGCAAAAAATCTTGCCTTGTACTTCTCCACACTCCCGTCAGCTGCCTGCTTAACTTTGTAGATCTATCTCGAAACCACCACTGCTTTCCATTCCGGTCTAGGAAAAATCTCCCATGCACTGTTTCTAACAATAGAATCATACTCTTCCACCATGGCGTCTACCCATGCGGGATCCTCCACAGCTTCCTCGAAAGAGGATGGCTCAGTCACAACACACTTTCTCATAAGAGCCATGTATCCAGTGTACCGATTAGGTGACTGTCTCTGCCTGCGTTGGGCTGTAGGTGGTCCTACAACTTTCTCTGCATCTTGAGCCAGTCGCTCAGCTTCTATCAAGTGCTTTCGCCCTCTGATGGTTGGCGCTGCATGAGTGGTCTCTTCCACTCCATGAACCTCGTCCTGTGGCTGATCCACATCCTGAAGCTCATACTTAGGAACTAATAGCTCCTCATCTCCATGCAAGTGTAGCTCCCTCTCAAGCGAACACTTCATGGCTTTCTCCTCCTGAAATTTTATATCTCGTCGCACAACAGTTTTACCACTGTCTGGCAAATACACACGATAGTTGTGGGGCGTATCAGTGTACCCCACAAATATCCCAACCTCTACGGTCGGCTCCAACTTCTTCCTGGCATCCTTCGTCACATGCATGTAAACATTAGCACCAAAAATCCTCAAATGAGAAAGATCAGGCTTCTTACCAGAATAAGCCTCCTCGGGTGTACTCATGCCAAGTATCCTATGAGGACAACGGTTCTGCACATAAACTGTCGTATTGCATGCTTCTGCCCACAAGTGAAGGGGTAGGCCCTGATCATGCAAAATTGCCCGTGCAACACCCACAATCGTTCTGTTCTTCCGCTCAGCTACCCCGTTCTGTTGTGGGTTATGGGGAGCTATGAGCTCTCTTCGAATCCCTTCTGCCTTGCAAAAATCCTTGAACTCGTCCGAGATGTATTCACCACCATTATCGCTCCTAAGAGCCTTCACCTTCTTCCCCGACTCCTTCTCGACCAGTGCTTTGAATTCACAGAACTTTGAATATGTCTCGCTCTTCTTCTGCATGAAGAAGATCCAACACTTACGAGATAAATCATCAACAAAAATCACATAATACTTGTGTTTTGCTGTCGAAGCAACTGAGAAAGGTCCAAACACGTCTGTGTGAATTCTCTCAAGGATCGTCATGGCGCGACTATCCTTCTCGTGAAAGGTGTCTTTCACAAACTTCCCCAAAGTACACCCCTTGCACTGATCTGACTACGCAAGTGTGCCTTTAGGAAGCCCTGTAGTGATCTGCTGCAGTATCTTCAAGGCTCCATGGTGAAGGTGACCCAATCTCCTGTGCCACAACTCGCCATCATCCTGGCTCACCAATCCTTCTGCCTTGCCCGCCATTGGTGTGCATCCATCTACATGCAACTGATAAAGGTTCCTCACTCGAACCCCTATCTTCCGGGTCTCACCAGTTGTCCTGCTGTGCAAGAAAGCCTTTCCCTCGCTGAAAACAACATCATACCCCTTGTCTTCTAACATCGTCACTGAGATAAGATTCTTCTTCAATCCTGGAACATGCATGACTTCCTTCAATACGAAGGGTTTACCAGACTCCCTCTCAAAGGAAATGGTACCGATACCGGTCGCACTGTATATACCATCATCGCCCATCTCGATGTGCACTCCAAGATCTTTGTCCTCCAAATCAGAGAACAAATCTCTATCTCCCGTCATGTGAAGAGACGCACCACTGTTCAAGAACCACACTTGAAACCAAGCATGAGATCAATGAAAAGTCAAGCTCAAACTGTGAGGCTAGAGCCTCTCCTGCTAAAGATCCAGCAGCCTGCTTGTTCTTCTTTTTCTGCAGACAATTAGTGGCATAGTGTCCATGCTGGTGACAGCGAAAACACTTCACCTTGGACATATCCTGCTTCTTTCCTTTCGCACCAGACTGAGAAGCTTTCTTGCTCTTCCCTTTCTTTGCTTTGGCAGCCAAAGCACAATTCTCTTCATCAGCTCCCTTTGATGAAGATCCGTCCCTGGTATTCCGCCTGATCTCCTCCTGCACAAGATCTGACCATAGTCTTTCCCATCCTGGCAATTTCTCCCGACCATTGACAGAGTCTTGATAGGAATGCCAACTCTTCGGAAGACCAAGGAGATCCAAGCTCACCAAGTCCTCATCGTCGACATTAACCCCCACACTTCCCAGCTCATCTCGACACTGAGTGAACTTCATGAGATACTTGGGAATACTGTCACCCTTCTCGCATTTGATGTTTCTGAGTTTATCTTTGAGCGCCAGCTTCCTCTGATCGCTCTTGCTTTGGAATAATTATGTTAATGATTTCCACATAAAATATGGAGTAGCCTTTCCATGGAGGCTGGACACAATGTGATCCTTCACGCCCTCCAACAGAATCCTTCGATATTTTGCGGTCTTCTTTTGCCAAACTTCCGCCTCAGTAGCATCAGTAGGCTTTGGGATATCCGTATCTATGAACTCCTTCAGTCCGTTATCATCCAATACTGCCTCCATCCTGTCCTTCCATGCAATATAGTGTGAGCTGCCCTCAAGAGCATACTCCAATCGCAATCCGTTGAAAGACATTGCTGCGTTGTCACCAAGAAAACACTGCTGCAAATTCGAATTCCACCAGCAACCAACTCAACCGCCTCGGATCTAAGATTCGTGAGAACACAATATTTCTCGTACAGAGATTGACTGTATGGGCATTCACCGAATATCTCACCTTCCAAAGGAAGGATGAATCCAGAGGATACCTGGCCCAATTACAGACTATGCCTGAAGAAATAGAATGTAAACACTTCCTGAATAGTAGATCTGATGATCAACAACTCTGATACCATGTAGAAACTTTTTCTACAATTATCTAGCTCGCTCTGATACCATGTAGAAATTTTGAATAATTTAACACATATTCAATGGAGATTATCCTGATCATGTACTATTGTGGAATACATACACAATACATAAGCTCCTCTACGTTGATCATCAATATAGCAGCATCAATAACAATAAAACATCAAGAGCATTCACATATTAACACAATATGTAACCCGGGGAAAGCATCTCGCTAAAAACCCCACACTATCTGTATATTAATGATTGAGAACATGTAACATTACAAAGTACAATGCTTATCACAAGCAATCCAGTACCAGCTCCACCTATTACACACAATACAGCTCAAATCTGATCTTCAAATCTATTCCACTGCTTGCCTGTCTCTCCAGCTCAATACCTGCTCAAGAACTGATGAGAATGGTTTACCAAACTCGTATTTCACCTGCAAAGAATCACTCACACTGTGTTGGACGTGAGCACAGCCTACAATTCTTGATATTGGCCAATTCATTGGCATACTCAATCCCTCTGATTGTGCAAATCATCATGCACAGCTATAGTCACAACTGATAGCAATCTGATCCTCTAACAATTGTCCCTGCTGAACTGAACATGCACTGACATGCAACTGAGTTAACTGATGTATTCTATAGTTGCATTATGAGTTAATAACTTGTGAATTAATTAATAACTAATTCACCCAACTCATCTCTAGTCTATTTTGCAGTTAGACTAAATACAACTAGTTTAACAAAGCTAAACTGAACACAACTCCATCAACTGCACCTACAGTCCACTAAACTCAACTCACTTGAGCTCTAACTAAAGTCCTGCATGCAAATATTAGTCATCCCATAGGTAACCACGTATTTCCCTCTGGGATCTGCATGTACCACATCCGTAGCTCATCCTAAAGTTCTCCAAGAGAATAAGATCAAGTTTATAGTCCAAATATTATTATGAGACAATAATATTTGACTTTTCTATTTTTGACAGCCAGTCTAAAAATAGACTTTGATCACTCATACTGTGATCACTCACACTGTGGTCACCCACACTGTGATCACTCATACTGTGGTCACCCACACTGTGATCATCCCTGCTGGGATAAAAAATAGAACTTGCGCCATAATTTGCCTGCGGGCCCACTTAGTGAAGGTGACTCTTTTCACTAAGCTCCATCATCTTGTTGCAATCTCAACACCGACGCGATTACCGTCCAATCTGACGTCTTCAAATAGATGATCACGATTAACTGAGCTATTAACTTAGTTTTATAAAATATCGCGTCTGATTTTGGAATTAACGTCTGCGCTTGTTGGCACGTGATGACCGTTAGATCTGATGGATCTGTTTGATTAGACGATTCAGATCTTCTTCTGGTTTTCTCACGAATTTGTTAGGTTCCTCTTTCCACCAAGTTTATTTAGTCTTTGTCTACTTTCAATCGGCGATCAACAAATTAATGTCTTTGTTCAGGCGATCCTCAAACACCAAACTCCAAACACAATTTCCTGTATTTAATAGAGGATTCAGCCTACGATTTAAGGAATCAACGAAAGCAAATTATATAATAAAATATCATGCAGAAACACATTTTGAACGCAAAAACTCCTTTCATTCATAAGAGTATTTACATATATATTCAGAACACCTCGTGCTCTGATTTATTCTCACTACTACTTAGCTCTCTGTTATATACCTAGGGGGGATAATATGGGGTACCAAGGGAGGTACCCAAGGTAATAATGTAATAATGGGATGGGCCATAGTAATAAATAAGGTGGTTAACCCATGTCATGTAAGGGACCACAAGTAGTTAAAAATTTGAATTTGTCACAATTCTGTCAATATTGCTCAGAATCCCTATTATGACTTGTTTTCAGAAATGGAACAATCATTCTGCATCTACCCATGTGATAGAAATCTTGATCCAGACACTAGAATTTTAAATCTATGCTGCAACTCTCCCACCGCCACCCAAAATTTATGAAAAAAGAGCCGATTTTAAATCAGCGATATCTCCCTCATCCAGACTCTGATTCGACTGATTTTTTTTTTAAATTGGGTGTTTTTTCACAAAGAATCCAGATCTGCAATTAGATTTTGCAGATCTTGTGCCAAGACATCCAGATCTGCGCCACAAATTCGCTGCCCCGAAAAATTATCTGCAACCCCACTGATTTTTAAATCAGCGATATCTCCTTCATCCGGACTCTGATTCACCTGATTTTTTTTTAAAACGGGTATTTTTTCACGTAGAATCTATATCTACAATTAGATTTTGCAGATATTGCACCAAAATGTATAGATATGATCTGAAAACTCGCCGCCCCCGAAATCTTGCAAAAATTTAAAAAAAAATTCTCCACTTTTGTGCCCAAGAAAGTGCTCTGATACCACTTGTTGTAGATCTGATCCAGAAATATTATAGATTTGATATGAAAATATATGAAAACACAAATATACCCAAATATGTTGTAGCTTCGATACCACTTGTTATAGCTCTGATACCACTTGTTATAGCTATGATACCACTTGTTATAGATCTGATCCAAAAGATATATGAGAATAGAAATAAACCCAAGGATAATAAGATCCAAATATAGAAATGATTCGCTTTATTGATATCAAGACCCTTAAGGTAGGGCAACACCATACATTCACTCCTTAAGGAAGGAGAACACTCCACAAGCCATATGCCTGTTCATACAATAATCCTTCACTATCTCCATGTGGAGTCTCTAGCCTCTATATAGGCCTCATACATACAATACCATGGATCATTACCATGGTTCCCTCATACCATCAACTAATACCATGGGCCCATTACATTATTATTAACTACTTGTGGTCCCTTACATGACATGGGTTAACCACCTTATTTATTACTATGGCCCATCCCATTATTACATTATTACCTTGGGTACCTCCCTTGGTACCCCATATTATCCCCCCTAGGTATATAACACTCTCTCTCTCTAATACCCTCTAACGCTTTTTTTTTTCACTCTCCTCGTAGGCTTACATTTATAGATTAATTACATAGTTATGAATTATACTAAATCCGTGATTAATTCCATAATTTACTCAACTGATTCCTATTCGAGGATCTCTTATCCCTAAGATCTCTACGAGATCTACACATATCAATTATCCCTGATATTCTCACATAGTTGAGAATATTTCACAACTGAAAACCTCACACATAGATTTCTCATTCAATCTATACAAGATTCCTAAAAATAATTAAAAACAACACCCCATAAATCAACCAAATGAACAATAATATTCTGAGAAGGATGCTCCTGCATCACCAGGTTAGGATAGGAATTTTGGGTAGAGGCAGTGGTGACTGCATGTTACTTGGTCAACATATCACCTTCAATAACGTTAGAAGATAAGGCTCCACAAGAGGTATGGACTGGTAAGAAACCTTCTCTTTCACAATTGAGGGTATTTGGATGTGAATCATATGTACATGTTCCAAAGGAGAAAATAACAAAGTTGGATAGTAAATATGAAAGGTGCATCTTTATTGGGTATAAGGATGGTTTAAAATGTTATAAGCTTTGGAACCCAAAAAAAAGGAAGGTTGTGTACAACCGAGATGTGGTGTTTAGAGACATGAAATATGTTGAAGAAAGTATTTCAGATTAATCACATTGATAGGATTTGGTCGACGTTTCAAACCAGCTAATGTGGTTCATCTTCAGGACTAGGTGAGAAATCCATCGATCATAAGGAATAAATAGTAAGGATGCAACATTGCCCAAAAATAGCCGTTAAAAACTAGTTGTTGGTGAATTAGTTAATAGGTAAAGAAATTAATTATTAGGGAGTTAGGGTAAGGATTTATTTCATTAAAAAATTCTATGTTTAGTTAAAAATAGTTGTTAAGGAATAATTAAAAATAAAATATTGAATTTTAATTAATGAAAGAAGTTATTTGTTAGAGGTTGACCAATTAGAAAATTAGTTGTTAGGAATCTAGAAATTTTATCCCAATGTAATCAAATAAATTAAAATTAAGTTTATATTATTCAAATTAAAGGATAATAAGAAAAATACTACTAGAAATTTTATAATGTAAAAATAATAATAATAGTAATAACAATGACAAAAATATATATATATATATATATATATATATATATATATATACAAAAAATAATAGCAATGAAAAAAAGGGATCAAGGTAGAAAACAAAAGAGAAAAAGCCAGAAAGAGAAAGAGGAGAAGAGGGGAAAATAATTTATTAAACATGAAGCCCTACCAAAGGAACCTGAGAAGATAGAGTTTGAGCTAAAGGAGGAAGAATCATAATCTACAGCAGAAGAGGAATCAAAAGATGAAGAGACACAAACTCCAGTTGTGATAAGATCAGTTTGAGAAATAAGGCAACCAGAAAGGTATAGTCCATTTGCTTTTTATTCATTTTTTTCTTTATCTATTCCTGATGATGATCCCAGAACTATGAGGAAAGTAGTAGATTCAGAGGATGGAAAACTATGGAAAGACGCCATGGTTGATTAAACGACATCTTTGCACAAAAATGAGGCTTGGGATTTGGTGGAGTTGTTGGCTAGAAGGAAACTCATTGGCAGCAAATGGGTGTTTAAGACGAAGATGAATGCAAAAGGCAAGGTGCAGAAATAAAAAGGTTGGTTGGTAGAAAAACATTATTCCCGGGTACCGAGAATTGATTTTGGTGATATTGTTTTTCCTGCTGCCAAGGTAGTTTCTATTAGATTACTTTTATCTGTTGCTATTGCTTTTGATTTTGAGGCAGAATAGATGGATGTGAAGACAACATTTCTTCACAGGGATCTAGAAAAAGAGATCTACATGAAGCAACCTGAAGGATTTGCAGTGAATGGTAAGAAAGAACTGGTATGAAAGTTAAAAAAGTCTCTGTATGGGTTAAAAGAGTTACCAAGGATGCGACATCATAAATTTGATACATTTATATGGGGACTTGGATTCACCAGAAGCAAAGCAAATCATTGTATGTATTTTAAATTAATTGGTGACCATATTATTTATCTGGTCTTGTATGTGGATGATATGTTGTTGGTTGGAAATGACAAAGAAATTATCTAGGATTTGACGACCCAATTGTCCTCCAAATTACACATGAAAGATCTTGGTGCTGCAAACTATATTTTGGGCATGGAAACTAAATGAGATTGGGAAACGAGGAAGCTTTGGTTAAACCATAGGAAGTATATTGAGATAATACTACAAAGGTTTAATATGTAGGATGGTAAACCGATGAAGGTTCCTATTCCTGTAGGTGTAAAGTTATCTGTTGAATAGTGTCCCAAGACACAAGGAGAGGAAGAGGACAAGTCCCGTGTTCCATATGCAAGTGAAATCAGTAGCCTTATGTATGCAATGGTCTGTACTAGACCAGACATTGCACATGCAGTGAGAGTATTGAGTAGGTTTATGTCAAAACCAGGGAAGGAGCATTGGACAACAGTGAAGTGGGTTTTCAGAATTTGTGTGGCACTAGTGATTATGGTTTACGTTACCAAGGAAGACCAGGATTGGACATAGTTTTGGATATCCGTGGCTTTGTTGATGCATACTGGGCTGACTGGATTAGAGAAAATCTACAAGTGGGTATGTGTTTAACTTATTTGGAGGTACAGTCAGTTGGATGAGTAAAAAATAGTCTATAGTGGCACTTTCAACTACAGAGGTAGAATACATGGTAGGTACTCATGCAATCAAGGAAGCAGTTTGGTTGCAGAGATTGTGTTCAAGTATGGGGTTAGTACAGTGAGCTATAAGGATAGACTGTGACAGCCAAACTGTAATTTTCTTGGCAAAGAACCCTGCTAATCATTCAAAGACAAAGCACATTGATGTTCAATATCACTTTGTGAGGGATATGGTTGAGGATGAAAAAGTGTTTCTGGTAAAGGTGGACACTTTGAAGAATATTGTAGATGCATTGACAAAGTCTATGAGCACTGAGAAGTTATTTTGGTGTAGATAAATAATGGGTGTTGCAGGGCTGGACCAATGACTAAGCTCTCATGTGGAAAGAAAACAACAAGTGGGATAATGTTGGGTGTGTGTTATATTCTTTCCACAACTACCCCATGTGTGGGGGGGCAACAACCCCCCTGCGCAGGGGCTGGGGCAGTGCCCTAAGAAATTGTTTTTTGGACCCTATATTAGGTGGGCATACCTACCTATGGTTTTGTGCATGGATTTCACACATGGTTTTGGGCATGATGGTTTTCTGTCCATGGTATTTTGAAGATATGGTTAAGGGAACTAAGGTTATGTTCTAATCGAGGGTTAATGGATTGAGGTTTATGAATTCTTCGACATGTATATATATGTATTGTAACATCGAAAGGAATATAATGATAAATCAATCTGGTAGTCCTGGTTTTGGGATCTAGGGGAAAATCTCTGTGTATATATGTTTTATGTTTTATGCTCTCACCATTGTTTATTTTCTATTTTTAGAATTCGTATGTAGGTAATTTTTGTACGGGGTTAAAAATACAGAGATCCCCTGACATGTTGGCAGGTCGAGAACCGTCAAAGTTTATGGCACTAGAAGGAGGGTTAGATGACAAGCTAATTCCTCAAAGTCTGTTTTGAATCTCTGCACATTCTTCATGACTTACATTACAATTAATGCTCTGACATGTCTGTCTCATGGAAGTGATTTCGAAGTGTCAAAGGATCTCCTTGATGACTTGTTACATTTTACATATGAAGGTGAAGGTGGAGAAATTTTTCTTAGTCATGGTGTTGCCTTCATGGGTTTATATGAAAGGAATGAAATCCACGAGGATCACATTTCTTGCTCGTTGTTCACATCCATTTTCTGAGGGCATACACTTGAATAGTGTGTCACATTGCCCGTAGCTTCCATTCACTCTTATGATCAGTTGATGGGAGAGTTGGTTCGTGATTTCTATCACTATGATCGTAAAGAACTCAATAAAAAAATTCTAGAATTACGGAAAGCACCTGATGAATCCCTTTTGCAATTTTGGAAGCGCTTCTAAAATCTCAGTTTTCAAATCCCAGAAGATGAAAATAATTGAACATTTCTCAACGAAATATTTTAGTATATTCTTCACATATATGAAAATCCGCATATCTTAGAATCATTTGAACCCCTTCCAACATACCTCGGTGTTAGAACTTCCAAACCCAAGTGTTGGGATGGGGTCCCTTGCGTCAGTTTTGGGGTTAAAATAACCCAAGTTTTGGTGTATATTTTGTAAATGATGTAAATTATCTGTGATTTTTGGATGTGCAGTGTGTATATGGTTAGGATTCAAAGGGGTTTTAGCCCCTTGTTTATGTAAAAGTCGATTCAGTTTTGAGATCCACCCATGGTTCGCAGACCATGGGATTTTATGTAAAAAGCTATAAGTAGGTGTGTCTTAGGGAGTCTAAGGCAGAGATCTATTGTAATGATGGATAATGAATGAAGTCTTGGAAGTCTTAGCACAAAGAAGTGGGTGACATAGGAGAGAAAGGCTTTGCAGATGAGTGCACATAGGCCTAGGTAGAGTCTACAACTGAGTGCGCAGACCCCTACAACTGAGTGCGCAGGGTAGTTTTGAGTCTGTAAACCTGAACTGAAGATCAATAAAGAAGATTATTGAAGAATTCCTATGTATATCTGTTTATTTATTTTTACTTCTGTTTACGATATATGTTGTGGATGGTTGATGTGTTTATGAAATATTGATCTAATGATGTGCGATTCACTTGAATAAGTCTTAATAAATGTATGCAATGCATGCTATGTAATTCTGCATAGAATCTGACGAATTATCTAATGTTTATTAATAATGTAAGCCTATATGCATGAACCCTAACTTAGGATTGTTCTCTAATGCGCGTAAGTGGGTAAATCAACTAATAAAGGTCCGCAAAAGCCAGTCGTAGACCTTCATGAAGGTTTGGAGGTTATTTCAGTAGAGTTGCAGTACCGAGCCCTAGGGACTTATCTATCTGTGGGAAGGTAGATCTGAGGCGTTAAAAGACATCGCACTCGTATCTGGATGCAGAAACTTGGTTCTTGCATCCCCCATACTACTTCGGGTGAGACTGTAGCTTGTGATATGTGGGTTGTTTCCGAAAGGGCCAGTAATGTAGGGATTTGTTGGTTGGCACAACTAACTCTAAACTTGGGTCAGGACCCCCTAAGACAAAACCAAGACAGATAATGATGTTGTCACAAGTGACCCTCCGTCTGATTCTCATTAAATAGCTCTAGCTTTGCAGTGTGAGGTGGGAGAAGGTGCGCGCACATCTGTTGAACTGTCACGTCCTCCCACCCTACCTGCTCTGAACATCTGCTTAGATCTGGACTGCAACCGTGTTGGTTGTCATGTTGTCTTATCTTCTCAACCTTCATCCTCTAGTTCCTTGGATCTTCTGGATTGTATTCTCCCATTCCAGACTCCACATTTGTTGTTCACGAGGATAGAGTTGTCAACGGAGTTGGTGTTGAGAAGCCAACCTGCGCTATCATATGATGAGTATGTGTGGGAATCTGTAGAAGAACCTGTGAAGAAGGATGATCTCCTTCTGTTTGTACCTCATTCACTATTTCCTGACATCTTGTGTGGTTCTACCATTTCTAATTTGTCTTGTGAAAACTCATCACCGGATGTTTCTACTTCGGATCATTCATAGAACACACCGAATGTTTGTCTATCATTGCATTGTAAAGAGGACATATCTTTCTTTACAAATCCACTCAATCTTTCATATGTCATTTCCGGAAATGCAAAGGGTGAACATTCTTATTTCTCATCAACCCCTCTATATGATTCATCAGATCATGAGGATGTCGAAAAACATTTCGAATTTTCTGATCGTGGCTATTGTGATCTCTTTACTCCTTCATTCGATCACGATGCGATTCATTCATTGTTGATATTTCTAAGCCACCAGTCTTTTATGATATACCTGATGATGAAGTGGAAACCCCTCAAGCTATCGAGGCACTTCAGCCCAGGCTGATGGTTACGTCAGGTCCTCACTGTCTTGATGATCCAAAATGGATTCAGTAAAACCTCTAGATCAAAAGTCTTCAAATACAGGTGAAAATGGAATCATTTTGAATTTCTCATGAATATGAAGCCAACGGTGCAAACAGTGTGTCAATCAGAGTCCGGATGAGAAAATTAGAGCCAATTAAAGATTTAGGTCAAAAGTCAAATTCCTATGTCAGCAGGACATGTGGCGACCCAGGAAAGAGTCACGGGTTCTTGATGATGTTAGCATAGAAGGTGATGTGGCAGTCTATGATTGATCCATACCATAGTGATGGGATCATCGAACAAGGGCGGAAATCATTCAATCAAAGGGGATCGACGCATTTTGCGTCGAAACATGCAAATATGTTATCCTGGAAAACAGACGCAATAAAGTTATGAAAAAAAAGTCAAACTCCTTTGTGTTCTGGCAGGGAAGTGGTAAGTGGTTTATCGTGTGCATTCAAGGCAGGAAATGGTTTTCCAAAAATCTGCATGATTCCACTTGGCGCTCACACATAGCATCCTGAAACTACTTTCTCGCGTGCCTTCGGAGAATTAACAGGCGTCCTAGTTGAAGCGCAAGATCGCGCGACAACCGTCGGATCCCTCAGGACAGATCAATGGTGCAGATTGTCTGGAGTAGTTGATGAGTGGGACGCGATAGCTGTCAGATTGTTTGTTCTTGAGATCAATGTCGGGAAAAGGCCAAACGATCAGGGTCCACCCCGCGCCCGCCGTCCTTTGGTTTATAGTTTGTTTCTATTGTAAATGTATTATTCCGCATTTATTGCGGTTTGTAACTGTATGTGGTATATAAATACCATAACACATAAAAGTTGACGAAGAGAGCATGTTGTGAACCATTCCAGGGGGTCTGGAAGTCAGAGTGACCAAGTACGGTCTAGTGTATACTCATTTCGACTCGAGGATTCGAGCTGAACACAGCGGTGAGATCCATTTTCATGGTTGAGACTCTGTTTTTGAGTTTACACCTTAAAAAATATTTTAAGACATAATAAAGAGGTCAGCACTCGAAGCTGAAAGACTAGGAGACATAGCCAGGAAGTTTGGTGAACTCCTTTATCAATTTTGGTTGTGTTGATGTGTTTGATTGTGTTTTTATAATTGTTTAAGTGTTTATGTTACTTGCAATCTTATCGATCCATTGCACTAAGTAACATAGGCAACTTCACACATAGTCTGTAATACCTTTTTCAATTCTGGATCAAGTGGTATGAGAGCTTAAGTTTTTTAAGGTTTGACAAGTTTGTGTGGAGATTTGAATGCTTACTAGGTTGAAGCTCAGACAAGGTGAAGGAGAACTTGTTGAGGAAAATCCAGAGATTGGAAGGGTCTTTTCACAAAGAAGGATGGCAGATGAAACTCCACTTGGGTCATAATCCCGGTTCTTGGATGGTTTCATGACGATACGTGCCATGGTGGAAGAGATGTATAATGAGTTTAAAAAGGGCAAAGGTGAAGGTACTTCATCACCTAGACCAGATAAAGGAGCAGAGGAACCTTTTCTTTTTATCCCTCCAGATAAAGATGATAAAGGAAAAAGATAAAATCCTCCTCCATCTCCTCCATCATCACCATCATCGTCATCATCATCGTATACTTCTCATAAAACTAGTTCTTCTAAGAAGAAGAAAAAGAAATCCTCTTTGATCAAATTAGATGTAAAATGTGATTTTCCAATTTATGATGGAGAACTTAATTCTGAAAAGCTTGATAATTGGATAAGGCAAATTGATGTATATTGCAGGGTGCAGAAAGTTGATTCAGAAAGGAAGAAGACTCAACTAGCTAGCCTTCGACTTGGAGGAATCGCACTTGTGTGTGTTGGGTGTGGAGCCTGATTATCTTCTATATTCAAAGGTATCGCCACATAGGACCCCAGTTCGAAATGGGGGCGGCAACGCTGCCTGTAAAATATTCGCTGCAGGGGGGGGGGCGGCTGCGACCTTTAGGAGCCCCCCCTGGTGGGGGGTTTCGGGGGCAGCGCCCCCGAAGCTAAAAATAGTTGTAAAATTGCCTTGTAAAAGTATAGTAATTTCTAGTCAATCTGGGCCGTTCATTAGGCGGATGATCTGATGGTAGAACTTATGTTTAGTTTAGGGTTTCTTCCCTAGAAGGCAACCCCTCTCTTTGTATGAGGGTATTGTATTTGAGGCTGTGTGATAGATGTGTATTCTGTGAGCGAGAAACGGAGAGGTGAGATTGTGAGAGAAAACAGAGGATATTACAACGGATTTATTGTAGGTTGTGTCTCTTCATTTTGTTGGATAATAGAAAGGAAGGACTGGCTGTTCGGGGTGGACGTAGCCCAAACTGGGTGAACCATCTATATCTATGTCTCTCTTGTTTTGTGCGTTTTCTGTGCTTATATTTCTGCAATATTTTATGTGTTCCATTGCTCTGTAATATATAATCTTCTAACAACTGGTATCAGAGCCGAAGGTTTATTTGGATGATAAACTTGCAGGAAAGAAGGGTTCCTGGTTCGAGTGGGAGCAATGGCGGAAGATGGTAAGTTTAGGGTCAAGAAATTTAACGGCCAAAATTTCTCGTTGTGGAAGATGCAGATGGAAGATTATCTGTATCAGAAAGATATGTACCTACCATTGGGCGGAAAAAGAAAGATGCCGACAGGTATGACAGATGAAGAATGGAACCTTCTCGATAGAAAGGCACTCGGAACAATACGGTTGTGCCTCGCTGCATCAGTCGCCTTCAACATTTCGAAGGAAACAACGACAAAGGGTTTGATTCAGGCGCTGTCGAAACTATATGAAAAACCCTCGGCCTCAAACAAGGTATTTCTTATGAAACGGTTATTTAATATGAAGATGTCGGAAGGTGGATCTGTTGCAGACCATTTAAATGATTTTAATACAGTTACAAGTCAGTTAAGTTCTGTAGGGGTAAACTTTGATGATGAGGTTAGAGCTCTGTTATTCTTGTGCTCATTACCAGAAAGTTGGAATGGTTTGGTAATGGCCATTAGTAACTCCGTTTCTGGATCTACTACTTTAAAGTTTGATGATGTTGTCGGTGCTATCCTTAGCGAGGAAATGCGACGAAAAAGCTCCGGTGAGACATCGGGAAATGCTTTGAGTGCAGAGTCTAGAGGAAGAAAAATGGAAAGAGGAAAGAGCTCAGGATATCGCAGTAAATCAAGGAAAGGCAGATCCAAGTCCAGAGCAGGGATAGTGTGCTAGAAACGTGGAAAGAAAGGACACCTAAAGAAATACTGTAGATCTCGGAAGGGAAAAGAAGGAGATGCACAACAAGATAACAACCATGAACCAAATGTGACAGGTGAGGTGTTACAAGATGCTTTGATTCTTTCTTTCAAAAATATTATTGATTCCTGGGTGGTAGATTCAGGGGATTCATTCCATGCCACACCTGATAAGAAATACTTTCATGACTATGTTCAAGGAGATTTTGGACAAGTTCGTCTGGGTGATGATAAACCCTGTAAAATCATTGGAATGGGTAAGGTTCTTGTAAAACAACAGAATGGAAACCAATGGCTATTAAAGGAGGTAAGGCATGTTCCAGATCTAAAGAAAAATCTGATTTCAACAGGGCAGTTAGGCGGTGAAGGTTGTGTGACAACTTTCACAGATAAAGCTTGGAAGGTCACCAAAGGAGCCCTAGTAATAGCAAAAGGCGAAAAGGTTGGTACATTGTATTTATGCAATGGTATTTCTAACTCTGTTAATGCTTTAACTTCAAAGGAGCAGATGCAGCATTATGGCATCATAGGCTCGGACACATGAGTGAAAAGGGGATGAAGATTCTTCACTCAAGGAATTTGTTGCCAGGTTTGAAGAATGTTGATTTGGACTTCTGTGAGAATTGCATTTATGGAAAACAGAAGAGAGTCAGATTTCTCAGAGTTGGGAAAGAAAAGAAGAATGAAAAATTAGAGCTTGTGCATACAGATGTATGGGGACCTGCTTAGGTATCATCTCTTGGTGGCTCTCATTATTATGTTACTTTTATTGATGATGCAACTAGAAAAACTTGGATTTATTGTATTAAGAATAAATCTGATGTATTTGATACTTTCAAGCAATGGAAAGCTTTGGTTGAGATTGAGACAGGAAAGAAATTGAAGTGTCTTAGATCAGACAATGGAGGTGAATATTGCAGCAAAGAGTTTGATAGGTACTGTTCAGAGCATGGAATTCGCAGAGAGAAGAAATTTCCAAGAACCCCACAAGAAAATGGTGTTTCAGAAAGGATGAACAGAACAATCATGGAGCGTGCAAGGTGCATGAGATTGCATGCAGAATTGCCTTTACAGTTTTGGGCAGATGTTGTAGATACTACTGCTTATCTAATAAACAGAGGGCTTTCAAGTTCCTTGGATGGTGGTGTTCCAGAGGAAGCATGGACAGGTAAAAAGGTAAACTACTCTATTTTAAAGCCTTTTGGTTGTGAGGCCTTTGTCCATATTGATAAAGAAAATAGAACAAAGCTTGAGGCAAAGTCAAAGAAATGTACCTTTATTGGATATGGTGTTAATGATTTTGGTTATCGCTTATATGATTACGAAAATCACAAAATCATTAGGAGCAGAGATGTAATATTCAATGAAAAGGTCTTGTATAAGAATCAGTTGCAGGAAAAGAAACGGGAAAAGGAAAACAAGGAATATGCAGTTCTTGATGAAATCACTGAAAAAGTAAAGGTGCCTGAAAATAATAATAATCAACAACCACAACACTACCACCACAACAACAACAGGCACCCCAAACACTTGAAAGTGGTGTTAGAAGATCTACCAGGATAAGTAGACCCCTTGAACGATACTCTCCTTCATTATATTATTTATTGTTGACTGATTCCGGTGAACCCGAATGTTATGAAGAAGCAATGCAGGTTGAAAGCAGGAAGAAGTGGGATGTAGCCATGGAAGAAGAGATGGACTCCTTAATGCATAACCAGACTTGAGATTTAGTTAGGTTGCCTGTAGGAAAAACTACATTGAAGAATAAATGGGTTTACAGGCTGAAGGAAGAAGATGGAGGAAAACAGAGGTATAAAGCTAGACTTGTGTTGAAGGGGTTTGCACAGAAGAAAGGTATTGATTTTGATGAAATATTTTCTCCTGTTGTTAAAATGACTTCAATAAGAACTATTTTAAGTCTTGTAGCAGTTGAAGATTTTCATCTTGAGCAGTTAGATGTAAAGACAACCTTTCTCCATGGGGATTTGGAGGAAGAGATATATATGCAACAGCCACAAGGATATGAGGTGAAAGGGAAGGAGAAACTAGTGTGCAGGTTGAAGAAGAGCTTGTATGGCTTAAAACAGGCTCCAAGGAAGTGGTATCTAAAATTTGACAAGTTTATGTCTGAACAAGGTTATACTAGATGTCACTCTGATCATTGTGTTTATTTGAAAAAGCAAAATGATGGAAGCTATATTATATTGTTATTGTATGTAGATGACATGCTTGTTGCAGGATCTAACATGCAGGAAATAAATGTGCTCAAAAGGAAATTGGCAAATTCATTTGCAATGAAGGATTTGGGAGCTGCAAAACAAATCCTTGGTATGAGAATAACTAGAGACAGGAAAAATCGTAAATTAACATTGTCTCAGAATGAGTACATACAAAAGGTGTTGAAAAGATTTAACATGCACGATGAAAAACCAGTTAGTACACCTTTTGCTAGCCATTTCAAACTTAGCAAGGAAATGTACCCAAAGACCCAAGAAGACGTGGATTATATGTCTAAAGTTCCATATGCATCAGCAGTTGGAAGCTTAATGTATGCAATGGTCTACACAAGGCCTGATATTGCACATGCAGTGGGAGTTGTAAGCAGGTACATGAACAATCCAGGAAAGGAACATTGGATGGCAGTGAAATGGATTCTCAGATATTTGAAAGGTACCACAAATCAAGCATTATGCTTTGGTGGTTCAAACATCTCCCTACAAGGATATGTTGATGCAAATATGGCAGGTGACAAAGATAACAGGAGGAGCACTACAGGATATGTATTTACTATTGGAGGAACAGTTGTCAGTTGGGTTTCAAAAATCCAAAGTGTTGTTGCACTTTCAACAACAGAAGCAGAGTATGTTGCTGCTACAGAGGCTATTAAAGAAATGATTTGGTTACAAAGGTTTATGGGTGAATTGGGTAAGGAGCATGATATGGGCACGTTATACAGTGATAGCCAAAGTTCCATTCATCTTGCAAATAACTCAGCATTTCATTCCAGGACTAAACACATACAGCTCAAGTACCATTTCATACGATCAGTGTTGGAAGATGGAGAGTTGAAGCTGGAAAAGATACACACTAGCCAGAATCCTGCATATATGCTAACAAAAGTTGTAACCAGGGAGAAACTGAGAATATGCTCAGTTTCAGTTGGTCTTCAAGGATGACGATGAAGATGAGAAACAGCCAGGTCCAAAGAGGAGTCATTGTCCAGCAAATGGAGTAGCGGTGGAGTTGCTACAATCAGTCTCCAAGTGGGAGATTGTTGGGTGTGGAGCCTGATTATCTTCTATATTCAAAGGTATCGCCACATAGGACCCCAGTTCGAAATGGGGGAGGCAACGCCGCCCGTAAAATATTCGTTGCATGGGGGGTCCAGGGAAGGGCGGCTGCGACCTTTGGGAGCCCCCCCCTGGTGGGGGGTTTCGGGGGCAGCGCCCCCGAAGCTAAAAACAACTATAAAATTGCCTTGTAAAAGTATATTAATTTCTAGTCAATCTGGGCCGTTCATTAGGCGAATGATCTGACAGTAGAACTTATGTTTAGTTTAGGGTTTTTTGCCCTAGAAGGCAACCCCTCTCTTTGTATGAGGGTATTGTATTTGAGGCTGTGTGATAGATGTGTATTTTGTGAGCGAGAAGCAGAGAGGTGAGACTGTGAGAGAAAACAAAGGATATTACAATGGATTTGTTGTAGGTTGTGTCTCTTCATTTTGTTGGATAATAGAAAGGAAGAACTGGCTGTTTGGGGCGGACGTAGACCAAACTGGGTGAACCACATATATCTGTGTCTCTCTTGTTTTGTGCGTTTTCTGTGCTTATATTTCTGCAATATTTTATGTGTTCCATTGCTCCGTAATATATAATTTTCTAATAGTTTGGTGGGAAGGCAAGACACAAGCAGATCTCCAAAAGCATGGTAAAATCATTTCAAGTTGGAATGAATTCGTTTCTGCCATTAAAAAGCAATTTTATCCTTTGGATTATATGCAACAGGCAATGATGAGTTGGCAAACACTACGTCAATTGAAGGGTCAAAGTGTTCATAGTTATACTCAGGAATTTCATAAGAGAACTTTAACATTAGGTATATCATTGGACTCACCAGAGACATTGTTAAAATATATAGGTGGTTTTCATAGTTATTTGAAGCATACTATACTTATGTTTAATCCCACTAGCTTAGATGATGTATCATTCCAAGTAACTCATCTAGAGGCTAGAGGTAAAAATGTAACCCCAAATGTTGGGAAATCATCTAAATCTATTGAGAACAAGAATAAAGGCAAGAAGAAACTGAAATGGAAGGAGAGGAAAACAAACACAGTGAAAAAGGATAAACCATCATGCACTCATTGTAAGAAGGAAGGACACGATGAGGCACATTGTTCGTCTGTTCATCCAGAATTGAAGCCTAATATGTTCAGGGGTAAAGAGCGAAAGAATGTTACTGCTATTCAAAAGGGCTTGGGATCAGACTCAGGTGATGAAATAATGGTTACAGCTACAGGTATAAAAGTTAAAGATTCTAAGGCATCTACAAGTAATTCTTCACATTCTATTGATAATGAAAGTTATGAGAGGAAAAGAAATAAGCTATTTCATATTAGAGTCATTTCCAAGCACACTAAAATTGATACTTTATTTGATAGTGGGTCACAAGTTAATTTGAATTCTGAAACAATTGTAAATAAGTTGGGTCTAGAAACAAAACCTCAAAAAAAACCATATCCATTAGGTTGGATGTGTGATAAAACAAAGCTACAAGTTACGAAACAATGTAAACTCCGTCTTGCTATTGGGTCAACATTTGTAGATGAGGTTGAGTTAGACATAGTATAATTGGACATACGTGGAATTGTATTATGAATTCCATACTTGTACGATAGAAAAGCTATCTTCTATCGAGTTGAAAATAAGTATCAACTCACTAAGGATGGAATTGAATATATTGTAAAGGCTCATAAACTCAAAGATAACTTCGCTCTCATAAATTCAGGACTGATGAAAAGAATTGTAAATTCAAGTAAGCAATTTTTACTCATGATTGTAAAAGCAAAGGATCTTGATAAATCCGATGCATTCCAAAGTTGTAATCCTAAATAGAAAGCAGATCTAGTTAAAGTTGTTTCTGATTATGATATTCTGTTTCAAGAGCCTAAAAGGCTTCCACCCAAGTGAGAGATAGCACATGAAATTTATTTGTAGCAAGATGCTCCACTACCTAACATTGGAATGTACAGATTATCAGCTCTATAGAATGCAAAGATAAAGAAGTAGGTACAAGAGTTGCTCGATAAAGGGTTTATTAGACCAAGCACATCACTGTGTGGATCACCTATTGTGTTGGTGCGAAAGAAAGACGGTTTGTGGAGAATGTGCATTGATTTTAGAGCACTAAATAAAATCACAATAAATAATCGTTATCCTCTTCCTCGTATTGATGATTTATTAGATCAATTAAAAGGTGCAGTTTACTTCTCTAAATTAGACTTGCAATGCGGCTAACATCAGATTAGGGTTGCAGAACATGATGTATGGAAAACTGCTTTCAAGACGAAGCAAGGACTTTATGAAAGGTTGGTTATGCCTTTAGGCTTAACTAACGCTCTTGCTACGTTTATGTGAGTCATTAATGATGTATTTATAACATTTATTGATGATTTTGTAATATTCTATTTAGATGATATTATTGTTTTTAGTAGGACATGGGATGAACATGTAAAGCATGTAAAGCAGATTTTAGATGTTTTAAAAAGAGAAAATCTCTATGTAAAAATGGCAAAACGTGAATTTGACAGAACATCTTTGAATTATTTGGGTTATATCGTAGGGGTTGGTGAATTGAAGATAGATCCCTCTAAGGTCAAAGTCATTATAAACTGGCCTAAACCCAATACTGCTACAGAATTTAGAAGTTTGTTAGGGGCAGCACAATATTGGTGAAAGTTTATTGCTAACTTTTCGTTGATTGCAGTGCCTTTACATGCTTTGACAAGTGTGAAACATGTGTTGCAGTGGGGAGGCAAACAATAGAAAGCCTTCGACACATTGAAAGAAAGGATCAATACAGCGCCAGTACTAGCACTGCCAGATCTTCAGCATCCATTTGAGATCGAGACAGATACAAGTGAATATGCCATGGGGGCAGTGTTGATGTAGCACAGAAAGCATATATGCTTTCATTCTGAGACATTTACATTAGCAGTATTTAACTGCCCTACATATGATAAAGAATTGTATGCATTAGTTCAGAGTGTTAAAAAGTGGAGACATTACATAATGGGTAAAGAAACAATCTTACACACAGATCATCAACCACTTCAATATTTACACTCACAAACTAAATTGCAACAATCAAGACATTAAAGGTGGATGGGTTTTCTACATCAATTTAATCTTGTTATCAGATATATGAAGGGATTACATAATAAGGTTGCAAACATGTTATCAAGACCAATTATAAATGCATCCACTATACTTAAGCATAATCAGTAATTCATGAAAGTTACATTGAACAATATGCTCAAGATACAGATTTTAAGGATGTATATGCAACTTTAAGTAATGGCAAGCAGGTAGAAGAACTGGATTATTATATAAAGGACAAACTCTTATATCATTTGGGAAAGTTATGCATTCCACAAACTAAAAGAGTTAACATAATTCGAGAAGCACATACTTCTCTCATATCAAGTCATTTTGGTGCAAGTAAAATAGTTTCACAATTACAAAGGTTCTGTTATTGGCCACGAATGAATGAGATAGTTTCTAGATATATCAAAGGATGTACTATGTGTGCTACAAGAAAGCCAAGTAATAGAAAATTAGGCTTGTATACTCCACTTCCAATTCCTTCTCGTCCTTTGGAAAGTATTTCCATGGATTTTTCTGGGGGATTGCCAAAGTCTAGAAAAGGTCATGATTATTTGTATGTAGTTGTGGATAGGTTCAGTAAGATGTGTATTTTGATACCAAGTAATAAACAGGTCACAACTGAAAAAACTGCAAAGTTGTTCTTTCAAAATGTATGGGTTCATTTTGGGTTACCCACTTCTATTGTATCTAATCGAGATTCTCGATTTGTTGGGAAATTTTGGTCAATTTTATGGTAGTTAATGGACACAAGGTTAAAGAAGAGAACATCATTTCATCCACAACTAGATGGTCAGACAGAAGTGGTCAACAGGACAGTGATATAATTGCTTTGAGGATAATGCAGCAATCATCCCAAACTTTGGGATGAGCATTTATGTTATGTGCAACATGCTTACAACCATGCAAAACATTCTTCTAATCAGAAATATCCTTTTGAGACTTGTTTTGGTTTTATACCAAAGTCTCCCTTGGAATTTGTCTTTGGTAAAGACATAACAGTTGATGGACACAGTAATGTGGACAAAGCAACCAATTTCATTGAACAAATCCAGAAAATTCACTAGGCGGTACAGGAACAAGTGGAAAGAAGCCAAGCAAAGTATAAGGCGCGACATGACAAGCATTGACTTGAGCATAGTTTTCAAGTTGGTGATCAAGTCTGGTTATACATCAGCAAAGAAAGACTGCAAGGGGAAGGTAAAAAGTTGAAACCAATTAGATATGGTCCTTTCAAAATACTTGATAGAATTGGTGACAATGCTTTCCGCCTTGATCTACCAACTTATATGCAAATCTATTCAGTCATTAATGTTGAAAACTTGATGTAGTATGAACCTTCATTGATTGAAGATCCTGAAGAGAAAGCCCAGCTACCTTCCATTGAGTATCTATTGCCCGAGTATCTCAATGAGTTACAGGAGGATAAGAACTTCACAACGAGGGAATGTTGAGTATCTTTGAATAGGACTCAAAGGTGCAAATACAAGTGAATCACGATGGATAGAGATTGGAAAGGTGAAGGAACTTTATCCTCACTTACTCGATAGCTAAAAACCAACTTTTGGTGGAACAAAAGCTTCTAGTGGGAGGAGTGATCCAAAATGGATTCAGTAAAACCTCCATATCAAAAGTCTTCAAATACAGCTAAAAGTGGAATCATATTGAAGTGCTCGTGAATACAAAGCCAATGGTGCAAACAGTGTGTAAATCCGAGTTCGGATGAGAAAATTAGATCCAATTAAATATTTAGGTCAAAAGTCAAATGCCTACATTAGCAGGACATGTGGCAACCCGGGAAAGAGTCATAGGTTCTTGATGATGTCAGCTTAGAAGGTGATGTGGTAGTGTGATTGGTTCATACCACATGCGATTGGATCAACGAACAAGGGTGGAGATCGTTCGATCAAAGGGGATCGATGCATATCACGTCGAAAAATGTAGATAGGTTATCCTGGAAAACAGAGGCGATAAAATTATGCAAAAGAAGTCAAACTCCTTTGAGTTCCAGCAGGGAAGCAGTAAGTGGTTTATCACGTGCCTTCAAGTCAGGAAATGGTTTTCCAAAAATCTGTGCAGTTCCACTCAGCGCTTGACATGTAGCAACCTGAAATTTCTTTCTCGCATGCCTTCGAAGAATTAACAGACGTACTAATTGAAGCGCGAGATCGCGCGACAGCCGTCAGATCCCTCAGGACAGATCAACGGTGCAGATTGTCTGGATTAGTTGATAAGTGGGACGCGATAGCCGTCAGATTATTTATTTTCGAGATCAGTGCCGAGAAAAGGCCGGACGGTCGGGGTCCACCCCGCGCCCGCCAGTCCTTTGGTTTATAGTCTGTTTCTATTATAAACATATTATTCTGTGTTTATTGCGGTTTGTAACTATACGTGGTATATAAATACCATAACATAGAAATTTTGATGAAGAGAGTTTGTTGTGAACCATTCCAGGGGGTCTAGAGGTTAGAGTGACCAAGTACGGTCGATTGTATACTCGTTTTGACTCGAGGATTCGATCTGAATACAACGGTGAGATCCATTTTCATGGTTGAGACTCTGTTTTTGAGCTCACACCTGTAACAACTATTTGAAGACATAATAAAGAGGTCAGCACTGGAATTTAAAGGACTAGGAGATGTAGCCAGGAAGTCTGGTGAACTCTTTTATCAATTGGTTGTGTTGATATGTTTGATTGTGTTTTTATAATTGTTTAAGTGTTTATGTTATTGAAATATTATTGATCCATTGCACTAAGTAACATAGGCAACTTCACACATAGTCTGTAATACCTTTTTCAATTTCGGATCACTTGAGGTCAGTTTCACTTCCGATCAGAAATCTATTGAAACACCCTAGACTCCTCATCACTCTCCTGTTTGCATTGAAGATCAATCCAGTTTATAGATTTCACATCCTCCACCTGAATCACAAGATCACATCACTCATGCATTGGAGGAGTCATACTCAATGAGAACTCTTGATAAACGAAAGTTGTCTTACTTTTTCATGTTTGCTCATATTTCCATATCAAAAGAGTGTGCATGTCCATCATCTGTGCACAGTGTGTTGCAACACCATGGTATGTCCGCAGAATGTTTGTCTTGTGCTTTTACTCTTTTATTTTCTGTGGATGCATTTAAACTTCGAGCATGTTGGTATTTACTGTCTTATATTTCTTGTGTGCTAGTTTACATGTATATCTTTCTTATCAACCATGCCTTCACCGAAATGGGCCAACCAATATGTCGGTGGCTACATTGGAAATATCACTTTACATGAGTAGGCCCATGCACTATTTAGTGTAGGAGTAGGAGTAGTGTTTGCTTTTTTGTTTTTTATGCTTGCATGTTTTTCTTTTCTTATTCATTTTGATTTCATTTACTTATGTCCTTTGCTTGTTATGCACCCATAGGTTTAGCTTCACATGAAATTGTGTTTGGCTCTCGAGAAAAGAAAGGTGAAGTATAAGAAGAATTGTGCAACTATCAACAATTGGTTATCTATTGTCCTCTCTCTTTATGAAAAGATTGTTGTCTTCAGTCAATGATACCCTGATGGAAAATATGTTTTGTTTAGAGTGAGTCTTGGTGAAAACACAACGCTTGCACTTTTAACTAGTACCACCTACTCTAATAGGTTTTTCTATATTCGGTTATCCCTTGTCAGCTCAGTCATGTAGAGTAAGGTGAGGGGGAAACCTTAACGAGTATGTTAGAGTTATATATAACATAATTCTCTAAAGGAACAACCTCTTCTGCTCTTATTAAGTTGGGATCCCTCTTCTGCCTCATGAAATAAATAAGTGCCTTTGCACAGTTCTTTGAAAAAGGAAAAAATAAAATAAAGGCGAAAGAAGAGAAAGGCTTCCTATGCAGAGAGATGATGCAAGTAACTCCCCCGGGGTGTTGACCAGGCTCACTGGAAGTGGAGCGATGGTTGTGTTCCTACGTGACTCCGCCTGGGTATTGTCTAGGCCCGCTGGTAGTGGAGCAACATCAAATATGAAACTAAAACTCTAATAGTTATATTACTTGTGCATCAATATACCCCGCATCCCCAAGTGAAACAAATCAGTTGAATTGGCTTGGTATGTGTGCTGAACGATCAAGAGAATGGCAGGGCCTATATCTTTAACATAAGTTAGAGTAGAAGCTCTGACGATCAAAGAATCGAACAATACTTCCAAAGGATTTAGACTCGTTTTTCATGAAACAAGGTCCATACAGAGAGTTGGAGTTCTACCAGTGTGTCACCAATGTTGTAATGACTACAACAACCCTCCAAAAATTTTCCTTCGCTTCGTTTTGGAGCCTCCCTCCTCAAAATTTTAGCAACATGTCTTTCACTCCTTAGGTACTTGTGTTTTTTTTGAAGTTATCTTTTACTTTGTAACTTGTGTTCGCTAACATGTTTTTTTACGACCAACCACAAGCTAACCCCATGACTTGGTTCACATTTGGTTCTTGCATTGTCTTGCAAAACTGCACAATCCTAGAGGGAAACCAATCTTTCTCTCAGGAATTGCACAGAGCAGTCTGGCAGTCAGCCCTGCTCTCTAAAAATGCACAGAGCAGTCCAACAGAAAACCTTGCTAAGATAAATTGCTAAGAGGAATTGCACAGACCCAGCTGGTAGCTTGTCTTTAGCTAGGAAATTGCGCAGAGCATCAGAGGCATCCAGAGCCACTCAACCTAGGAATTTTGCAGAAGCATTCCATTAGCTACTTTCCAATGCATATGTCGACAAGTTTCCTAGTTCCCTCCAGAACTGTGCAATTATCCCATGCATGCATGGCAACCTTTTCTAGAAAAAGAAAAAAAGAAAAAAAAATGTATCCGTAAAAAATAGGGATCTAATTTTATCACTGGGAGTTACATGCAAGTTGATTTTAGAAACTTCCCACAACGTGTCACTTTTTCCTATATTTTTGGCATGCACATCATAAACCCTAAATCTATCAAATCTATGTAAATGACACCCCAGAGCTCATTATACACATTCCATCTTCGAGCTCTGGCATTCCCAAGGCATCTAGGAACTTTCGACACAACTTTTCTGGGTAAGTTTTGCTTTTCAAGTCTTTTGCTGCTTTTTCTATCGCTTTTATTTCCTTGGCTTGTGTGAGTGCTATTTTTCATGTTTTATTAAATGAATAGTGGTGTTTTAGTTTGTTTTAATTTGTAGAATTTTTGTTTCAAGTTTTGCATTGTCTTTCTTAAGTGTCACATGCATAACATTGTTATTGCACTAACGGTTGTCATTGCGACTACCCTCTCCACCAGCTTTGTTGTTCGCCTGTTTGATTGATTCCTACATTGGTTTTGATTGCATGCATGATCATTAACTACTATATGAACCATCCTTTGCTTTCGCTTCTGAATCTACTCATTTTCAAGTCACCCTTGGGAAAATACGGGCTGCCTTAGCTTATATATTTCTTTCACCGGCATGCTCTGCGCATTACTGAACTCGAGGATCTACCTTGGCCCCAGGAATTGTGTAGAGACTTCCTGTCAATGGCCTCCGACTGTGCTCTACACAGTTCTGGGAGACAGTGCCCAGTATTGCCCACTAATATTGCACAATGAGCAGTCCCAGCCAACAGTCAAGTCAGCCTGAATTGCACATTGTGCAGTTCCAGTCCATAGTCAACCCCACTAGACTGCACTTTGTATAGTTCCAGTTGGTAGCAAGTATCATTGGCAGCTGAGACTGTGTAATGTGCAGTTCCAGCTGACAGTCTCCCATCCCTGAGAGTCACTATTGTGCAATCTTTCCTAGCGGTCACTCGGTTTATTGCATGATCGATCCTTGAAGCGGATTATGTTTTTAAATTGACATTTTCTTGTTGTGAGTGTCCGATCTATCTCCAGGTACATCTTTTGTTGAGAAATATCTTAGTAGTGCAAGCATCATGGTTTCCAAGCGAGTTGGATCAAAGGAAACTATAGAGAGTAGCGCTGGAGATGTGGTTGAACATGTGCCAATAAACTTGCCCATCTATTCAGACACACAATTGTTCATAGAGAAGAACATGAAGATTACATGGTAAGAAATAAAGGACATATTTGTAGGCAGTTTCAAGGAAGATCTGGAAGATCAATAGGTCTATGTCAAGATTCACAAGTCATGCTTGTACAAGGTTGCATGCAGGTACCCCTCCTTCCCACGCGTTGATATCATTCATTGGGTTGTCTCACATGCTGATCCCAAGACGATGATACTAAGCAGCACAGTGGAAGACAACTTGTCACCTTCAGGATAGAAAACTATGATATGATGTATCACTTGCCGTAACCGGTGAACTACATGGATGCATTTTTCTTCACTCCCAACAACAATCTGAACTCAAGGGATACCTTGAAGCGTTGGGTAAAAGAGCCATCGAAGTTCAGGACTACACCCAACTAGGTCTGTAAGACGAAGTCACTCAAGAAGGCTTACCAACTCCTAGTCATATTTTCATGTTGCTTGTATGGCCAAGAGAGCACAAAGACCTTCCCACAGAGTTGGGTTGTTATGTTAGATCATTTGGAAAGTGAAGGAAGGCCTTTCAACTAGTCAGGCATGTTGGCTCTTCAGCTGAAAGTGCATGTATCAAATGCCTAGAATCCGCCTAAGGATGGACAAGCAAGATTCTATATGTCTGCGTACTTGCTTGATGCAATATGTGCCCAACAACAGTTCCCTGGCATGGGTTGGACATGGACACCATCAGAGGAAGTTGTGAATGTTTATTGCAAGTTTCTCTTTGAGTGCAACTACCAAGGAGTCATGACGAGGTTGTCTGACCACTTCATCACCCTGTTGTACAGGATGATATTTGAACAAGACTCCCCTTGCATGTCCCAAGAATCAATGCAATCATTACTCAACATTGCAGATTGGTATGCCTCACCTGGTGGCACCTTCAAAAGGATGTTTGGTGCAGAGAAGTCTCCACATGAGTTACCAAGATTTGCCATGGGACAAGTTGGTCATGCAAGAGGTTGTGTACCACATCTCCACAGGGTTATCAACAACATTACACATGAGGAAGAAGGCACCGTGGCCTACTCTTCCTTTGTGGATTGGGTTGTAGGAGTCACATACCTTGAAAGATACAGATGTTGACACCGAGGACTTGAAGAAGTTCAGATTCGGCACCAAGAGTTTCAATCTGTATGGTTCGTACTGCATATGCAAGAACCATTGTGTGAAGGTGTGCTTCCCTTGGGTCCACAGGGCATGTCATTGGCTAGAGTAAGATCCTTGGAGGTATTTCTATAACTCCTCTAGGCTCAATGAACCGGTTAGCATGGTTGTAGAATGGAAAGCAACGCTGCAAGAAAAAAACCACAGGAAGCAACAACAATGAAAACAATAAGCAGTAAACTGATGCAAGACAAAGGAAAGAGGAAGATTGATGAAAGCACAGAGGATGAGAAAAGATATAAGTTCAAAGAAGATCCACTTATTGAGAGAGTAGATTTGGAGACAGATGCAAATAGGCGACAACGCAAAAGGAGAGTAGCATTGAGAAAGAGGGAGAAGAAAAGATTAGAAGAGATGGAAAGGAGATTATAGGAGATAAAGAAGAAGTTGAAAGCAGAACAAGAGCTCAGGAGGAGAGAGAGTGAATAAAGGAAGAAACAAGAACAGGAAGAAGGACAAGGTGCACTGACAGAGAAAACTACGCAGATATAGATTGAGACAGTAGAGAAGCTGACAGATGATGAACAGGGTGAGCAAGTGTAGGTTCGAGAACTTTCTCAGTAGGTTGAGTAGTTGGTTGAGGCAACAAACATGGAGACGAAACATGAGATAGAGGACCAAGACACTGATATCATGCCAAGGGCATCCAAGGTCATACCATAGTCTCCACCACCTCCAAAACCACAACCAGTCTCGAGTGAGAAAAGAGAAATTGTTCTCCTTGAAGATGATCCAGAGACAGATGTGTACAATCTGGCATTTGACGAGACACAACAGAGGATTGCATGGGCACAAATAAAGAAACTCCTGAATGATCATACATCACCTGCACACATAGAGGAAAGGGTGATTATACAAGATGTTAGAAGAAATCTAATTTCCATGTCTGAGGCTTCTAAGGCTTATGCAGAAGCCACAAGTTTGACAGTCAAGTTCTTGATAGCAGAAAATGAATGGATGGCGAAAGACTTGCAAGAGGCCAGGCTGAGAACATGGTAGTCTGTAGGATCTGTTGTGGCAGAAATGAAGAAAGAAATACTGGTGGAGATATCAACTTTGGAAGCTACCATGCAGACAATGCATATCATATTTTTCACCATACATAAAGCAGTTGTCCATCTATACAGTTTTTAGCAGCACTGTGCATAGACAACACAAACTCTCAAAGACATTCACATTGCTATTGCGCACATGCAAGAATGGACAATGAGGTACAAGGGAGCCCCATTTTACTTGCACAATAAGATAAAGCCACAAACTAAGCTAGAAAAAGCATGGATTTAGATGCAGATGTAGAATTATGAGTAGCTCCCTCTGCTCATCACTAGCATTGAGGCTTCCCATGCACGATTGTTCAAGAGTCTGGATGTCATAGTGCGAACGCACAAAATCGCTTCCATCAGAATCCTCACCTAGGCCATGAGGAAGAACCAAGTCATGTTGGATGTCGAGAGGTACATTGGGTAGTTGATGAATGAAGCCACCACCTATGACTTGTAGCTCAGTGCAGAAAAACGTGCAAAGGTACATTAGTGGTCCAGTCACACTCAGGACAGTGTTGTGCATTCTTCAGAATGAGCTGGATAGAGATTTCAGAACCATATACCTGGAAGCTATGGAGGCAAGGATCTACTTCGACAAAGATGCCATCAAATAGTATGGGGACACAATAGAGCAGTACCAAGCTTGGTATCAATTCGTCACCGAAGATCACCACAAGGAGGTTACCAAGTTGGTCTTTCCCCAAGACCTCGAGTGCTGTTGTTTATCTTGTTAGGCTGACTCAAGCTTATTTTTTCCCACATGGGTATATGTGGAAATTGTATTATTGTAAATGTATTGTAAGTGAAATTCCAACTGTCATTAGTGGAATGTGAGCAATCACTATTGTAATGTGAAGAGTCATGAGGGTAGTCCAAGAGGCAAAGGGAAATGTCAAGGGTCTTGCCACCCTTTGCTATATATAGAACCTCATAACTCATAGAACATGCTTTTGAGAGCCAAGATTTTGGCTAGGCATTGCTTAGAGAAAGCTTGGAGAGTATTGTGACAAGTCTTGGCTTCTCCACAACGTAGAGTGAGTACATATATTTGGAGGAGCAGGTGGTGTTGACTCCCTGATTTTCCAATTCTACAATTTCATTAATAGTTACTTTAATTGACTTTGGTCATGTTTATCAAATTATTCAATGATACCCAGTGAACACTGGTTCGTGTGGATGAATCTTGGTAGTCAAGTATAATGTTTGTATACCTTTCGCTGCATCATGAGGATCACCACTCCTGCAACGTCCATGAGAATGACTTTGTACTTTGGATTTGAAGGATAGTTTTCCACTCTAAACACAAAGTTTCCACTCGAGTCGAAAATAATACAACCATTGCAGTTGGAAACAAGAGATTCTTTCCACATTATGAGTGCTGTGGAAGATACATTAGAAATCTTATCATCTATCCGAGGATGCCTAGCGAATACTGGTTCATGTGGATGAATCTTAGTACTCATCACATGACGCTGCCTGATTTGCAGTAAAAGGAGAGAACTTGAGATAAGGGAAAACCTGGTAGAAATGGTGGTAGAGAATATCGTTATGAATTGAAACCAACTAATACCGATTTTCAATCCTATGGAAAACAATATTTCAATCATATAACACCAAAATTAATGACACAAGATGTCACAGGTGGCATGGCAGGGAAGTTCTTCTTAGAGGGAACTCCTTACGGCGTAAAAATCATAAAAATTAACTAAATTATAGCTTTATTTTAAATTATTATTAATATTATTATAACAAAAAAATTAATACATAAGTTAAACATATATACATTTTTAAAAACATGTAACAAGATTCTTAAGCTTGGAGATTCATCCCCACTTTACCATAGATATTTTTTAGCAGTAAATATGCTTTGTTACAATATCAAAACCACATTCGCAAAAAACATAACTTATTTCATGTAACACTTATTCATATGACAATTTTCTAAATTAATCAATTTAATCCAACTACGAAAAGAGCATGACTAATTTGGAGATAAATTTCAATATTTTATTTGTGAATGCTACTAAAAATATTCTAAAATATTCCATGAAGTTTAAATCCCTACCATCCTTCTAATAATTATTGTTGATTAAATTAAAATCTTGAAAGTCCTATTCTAAAATAAGCAAGTCTATTGACATAATTAAAATTCTAAAAGCCTTATTCCAAAATAGGCAAACCTATTATTATAAACAACCTATCGATATAATTATAAATAAATATAAATAATTAAAAAAAAACTCATTTAAAAAAATTAAAAATAATAATTATAGAAAATGCAATTACTTTAATTGTTTTTTAATATAAGAGGCTTTTATATAATAGGCTAAATCACAATTAGCGTGATATTTGTTCTCAGGTATGGAATTCATGCTCAATGATAAATAATACATTTTGATTAAAAAAGAGCGATAAATAATACATTTTAAATTTAACAATAAAAATACAAATTTTGTTAAAAGAAAGATACAATTTGGTGGGTTAATTAAAAGTATGAGTTAGCTATTTATGAGGATATTATTGGGCTTTACTTCTCTTCACTGGGTTCAGTTATCAAAACTAGAATGAATAGAATTGGTTAAAAAAATTCCATAATTTGCATTCCACCTGAAACCAAATTGAAAAAAAAAAAAACGAAACTTAATCAAAAGAAAGAGGGAGGTAATTATAATTCATTGTAGTATGAAATTGTCAAGTTATAACGCGTTGTCAAATAACATATAATATTGGGTTCTATCTAACATCACATTGAAAATATATATCATTGAATTTATATGTCATATTCATGATTTATATGAGGGATGGTGGGTTCTATTTATTATTAAAAAGATATATATTGTTGAATTTTATATTATTGAATTTTATAGGTTGTGTGCATCTTTCAGAGATGGTGTTAAATGTATTTTTAATGGTTATATATTAGATAAACTTAAGTGTTTATATATATATATATATATTTTGTGTAGATGTTTTATATAAGAGATGATGTTTAATATATTTTTAATTATGAGACAAGTGTTTCGGCGTAAATCACATGAAAGAGCATTTGCCGATGCGTTTCAAACCAACTAGTGTGGTTCATTGTCAGGACAAGTTGAAACGCGTCGACAAATGCTCTTTCATGTGATTTACGCCGAAACACTTGTCTCATAATACTTGATATGGTTCACAGAAGCCTAAACTCAACATATTTTTAATTGTTAAATGATAATTATAATTATAATTATATATATATGTTTGGGCAGATTCATATGAAGGGATCACATCTTGCTGACCAAATTAAGATTCACAAGAGATCATATCTTGCTAACCAAATTGGGATCAAGATTCACCTGAAGGGATCACATCTTGCTAGCCAAATTGGGATCAAGATTCACCTGAAGGGATCACATCTTGCTGGCCAAATTGGGATCAAGATTCACCTGAAGGGATCACATCTTGCTGACCAAATTGGGATCAAGATTCACCTGAAGGGATCACATCTTGCTGACCAAATTAATTAGATCCTAACCATGAGGGTGTCGAGGAGAATTGACCCTGTGACCTCCCACTGGCAAGGTGCTTTATCAATGAGACTTCGACCAATTGAGCTAACCCTTGGGGCTAAGTTTAAGTATATTATGAATAAGTTTTATCTATTTATGTTTAAAAGTTTATAAGTAAAATAATTTTTAGTCAATTAGATTTATTTTGGGTGGTTAGGAAAAATGATTGTTATCCTTGATTACATTAAAACTAGCCTAGGTCCATCTTAACTATGGATATACCAAGTGCTGAGAGGGATCAAATCTATTTTCACTCTAAAAGAGGTTTCTATCTCAAGATATTTGATCCCTCTAGGCGCTTGGTAGATCCAAAGTTAAGATGGATCTAGGGTGGTAAAAATAAATAAATAAATATCTTTAACAAAACTATGGAGTGTCAAAAACTAGAGTCTAAAAACTGCCAATAGTAAATTCACTATTTTACCTCAATTTTATTATTATTATTTTATTTTATGTAATTTGATAAATCAAAACGTTTACACAACAAGACAATACATGACATTACAACTTGTCTTCTCTACCAAATTAAAAAGTCTCCACAAATATATATCTATATATCTATATATATATATATATATATATATATATATATATATATATATATATATATATATATATATATATACTATTGTATTATATTCCGTAAATTAAATATGTTATTCTACATTCTTTTAATAAATGAAAATACATATATTTATTAATTATTAAAATCTTACACCTTTTCCAGGTAAAAACAAAGGGTTTACAATTTGCTTTAAACAACATTACTACTCTCACTATCTCAATCTTGAGGCAACATTATATCATTTTAATTTCTTATTTCTACTCTCACACTCACAACGTGAGGTGTCCATGCCGTAAAGTAATGAATATTAGGAAAGAAAAGAAACAACGTGTTTTTGAAGTAGATGTTGTCCTTTCCTTTACAATATCAATCATGCACTTGTTGCTTCATTTGCATACCAATATCTTTGTCACTCCAATCTTACTTCACATCTTCAACGTACATCTCATTCATCATCCCTTGCGCCACAATTATTAAGTATGCAAAATGTACCTGCATCGTAATATCAAGGATGAGTATTACATAATAACTTTATTATTATATTTTATAAATATTCATTAAATTATTATTAAACATATATTTAATTTAGGATTTTGTTGAGTATTATTATGAACATTAATAGATTTATAATTTTTCAATATAAAAATAAGTTGTAAATGAAATCTTCATAAATCTCTATTAAAAATCATAAATTAATTTGGTAAAAAAAAACTCATATTTCAAAAGTAATATACATGAGTCAATGATATATTATTATAATAACATGGAGCACAAGCTTAATAAAAAAACATTAATAAGTGACACAACTAACCATGGTAGCAGTTTTGTCATAGAGTTTTGTCATGGTTATTTTGGGGAGGCCCCATCTATAAACTATATGATTTGTATCACTCCGTTATATTGGTTCCCATTATCACCACGTGAATTTGAGGGTTTGGACCTCTCTAAAATGACTAAGGCTAGTATCAAAATTTCTTTTTCATTCAATGGATACGATAGGGGAGGTTAGGTATTCTTGTGATTGCAATGTACACACACTTATCTATTGACGCTATGATGAGGCCTATTGTCTTCCTTATGCGATTTGATGGAGTTAAATCAAGAAGGGATACACGACTCTCTACACATAGTAAAATGGGCACTATCCCAATTCTTTGTTCAACAAAATGAGGTATCCAACATAAGAGAAACACCTTAAATAACCACTCATACAACCAAATCAGAGTTCATAACACAAATGTTTTCATATGGTTAAAACCCTCTGAGAGGGAAATAGTCCACTGGCCTAGCCAACATGGTCATTTGATGCAATTTATTAAAGCAAAAGAAAATTTATATATATAAAATAGTTCCTCACAATTGATCATTATCAAAATGACCCTCCGTGCCCTTAAATAAATATCATGCAGAAATTAGGTGTTAAGCCATAGATCAATAGCCACTAGTATTAAGGAAAATGTGACAACACTTTTTTCTACCCCTCTTGTAAATGTCACTATAAATTATAATTTATGTAAATAATGTGGAAATGCAAATAATGAAAAGGCTAGAGGAGTGGAAACATATTCAAAGGTCTAAGGAGGAGTTGCTTGTGTTGAGTGTAAACCCAAGCCATTGCATTTATTTTACCACCTATCTCCATGATGAATTTATGGCCTTGCTAGTGCAAGCATTGAATTTATGTATGGGTCTCCTGAGTAAAGGAAAATCCCATACAATCCCTATTCTTATGGAGCGTGTTGGTGTGGTCAACACACAAGAGAACAGATGTAAAGAAAAAAATACTACCAGGTGACAATGTGCAGGAGAGTATGCAAGGACATACAATGTGATATGGCGACAAGATAGCTCACATAATAAAAATGCAACAAATGCTAAGTGAAAAGGAACGTAGAGTGTGAGAATGGTAGTGAACGAGGATTTACAAGGAAGAAATGGAATTTCCTAGCCAATGCTCTATGGTTGGGACAATGTTCCTAATGATTTATTGATGTTATTGGTGTTTGCTTGTGATTGGTTGGCTAGTGAAAGTTCAATGGAGAGTTGAATCACTTGGTGCTTTCCTTGGAGCTGATAAACCACTAGGGTGCTTCTTGAAGGTTGATAAACCACTATGTGCTTTCCTTGGGGCTAATAAATCTCTTATGTGCTTTCTCAGTAAGCTGATAAACCACCTCGGTAGTGCACTTGACTTCTACAATGCTTCTGTGGAAAACCCATCTAATAAACCACCTACATAGTGTATTCATTCTCCTGGAAATGACCTATACTTTACTGAGACATGGGTGAATCTAGTGATTATTTTTTATTGAGATAGAGGGTCACTGTGGTGCTCACTGTTGGAGGTAGTTGATAAACCACCTAGACAATGGAATCCTCTCCTTAATTATCTATTGACTTGTATCATGTGAATTCCCTTGATCAATTAACTCCTTAGGCTGTGAATTTGGCTCAGGGGTGGGCAGTTGCAAGAAAGATTGCAACGTAGATGGCCTATGGTTGGGTGAAGAGTTGAAGTCCCTCCCTCAGTTTCTAGTCAATAAAGTTATATAGATAAGTGTTTTTACTTATGTTTATGTTACACTATGAAAGAAGAATGCCATTGTTATGAGTTATGACAATGATTGTATCAACATTGTTAAAGGAGGGAATTTGATATTTCTATTTTTCTGTAATGAGATGGTATGTGTATATTTTCATGGCTATGAGGGCCTAGGAGGCATTCATGTTTTTTGATAGTTTCCCGAGTTACTAAGCTATTTACATGGTTATGCATGATTTCTTAAAGTGTTTAGTTCATTATAAGAAAATTACATTATTTGATGTGCTATGAATATCATGGACCTCTATAGATTAAAGAATGTTCACAGTCTATAGTTGGTGTTGCGTATGGCATGATATATCAATATATTTGATGGATTTTATTTGGGATCCATTATGTGATTTATTATGATGATGTTGTATTTGAATTTACAATGAAGTATTAGCTAAGGATCGAGCTTATTGTGTGGCATGATTGCAAGTCTAATTGATAGTTCCATTAAATGTGTTAGGGTCCTATAATATAGGAATCCCAGTCAACTTTGTCTTACTATCCATTTCGGGGTCATTTTGTAAAAAATAGCCTATGGTTTCATGAGTCTCATAGTGTAAGGGGTCCTTGTACAAAAGAGTCAATTTGGTCAAAGGGTCCTTGTAAATATTTATGTCAAAAAGGAGTCTATTAGCCTTAATTCGAATTTGTAAGGCCATGAAGGGTCCATGAGGGATCATGTCATGAGAGCTAGTCATCATAGGTCAGTTTTCTAAAGTCATGTCCATCATAAGAGTTGGTTTGAAGAGTCAGTTATTGGTTAAATGTGTCATGTCCTTTTCATTTTTGCAAAAAGTGACCCTCTCATCACATCCTTCACATCATCAAGTGGCCTATTATCATTCCAAAAGGAGGATTTGGGTGGTATGAAAGTTTCAAATTTGTTGTGAAGTCTCTCATTCTTACCCATTCGAAGTTGATACTACATATGAAGAAAATTTAAAGGCCGAAGAAGTCAGTTGCAGGCTTAGACATCGTTTTTTGCGCAAGTTGGAGTCAACTATATTGAAGGTCTGCGAGCATTGGAAAAATTACTTTAGGGGTTCTACACCATCACACTACCATTCCAAACATACCCATTTTCTCTATTTTCCCAGGAAAATTCTGCAACCATATCAACCATGAAGGTCTATTACACTCCGCTACACATCTTCTACAAAAGTAGACAATCAGTTATTTTCTTTGCAAATTCAAATTTTTGAACTTCTAGAAGAAATTTTGAGTAGTTGAAAAGGTGTCTAGTAGCATTAAATAAAATAATTCAAGTTGTTAAGAAAATATTCCTTTTAGTTAGTTTTTTTAAAATGTATTGATCAATAGTGAAACTTCTCCTATTTTTCAGTTAAGTAAGTAAGAATGAAATGTGTCTAGCTTGGTTTTGACTTCTATGAAGGGATTTAGACCACCTAGAGTGGCAATAGAAACTCCATATTGTATATAATGATGTAAAAACATTGTGAAAGGTTCTAGTTAGTGTGGAAAGGAAGTTAGTCTACATTTTTTGAAAATTTTGTATCATTTCCCAAGTGAAAAGTAGAAGCAAGTGTAGTTTTGACAAAGATTCTTGTGTCAGTACTTATTTGTATGTGTGTTTCTTTATGATCTGTTTATGTGTTTCCTTTTGATCTATTTATAATATATATTTCCATGGTGTAAACATTCTTCATGCCCAACTTGAAAAGAATATCTCAGAATTCACTTAGTGCTCTGTTTTAGATTAGCTAATCATATGTGTTTTCTTTTCTTCTATGGCAATATGAATTCATTAGTGTTTTGATGCTCAATTTGTCATCCTTCCTCATGCTCCACTCACCCATTCACTGCAATGAAATTTGATTTGATATCAATAAGTCTGCCTATCTTGCCTCTGTTCAAATTTCATCACATCCCTTTTTCACTTGGATCTAAAACAATGATCTGATATGGAGTAGCTTTAATTCCCTACACTTACCTTCAGACATCAAGCCTAAAACTACCCTTTGATCATCATAGCCAACCTAATATCTAGAAACTTTTAGTCATTTAGTTGATTAAGAGAAGAACACAATGAGAGAGCCCTCTCCAAGGCTAGTAGGGATGGATTATAGCCTAAAAGAGGTTGGAGGTTACCCCTGTGATCCTTTTTCAGCCTAGAGGATTATTATAGGGTGCTAACATAGTGGTGTCGTCATCACGGAACGAAAGGTTCCATCTTCTCTGGGAAAGATCATCAAAGTTTCAGATCTTGTTGCTAATGGTGGATAGTAATCAGACATATGAACGTTGAACCGTTCACCTGGTGACTCCAATAAGGTTTCAACCTGATCCAAAGACTCCACTGGCAGCAGGATTCAAAAATCAGGGTTTTACTAGCAATTATATTGGCTCAAGATGGATCATAGATCTACAAGGTATGACCCTATGCATCGTATTCATATTCTTGTCTTTCCAAACTACATGCCTTGTGTAGATTGGGAAACTTATTTACCAAAATTCTGAGATCAGAAAGGAGATGATGTCACTCTTCATTTAGTTAAGCTTCACATGCATGTGCGAAGACTTAAGGTTTAATTTCATGAGGACTACCTGATGAAGATGTTTATGGTATCCTTGGAGGGAAATGCACCATCATGGTATGAAAGCATGCCAAATATTTTCTTGTATTCTTTTAGAGATTTTCATGTTGTATTTTATGAGAGATATAAAGAAAATCATCCTTCCTTGTTGTTGCTCCAAGACTATTACATACATTTTGAAAACTTGATTGAGTGTTTGGAATTTTTTTATGAAGATGATCAATTTATAGATGATGAGATTATAGAAGCTTTTCATGAGAATCCTTTACAACATCAAGAGGAAATAAAAGATGTTGGTTGCCATGATATTAAGGTGGATTTCCAAAAAGAAGTAGTTTCTCCAAGGGCTGAAAATGAAGTAGATCAACATCTTGATGTAGATAGTTATGATCCATCTTCTGTGTTTGAAGAAAATTTGCAGCATTATTGTCAGATGCTAAGTCACCAAGAGAAAGAATAAGATAGACAATCAAATTTTTCATTAGCCCTTTTATTTCCTTCGTCTTTATTACAAGAAGAATATTTTCAAATTCTGAGTTCTGAAATTCAAAACACTGAGCTCACTTTAGATGAAGATGAAGGTGTTATCCATGAAAGAAGTAAGCTAAAAAATGACAGCTATACTCCACAATTACAAGAGGATAATGAAGAGTAGATTGTTTTAAACTCCTTAGATAGTGCAAAATCTATTAATGATTATACATACTTTGAAATGACATATTCATAATTTTTTAAAAGCCAATATGACACTCTTGTTTATATACATGAAGGGTCATTTGTAAACATTTATGTTATTCAAGATATGGTTGCCTCAATTGAAGATGTTCAAGAACACACTATTCCTTTCCCTGACGTACATGGCAAGACTGATGAACAAATTGCTATCATTTCTTTCGAAGATAGTCCTAAGTTTTTGAAAGAATGATTCCTTCCTCTTGCCGATTATCAAGTAAAGGTAACTAATCATGCTTTTGAAGATTTTTTTGTTGTTCTATTGGAATAATTAAGCGAAGGATATCTTTTATTTTTTCCAAGTCAACAAGAAGTAAACTTCCATGTTTTTCAAGATCCTGTGGCTAGTCTATTATAGTCATTCGAGAAGAAGAACGTTGTTGTATCTATGGATCATGAAGAGGTTTTCATTAGAAAGTTTGAGTTTCCATTTTCTGAGTCTTTCTTTATGCCTAGAGAAGTTGAGTGCAATCTTCAGTCAAGTAGATATTTACTTGATTGGCTACATTGGAAGGATAATTTCACTTGATTGTCTAGCTATATGCAACAAGTTAGAGTGAGTAGGTGTGTGAATAAGCTCATCCCTCCAAGCATATTTTTGAGTAGTGTGAATTTCCAACATTTTGTCTTGGCAGTTCGGTATTATTTGTAGAAATTTTGAATAATTTAACACATATTCAACAGAGCTTATCCTGATCATGTACTATTGCGGAAAACATACACAATACATAATCTCCTCTACGTTGATAATCAATATAGCAGTATCAATAACAATAAAACATCAAGAGCATTCACACATTAACACAGTATGTATCCCGGGGAAAGCATCTCGCTAAAAACCCCAACTATCTGTATATTAACGATTGAGTCATGTAACATTACACAGAATAATACTTCTCACAAGTATCTCCACCTCTTTTACACACAATACAGCTCAGATCTGATATCCAAATCTCTTCCATTGCTTGCCTGCCTCCACTGCTCAATACCTGCTCAAGAACTGATGAGAATGGCGCACCAAACTCGTTTTTCACCTGCAAAATAGTCACTCACACTTTGTTGGACGTGAGAACAAGCTATAATGTGGGAAAATAAGTGAGAAAACTCATTGGCATACTCAATCCCTTGATTGTGCAAGATCTGGTGCACAACTATAGTCACAACTGATAGCAATCTGATTCTCTACCACCTGTCCCTGTTGAACTGAACATGCACTGACATGCAACTGAGTTAACTGATGTATTCATTAGTTGTATTATGAGTTAATAACTTGTGAATTAATTAATAACTAATTCACCCAACCCATCTCTAGTCTATTTTCCAGTTAGACTAAATACAACCAGTTTAACAAAGCTAAACTAAACACAACTCCATCAACTCCACAATCAACTCCACCAAACTCAACTGATTGAGTTCTAACTGAAGTCATGCATGCAACAACTCAATTGACTCATAAGAAAAGTGTATTTCCTTCTGACAGCTGCATGTGCCACCTCTGTAGCTCAAACTGAAGTGCTCCAAGAGAATAAGATTAAGTTTATAGTCCAAATATTATTGTGAGATAATAATATTTGACTTTTCTATTTTTGACAGCCAGTCTAAAAATAGACTTTGATCACTCACACTTTCATCAAAAATAGAAGTCCATCTATTTTTTCCCAACTTGATCAATCATACATAAACAGCAACCTGCAATCCATAGACATGATCCATATGTCTAAAAATAGACATAGTCTAAAAATAGACTTACGCCAAAAATAGCCTGCGGGCCCACTTAGTGAAGGCGACTTTTTTCACTAAGCTCCATCATCTTGTTGCAATCTCAACACTCCCTCTCGACAAGATATGGATTATCAGCAACCCCTATCCTGCCTCGGTGGTACTCGAATTTGCTCCTGGTGAGAGCCTTCGTCAGAATATCAGCATCCTGATCCTCCGTTGGAATGTACGAAAGTAACATGATCCTCCGCTGAACACAATCTCTGATATGATGGTACCTGATGTCAATATGTTTAGATCTATCATGAAATACAGGATTAGCCGAGAGTTTAATGCAACTCTGGTTATCACAGTAAATCACAGTAGGATCCAAATGAGAACCGAACAAACCAACTAGGATCTTCCTCATCTGTATAGCCTCGCATGCAGCCAAACTTGCTCCCATATACTCGGCCTCCGCTGAACTGAGTGCCACGGATCTCTGTTTCCTACTGTACCAAGAAACTGTTGTCGATCCAATACTGAAGACCCCTCCTGATGTGCTCTTTCTATCTGTTGGGCTCCCTGCCCAATCTGCATCCGTGAAGCCACATAGCTTCACCTCATCCTCCTGTCTGTACCACAAACCATATCCCGGTGTGCCTCTCAAGTAGCGCAATACATGCTTTCCCGCCTTCCAGAAGAGCTTGGTAGGCTTAACCATAGCTTGTGAAAGTTGGTTAACTGCATAGCATATATCAGGTCGTGTATTGACCAAATACATCAGCGACCCCACCAACTGTCGATAAACAGTGGCATCCACTTCTTCTCCCGAAGTGGCATCCTACTTCCTCCAACCTCCAGGCAGAGGAGTATCAACAGGCTTGCAGCCATGCATGTTGAACTTCTCCAGTATCTCCCGAGCATACTTGCCCTGAGAAACAAACAGTCCACCACTGCGCTGCCATATTTCCAATCCCAGGAAATAGTGAAGGAGGCCCAAATCCTTCATCTCAAACTCTGTAGCAAGATCCTTCTTGCATGACAGTATCAACAGCTCATCACCCGTTAGAATCAAATCATCAACATACAGTACAATGATAAGCAACTTACCCTCCACCACAATCTGGTATAGGTTCGGATCCGCCTTGCTCTTGGAGAATCCAAGTCCTATGAAATAGTTGTCTATCTGTGTGTACCAAGCACGTGGTGCTTGCTTCAACCCATACAGTGCTCTCTTGAGCCTGCACACATGCGACTCACTGCTGAAGACTTCAAAGCCTTCGGGTTGCTCAATGTACACCTCCTCCTCAATGACTCCGTTGAGGAACGCAGTCTTCACATCCATCTGATGAATGTGCCATCCCATCTGCGCTGAGAGAGCAAAAATCGTCCGTATGGAAGAATACCTTGTGACAGGTGCAAAGGTCTCCTCATAATCGATCCCCTCAATCTGTGAAAAGCCTTGGGCAAAAAATCTTGCCATTAGCTGCCTGCTTAACTTTGTAGATCCATCTCGAACCCACCACTGATTTCCCTTCCGGTCTAGGAACAATCTCCCATGCACTGTTTCTGACAATAGAATCATACTCTTCCACCATGGCGTCTACCCATGCAGGATCCTCCACAGCTTCCTCGAAAGAGGATGGCTCAGTCACAACACACTTGCTCATAAGAGCCATCTATCCAGTGTACCGATCAGGTGACTGTCTCTGCCTGCGTTGGGTTGTAGGTGGTCCTACAACTTTCTCTGCATCTTGAGCCAGTCGCTCAGCTTCTGTCAAGCGCTTTCGCCCTCTGATGGTTGGCGCTGCATGAGTGGAATCGTCCACTCCATGAACCTCATCCTGTGGCTGATCCACATCCTGAAGCTCATCCTTAGGAACTAATAGCTCCTCATCTGCATGCAAGTGTAGCTCCCTCTCAAGCGAACACTTCATGGCTTTCTCCTCCTGAAATTTTATATCCCGTCGCACAACAATTTTACCACTGTCTGGAAAATACACACGATAGTTGTGGGGCGTATCAGTGTACCCCACAAATATCCCAACCTCTGTGGTCAGCTCCAACTTCTTCCTGGCATCCTTCGTCACATGCATGTAAACGTTAGCACCAAAAATCCTCAAATGAGAAAGATCAGGCTTCTTACCAGAATAAGTCTCCTCAGGTGTACTCATGCCAAGTATCCTATGAGGACAATGGTTCTGCACATAAACTGTTGTATTGCATGCTTCCGCCCACAAGTGAAGGGTAGGCCCTGATCATGCAACATTGCCCGTGCAGCACTCACAATCTTTCTGTTCTTCCGCTCAGCTACCCCGTTCTGATGTGGGTTATGGGGAGCTATGAGCTCTCTACGAATCCCTTTTGTCTTGCAGAAATCCTTGAACTCGTCCGAGATGTATTCACCACCATTATCGCTCCTAAGAGCCTTCACCTTCTTCCCCGACTCCTTCTCGACCAGTGCTTTGAATTCACAGAACTTTGAATATGTCTCGCTCTTCTTCTGCATGAAGAAGATCCAGCACTTACGAGAGAAATCATCAACAAAAATCACATAATACCTGTGTTTTGCTGTCGAAGCAACTGAGAAAGGTCCACACACGTCTGTGTGAATTCTCTCAAGGATCGTCGTGGCGCGACTATCCTTCTCGTGAAAGGTGGCTTTCACAAACTTCCCCAAAGTACATCCCTTGCACTGATCTGACTGTGCAAGTGTGCCTTTAGGAAGCCCTGTAGTGATCTGTTGTAGTATCTTCAAGGCTCCATGGTGAAGGTGACCCAATCTCCTGTGCCACAACTCGCCATCATCCCGACTCACCAATCCTTCTGCCTTGCCTGCCATTGTTGCGCATCCATCTACATGCAACTAATAAAGGTTCCTCACTCGAACCCCTATCTTCCAGGTCTCACCAGTTGTCTTGCTGTGCAGGAAGGCCTTTCCCTCGCTGAAAACAACATCATACCCTTTGTCTTCTAACATCACCACTGAGATGAGATTCTTCTTCAATCTTGGAACATGCATGACTTCCTTCAATACAAAGGGTTTACCAGACTCCCTCTCAAAGGAAATGGTACCGATACCGGTCGCACTATATCTACCATCATCGCCCATCTCGATGTGCACTCCAATATCTTTGTCCTCCATATCAGAGAACAAATCTCTATCTCCCGTCATGTGAAAAGACGCACCACTGTCCAAGAACCACACTGATCCCATCACACTTGAAACCAAGCATGCGATCAATGAAAAATCAAGCTCAAACTGTGAGGCTAGAGCCTCTCCTGCTGAAGATCCAACAGCCTGCTTGTTCTTCTTCTTCTGCGGACAATTTGTGGCATAGTGTCTGTGCTGGTGACAGTGAAAACACTTCACCTTGGACATATCCTGCTTCTTGCCTTTCGCACCGGAATGAGAAGCTTTCTTGTTCTTCCCTTTCTTTGCTTTGGAAACCAAAGTGCAATTCTCTTCATCAGATACCTTTGATGAAGATCCATTCTCACCTTTATTGTTTCTGAGTTTATCCTCGAGCGCCAGGTCGCTCTTGCTTTGGAATAACATTTGCAATCCGTTGAAAGACATTTCAACAACACTGCTGCAAATTTGATTTCCACCAGCTCCAAACTCAACCGCCTCCGATCTAGAATTCGTGAGAACACAATATTTCTTGTACAGAGATTGATTGTATGGGCATTCACCGGATATCTCACCTTCCAAAGGAAGGATGAATCCAGAGGCTACCTGGCCCGATTACAGACTCTGCCTGAAGAAATAGAATGTAAACACTTCTTGAATAGTAGATCTGATGATCAATCCTCGCTTGATATCCTGTAAAAATCTCTTCTACAAATCAAGCAGCTCCGATACCATGTAGAAATTTTGAATAATTTAACACATATTCAACAGAGATTATCCTGATCATGTACTATTGTGGAATACATACACAATACATAAGCTCCTCTACGTTGATCATCAATATAGCAGTATCAATAACAATAAAACATCAAGAGCATTCACACATTAACACAGTATGTATCCCGGGGAAAGCATCTCGCTAAAAACCCCAACTATCTGTATATTAATGATTGAGTCATGTAACATTACACAGCATAATACTTCTCACAAGTATCTCCACCTCTTTTACACACAATACAGCTCAGATCTGATCTCCAAATCTCTTCCACTGCTTGCCTGCCTCCACTGCTCAATACCTGCTCAAGAACTGATGAGAATGGCACACCAAACTCGTTTTTCACCTGCAAAATAGTCACTTACACTTTGTTGGATGTGAGCACAAGCTATAATGTGGGAAAATACGTGAGCAAACTCATTGGCATACTCAATCCCTTGATTGTGCAAGATCTGGTGCACAACTATAGTCACAACTGATAGCAATCTGATTCTCTACCACCTGTCCCTGTTGAACTGAACATGCACTGACATGCAACTGAGTTAACTGATGTATTCATTAGTTGTATTATGAGTTAATAACTTGTGAATTAATTAATAACTATTTCAGCCAACTCATCTCTAGTCTATTTGCCAGTTAGACTAAATACACCCAGTTTAACAAAGCTAAACTGAACACAACTCCATCAACTCCACAATCAACTCCACCAAACTCAACTGATTGAGTTCTAACTGAAGTCATGCATGCAACAACTCAACTGACTCATAATAAAAGCGTATGTCCTTCTGACAGCTGCATGTGCCACCTCTGTAGCTCAAACTGAAGTGCTCCAAGAGAATAAGATTAAGTTTATAGTCCAAATATTATTGTGAGATAATAATATTTGACTTTTCTATTTTTGACAGCCAGTCTAAAAATAGAATTTGATCACTCACACTGTGATCACTCACACTTTCATCAAAAATAGAAGTCCATCTATTTTTTCCCAACTTGATCAATCATCCATAAACAGCAACCTGCAATCCATAGACATGATCCATATGTCTAAAAATAGAATTGCGCCAAAAATAGCCTGCGGGCCCACTTAGTGAAGGCAACTCTTTTCACTAAGCTCCATCATCTTGTTGCAATTTCAACATCATTTTTCAGTACTGCAAGTGTGGGTGGATATCATCAAAATTTGAAGTTTGAAGTGAAGGCCCTAAGATTCTGGTAATCCAGGTGGATATTGGTGGACACCCACCAATTCCACTTGTACCCCCACTATTGTTTCTTTCAGTTTTTTAGTTTCTTTAATTGTAGCACAATTTACTATTTTTAGCAGTTTTTCGAGTCCTGAACTTCCGGACCCGTTTTGAGGCCCTAAACGACGTTTTTTGGGAAACTTGGGAGCAACATGGGTTCATAAACCCATGTTGCTCTTCCCATAGTTGTAGTCCTCGGATAGATCTTTCTAACGAGATATTGTGCATGTCAAACGGAGATCATATGCCTAAGTTACAACCCCGAGAAGTTGATGTACCAATTTACCCAAAACGGGGCCCATAGTTTGGCGCTTCATCTCCTAGGGTTAGGTTTTTGGATGTTTAGGGTTTTCCATTGTTTCTAAACAATAAATAGGCCTTTGAGCCTCATTGTAAGACAGTTCAAAGGCATGTAGCCACCACATCTCTTCTCAGAGATAAGCTACCATCGCCCTAGCTAGTTTATTTCCATTTATGTTTGTAAGCATATTTCGGTATTTTACAGTAATGAAATGAAGTATTATTTCTGCTACATCTCTGTATTTATGGTTATCTCTATAATTTGTTGTGTTCCTGTTTAAATCCAGATTAGTGGTATCAGAGCGGTCTGCTCTTTCTCTGTCTTTTTTTGCATGTTCCCAACGAGGTCGGGATATAAAGAAGAAGGGCTTGAACTGGTCGAACCTTTGCAAGACCAGCCTCGAAAATCCCAATGACCTCCCATGGCGGATGAAAAGAAAGACGAGGGGGAAGGGGATCCTATCAAAATCTTGCTTGAAGAGGCTCTTGAGCAACAAAGGAGCGCGGTGATGGACAACTTTGCCCAGATCCTTCAGTGGCTACCCAGGGGCGACACATCTACTTCCAACAAGTTAACTTTGACATTCCCATATTTGAGGGTCAGATAGATGCAGACGTTGTAGATAAATGGTTAAATTTGCTAGAAGATTATTTTCCATTCATGATTTTTCTAGCTAGGAAAATACTACTTTTGCTCTTTCAAAGCAGCCCCCCACGTCAAGGACTAGTTGGAAACCTACTGCGAGCAAAAGGATGAAAGTATGGCCTCACTGTTTTCAGCCACACCCACTTGGAATTCATTCCAGGCTACCATCAAGGAGAAATACTACCCTGTCGAAAGCTATGAGGATCAATACATAAAGTGGACCACACTACGGCAGGGAAGGGTCCAAGACATGCCGAAGTTTACCAATATTTTCGATACCCTTCGCACAAAGTTTGGTATCAAGGATTCAGAGCAGCATTTGGTACTCAAATACCGCGACTGTCTGCACAGGTACATCCATGACGAAATATAATTCCTGAACATCTCCTCGCTTAGCACGGCTTATCGATATGCCATCAAGATCGAGTAAAAGTTTAAACAGACGAAGCGAGACTTTGGATCTGCGAATCCGAAGCAAGGGAAAGGTGTCCCCAAACCGCAGAACAAAGGACAAAGCCAAGGCGGGGTGGCCCAAGACAACCTTCCAAATTTACAAGCAAAGAAAAGCGCCGCAAAGCCGAAAAAGGACACAGGAAAATGGTGTGAGTTCCATAAGAGCTCCACTCACAACATAAGTGAGTGTCAAGCCAAGCAATCACTGGTGGCTGAACTAAATGTTTTAGAATTAGATGCATGTTCCAACTCTAAGTTAGAACCCAACAAGGGGGATGACAAAGGGAAGAAGATTATCATGTGGAGCCCAACGCCACCGTTTCCACCATGAAGATCCAGAAGGAGGAACCCGAAGATCCAGAGGAGGAGGAGCGCCTCTTCCACTCCCAGATGTGGGTAAAGGGCTCCCTGCTACAGTTCATTGTCGAGAGCAGAAGCCAAAAGAACCTCATTTCGGCAAAGGTCGTGAAGCAGTTGGGCTTACCGACCACAACACATCCACAACCATACACCATCAGGTGGGTTCACCAAGGACGGGATCTTCGTGTGAGCCAACAGTGTCGCCTTCCATACAACATCAAGCCCTTCACGGATGAGGTATTGTGTGATGTTGCTCCCGTTGGTGTTTGTGATGTATTATTAGGCTATCCATACTTGTGGAAGCGACATGTTATGTATGAATCAAGACCTCGTGTTGTTATTGTTACTTTGGGAAATAAGTTGTACAGGATACCGGAGGTAGCACCACCTACCACCATCTCTTTGGTTACTGCAAAACAATACAGTAAGCTCATTTCAAAAACCGGGAAATTTGTTTTCCTAATGATATGCCCTCAAGGAAAGAAGAATATGGTGGCCACGACCTCTAGACAGGGCCCCTCTGCACGACAACTTTAGATGGACAAGGTCGTGGAGGAGTATGAGGACATCTTCACCTCCCCTATAGGGGTTCCTCTGCACTGTCAGGTCAAGCACTCCATCGATCTAACCCCAGGTGCGTCGCTGCCCAATGGACCAATCTATCAGCGCTCCATTATGGAGAACGATGAATCAAGAGGCAAATTTAGGAGCTACTGCAGAAAGGTCACATCCGTCCGAGTTCATCGCCCTGTGGGAGCCCAATCGTGTTGGTACAAAAGAAGGATGGGACTTTGAGACTCTATATTGACTATCGGGTGCATAACAAGATCAATGTCCATAATAGGTACCCGATCCCATGGATTGATGACTTCCTGGACCAACTGAAGGGGGAAAAATATTTCAGCAAGATCGATTTGAAGTCAAGATATCACCAAGTACCAATTGAACCCTCTGATGTGTGGAAGACTGCCTTCAAAGCTAAGGAGGGCCTTTTCAAATGGTTGGTTAAGCCTTTGGGGTTGATGAATGCTCCTGCAACCTTCATGAGGCTAATGCATGACATCTTGCGGCCATTCACCAACTCATTTGTAGTGGTATACTTGGATGACATCTTGATCTTCAGCCAGAGTTGGGAAGAGCACCTCCGCCACATCTGACAGGTTCTCCAAGCACTGTGGAAACACAAGTTATGTGCCAATTTGGAGCAATGCACTTTTGGAATGACCAAGGTTCAGTATTTGGGATACATTATTGATGAACATGGAGTGCATGTGGATCCAACCAAGATCCAAGTCATTCGGGATTGGCCATATCCAACCACTCTGATAGATCTCCGTAGCTTTCTGGGTCTTGCCAACTTCTACCGTAGGTTCGTGTTGGGATTTTCTCATATCACTTGGCCCTTGAGTCAAGTCACCAAGGGACGAGCGAAAGCAAAATTATTTTGGTATGAATCTCAACAGAAGGCATTTACAGAGTTGAAACATCGCCTCTACTCGGCACTAGTGCTCGCATTACCAGACTTGCAACAACCATTTGAGGTCGAGACAAATGCCTCTGACTATGCTATTGGAGCAGTCCTTACTCAACACAGGCATCTAGTGGCATATCACAGTGAGACACTGTTAGACACAGTCCAGAAGTATCCCACTTATTACAAAGAGATGTATTCCATTGTGCAGGCCTGCCGACAATGGAAGCATTACATTTTGGGGAAGGAAACGGTCGTCCACACAGACCACCGACCCCTACAGTTCACATAGACCCAAGGGAAATTGCAGAATTATTGCCATCAGAAGTGGTCCACATACCTGCAACATTTTCATCTGAATATCAACTATAAGAAAGGTAGCACCAATAATGTTGCAGATTGCCTTAGTCGACCACCGATCATGGCGTTAACCACCATGCTCAACTCTTATGGGCATGATACTTTTGATTGGCCACTTCTCTACAAAAGCGACCCAGAATTTGGCCACACATACCAGACACTCTTGGAGGGTCAGCATGTTCCAGATTTTCACCTCCAAGATGCTCTGTTATGCCACCTAGGTCACCTTTGTGTTCCTTCAAGTGAGCGTGCCAAGATGACTTCGGAAGCACACTACAGTCGCGTTGCTGGGCATTTCGGGGTCAAGAAAATGGTGGCAATACTACAAAAGTATTTCTATTGGCCGAATCTTTGACAGGATGTCGGGAAGTACATCAAATCATGCACTACCTGCACCATTACCAAACCAACCATCAAGAAGCAAGGCCTCTATACTTTGCTACCTACCCCTAGTCGACCTTGGGAATCCATCTCCATGGACTTCATGTCGGGCCTTCCTTCTACTAAGCATGGAAACGATTGTGTTTTTATGGTCGTCGACAAGTTCTCGAAGATGGCCATTATGGCAGCTTGCAAGAAGAATATCACAGCAGAAGCCACTACTAAACTCTTCTTTGAATGAGTGTGGGTACACTTTGGGATCCTCCAGTCTATCATCTCAGATCGAGACAGTATGTTCCTCAGTACATTTTGGTCCAGTCTCTGGTCGATGTTGGACACCAAACTCACTAAGTCCACAACCTTCCATCCCCAAACTGATGGCTAGACAGAGGTTGTCAACAGGATGATCATACACATTCTGCGCATGTACAACTCAAAGCATCCACGCACATGGGATGAGAGCCTCCCCTATGTTCAACACAACTATAACCGATCTCTCCACAGCTCGACTGGCCACAACCCTTTTCAGGTGGGCTTGGGATTCCAGCCACTATGTCCCATTGATGTGGCCATGCCATTTGCAGCTACTCGGACAGATTCAGCTCATGTCAAGTCCAAAACAGATAAGGCAAACAAATTCATTGAGCACATCCAATTTATTTTCCAGTAGGTCCACAACATTCTAGAGAAATCAAATGGCAAGTATAAGCAGCGACATGATCAACATCGGGTGCCACACAAGTTTCAGGTGGGTGAAAAAGTCTAGTTGCATTTGTAAAAGGAACGCCTTACCGGAGCCTATCGAAAACTCAGACCACTCTGATATGGTCCTTACACCATTACCAAGGCTATGGGAGACAATTCATTTGACCTCAGCATTACCCCATTCCTTGGTCTGCACCCAGTGTTCAATGTGGACCGCCTTCGGCCATACTTTCCACCATTACTAGACACATCCGACATTGCAGAACAACTCACACCCACAAAGTTAAATCCATATTGCATGGAACAAGCTACAACTTATCGGATCATGGACACATAGATCAAGAACACTCACCAGCAGAAGATCCAACTGTATTGAGTTGTCAAAGCAGGCCAACTCCTTCACCAGCGCAAGTGGCTCACCAAGGACCAAGTTCCGCAGAAGTTTCCTCATCTCATGGAAGAACTCAACGCAACAGGGATCATTTCTTCCTAAGGGGGGAGGAATGATCCAGGTGGATATTGGTGGCCACCTGCCAATTCCACTTGGACCCCCACTATTGTTTCTTTCAGTTTTTCAGTTTCCTTAATTGTAGCATAGTTTACTATTTTTAGTAGTTTTTCGGGTCTTGAACTTCTGGAGCTGTTTTGAGGCCCTAAACAATGTTTTTTTGGGAAAATTGGGTCCTCGGATAGATATTTCCAATGAGGTATTTTGCGCGTCAAACGGAGATCATATGCCAAAGTTACAACCCCGGGAAGTTGATGTACCAATTTACCCAAAACGGGGCCCATAGTTTGGCGCTTCATCTCCTAGGGTTAGGTTTTTGGATGTTTATGGTTTTCATTTCTCAACAATAAATAGGCCTTCAAGCCTCATTGTAAGATAGTTCAGAGGCATGTAGCTACCACATCTCTTCTCAGAGAAGACCTACCATCGCCCTAGCTAGTTTATTTCCATTTATGTTTGTAAGCATATTTCAATATTTTACAGTAATGAAATGAAGTATTATTTCTGCTGCATCTCTATATTTATGGTTATCTCCGTAATTTTTTTCATTCCTGTTTAAATATGGATCATCTGATGATCTACTTCTATATGTAACGTAAAAAAACAAATTAGTCATATCCCGTTAGAGTCATTTTGAGTTGGAATCCATTGCCCAATGGTTCAAGGTACTAGTTTGTTGGGTTCTTGGCACCTCACAGGGAGGATGCCATCCCCATTAGAGCCAATGTTAGGGTCCTATAATATAGGAATCCCAGTCAAATTTTTATTAATATCCATTTGGGGTTATTTTTGTAAAAATTAGCCTATGGTTTCATGAGTCTCATAGGCAAAGGGGTCCTTGTACAAAAGATTTAGTTTGGTCAAAGGGTCCTTGTAAATATTTGTGTCAAAAAGGAGTATATTAGCCTTAATTCGAATTTTTAAGGCCATGAAGGGTCCATTAGGGGTCATGTCATGAGATATGGTCATCATAGGTCAATTTGTTGAATTCATGTCCATCATAAGAGTTAGTTTGAAGAGTCAGTTATTGGTTGAATGTGTCATGTCTTTTTCATTATTGAAAAAAATGCCCCTCTCATCATATCCTTCACATCATCAAGTGGCCTATTATCATTCCAAAAGGAGGCATTGGTTGGTATGAAATTTTGAAATTTGTTGTGAATTCTCTCATTCTTACCCCATTCGAAGCTGATACTAGCTCTAAAGCAACTTTAAAGGTCGAAGAAGTGAGTTGCAGGCTCAGAGAGAGTCTACCGCACAAGTTGGAGTCAAATAAATTGAAGGTATGCAAGCATTGGAAAAACTACTTTAGGGGTTCTACACCATCACACTTCCATTCCAAACATATCCATTTTCTCTATTTTTCCAAGAAAGTTTTGCAACGATATCAACCATGAAGGTCTGCTACACTCCACTACGCATTTGTTGCACACATAGACAATCAGCTATTTTCTTTGCAAATTAAAATTTTTGAACTTCTAGAAGAAATTTTGAGTAGTTGAATAGGTGTCTAGAGCATTAAATCACATAATTCAAGTTGTTAAGCAAATATTCCTTTTAGTGAGTGTTTTGAAAATTTATTGGTCAATAGTGAAACTGCTCCTATTTTTCTGTTAAGTAAGTAAGAATGCAATGTATCTAGCTTATTTTTGACTTCTATGAAGGGATTTCAACCACCTAGAGTGGCAATGGAAACTCCATATTGTATATCATGGTTCACCATTTGCCAACTCAGTCAAACACAACAAAAGTTCAGCTTGATCACAGTGTTTCAAAATCAGGAAGGGTAGTTTAGCTCGCGAGTTGAGATTTTCAGAGTACAATTTTCATCTTTGGTGTTGCTCTGTTGCCAACAAACTTGGACAGTACTCCAGCGGAGTCATGGAGGAACACACACATTGCTCCACTACCAGCGAGTGTGGTCAATACCCCGGTGGAGTTTCATGCTTCGCCTCTCTGTACAGGAAGCCTTTCTCTTCTTTCGCCTTTGTATTTTTTAAAAGGATTGTGCATAGACACTTATTTATTTTTGGGGCGAAAGAGGGATCCCGACTTATTGAGAGCAGAAGAAGTTGTTACTTCAGAGAAGCATGTAAGACCTCTGACATAGGTTTGCTCGTTTAGATTTTCCCCTTCTCTGTTTCTACTAGTTGGATGAGCTTGAACACACTGAACATAAGGCTAAGTACATGCATGGGGCTTCCCAGTGTAGATACAGGTTCATGATTGGACCAAAACTTCCCTTGCAGACGACTCGTATTTTCCAACAAGACTTCATTGGCCACAGGGTATAACCAAGCACAGAGAAGATAGACACAAGACTGGCCAAGTGTTGCAATGTCACAAGTCTCTTCATATCTCAGCCACATACTCATTCAAAAGCCAAAACTTAGTAGATGGAAGCACATATTTCTGGAAAACAAAAATAGCAAGGTATTAAGCAACTCAAACAAATGAAAACAAAAATAGTAAGCGAAGCGAACGAAATGAAAACAAAGATAGTAAGCAAGGCAAACAAAATTAAAACAACAAGCAGCAAGAAGACTATGTACATGGCATAGCGTGTGACCTGGCCTACTAGAAGTAATGCTTGAGATCTTGGTCGTTAACTGGAAGGTTGTCAATCCTCCCTTCAAGTGATTACAGACGGTATGTGTGTGGACCAAGCTTCTCATGGACTGTGCGTGGACCAATCCACAGGGACTCAAACTTCATATGATTGCCTTTGTCTTCATGGGACTGATCCCATTTCAGAACCAAGTCACCAACATCAAAGTTAGATTTCCCAGCAGACTTCTTATCGAACCATCTCTTGATACGGTTCTGGCGGAGTGTAAATTTTTCTTTTGCTTTCATCCTTTCTTCCTGAAGCTTGTGGAGTGTGTCCATCCTACATTGAACTAGCTGGCAAGGCTTGCTTTGGGATTCTTTGGATAGCTGAAGTGCAGGCAAGTAGATATTAGGTGGAAGGATGGCTTATTTACCATAGACCAGGAAGTACGGTGAGGTATTCATAGAGGGTTTGGGTGTTACGCGGTCAACCCATAGTGCATTCGTCAGAGCGGTATGCCAATTGCGATGCTAAGGAAAAATGGTCTTTTTTATTATGTGGATGAGGTTTTATTCGTGGATTCTTCTAAATTGTTTCCTTGCAGGTAGTATTTGGATGAGTTTTTTAGTACAATACTATTTTGTAATGCAAAATCGTAAAGCCTTAAAGATGAAAAGTACATTTCATTATCAAAAATAAGTGATACCGAAACATCGAAGCATGAGATGATGTTCTATTGGAGGAAGCTGATGACCTCCTGGTTGTTCACTTGTTTGAGTGGAACTGCTTCAATCCACTGCGTGAAGTAATCATTTGTTGTTAGAATGTAGCAGTGTTTCTTTTATGAATGTGGGAAAATCTCCTCAATGATATCTAGGCCCCATTGTTGGAATGGTTCAATCACTATAATAGGGTGCAATGGGGCTATTGACCTATTTGTTTTGTCGGTGCATCGTTGACATACTGGGCACTTTCAGGCATAAGTGTGTGCATCCTTGAATAATGTGGAATGTAGAAACTGAATCGCATAACTTTGTGTGCAGTGGTGTTCCCTGCAAAGTGACCCCTGACGGGTCTGTCATGCATATCTTATAACACCTTATCTGATTCATGTGCCTTTAGGCACCTGAACAAAACTTCGTTGTTGTGCTTCCTGTAAAGCACTTCGTGCACCGACTGATATGTTAAATCTTTGATACACAATGCCCTCTTTTATATGATGGAAAAGTGAGAGGGTACGGTGCCATGCTCAAGGTACTGGCACACATCTACATACCAAGAGGTTCCATCTTCAGTGGGTGTTGCTCGCATTATGTCATACATCTCAACTTCCTTCTCCTAGCCGGCGAGTTCTTCTTCACTCTCCAGTGCGTGTACTGCTTCAACTGCAAGTCTGCAGAGCCCATGTCCTTTGATCATGTGAACTAGCTTGATTTCAATATCATAGTCTCGCAATCCTGTCATCCATTTCGCACGCCATCCACCCAGTTCTTGTTGTACAAGCAGTGTGTGGATTGCTGGGTGAGGGACGTAGACTATACAGTGGTTCTTCAGCAAGTAGGGCCTGAAGTTTTTCACCGCCTTGTAAACTGCATATGCTTGCTTGTCAAGAGTGGGGTAGTTGAGTTCTAGTCCTTGCATGCTTGCGCTCATGAAGGAGATGTGATGTTCATCGTTCATCTCGTCCTTCTGAGTGAGTACTGCAGCGAGCGAATTATTGGAGGTGAAGGTGTATAACAGGAAATCCTTCTTGAAGTTTGGGCTGTAGAGTGCAGGCGCTTCTACAATAGCCTTCGTGATACTAGTGAATACATACTTTTCCATATAAGTGCCCTAGCTGTAGACTACGTCTTTCTTGATCATGTCTTGCATGGGCTTGACTATCTGCGCATAATTCGAGATGAACTTCTGAAGGAAGTTTATCTTTCCCAAGAAGGACTGCATGGCTTTCTTGTTGGCTAGGTGAGGGATCTATGTAATAGTCTGGACCCGGTCCAGATCCACCTTGATCCCTCTTTTGGAAACAATGTGTCTGAGAAGGTTCCTCTTAGACACTACAAATACGCTCTTTTTTGGATTCAAGGAAATCTTGTATTTCTGGCATCGCTCAAAAATTTTCTTCAGATGGCGTATGTGGTCCTCACGTCTTCTTGAGAACACAGTCACATCATCGAGGTATACCACTACGCTCTATTTGATGAGTCTGCGAAAAGTTATTTCCATGGCGCGATGAAAGGTTGCGCCTGCATTCATAAGCCCAAATGGCTTTCGTTTGTAAGCGAACATACCCCACTTGGTACGGAAGGTAGTCTTAAGTCTGTCAGGTTCTGCTACTAGAACCTGATTGTATCTTGAAAAACCGTCAAGTAGGGAAAACATCTGTGCCCCAGATACTGTTTGCAGAATGTGGTCCATGGATGACACAGGGTAGTTTTCTTTTTCCGAGGCATGGTTCATGTTCTGTAAATAAACACACAAGCAGATTATCCCGGACTTCTTGCATACAGGAAAAAGATTTGAAACCCACGTGGAATGACAAACTTTGTACATGATCCATGCATCCAACAGCTTGGTGAGCTCTTTCTGTATGAGGGGTTCAAGTGACGGATGTACTTTTCTCAGCTTCTGCTGATATGGCTTGACCCCTTCTTTGATTGGAATGATGTGTTGGATTATATGTGTGTCATAAGTTTTCAGATCATCGTATGTCCATGCGAACACATCTCAGTATTGTTTGAATAAATAGACAAAGGATTTCCGCTCTTGCTGCATGCAACATGTGCCGAGATTGATGAAATTCAGATCTTGTTTTGTTCCCAAGTTGATCAGTTGGTGCATTATGGTGGAGCTATGGGATTTTTTGTTCCTTGGCCCCTGAAAACATTCTTGCAAGTCATAAATATTTTCCAAAGATGCCACACCCTTCATGACAAGGTGGAATTTCCTGTTACCAGCTTCTGCTTGCAGAGATCGCTTGTGCTCGTCATCATCTATTGTTGCATCTTTGAAGACGTCATCATTGGCCATGAAATGCAGTATCTATTGATCATCATTAAACACCCGTAAGTTAGTTATGTTACCTGGGATAGATGGTTTGTACAAAATTTCAATAGTAAATATATCCCTAATCATCGGAATTCTTGAAGTTGCATTTGTCAAAGCATTGGTAGTTGCATTACGCGTATGTGGTACAACAATGATGTTGAATGCTTGGAACTTAGAGATCAGCCGCCATACCTCTTGCTGGTAACTTTTGAGATGCGATGACAAGCAATGAATGGTGTTACGTACCTGTCATACCACTATCTCTGAATCACCTACCACTTTGAGCATGACCACGTTGAGGCTAATGGCTTTCTGCAAACCCAACACGAGTGCTTCATACTCGGCAACGTTGTTTGTGCACTCAAACTCCAAGCGACTTGAAACGAGATGCTTCTTGTTGTATGGGTCGATCAAGACACTTCCAGCTCCTGAGCCATCTTGTGTCTTTGATTTGTCAAAGTACATGGTCCACAACTTGTCTGTACACGGACCGTTCGACATGCTTGTACTACTACTACTATTGTTGCTACTACTATTGTTAGTATTGGTACAATGTACTGTACATGTTTCATTACCATCAACTGGGCAAGGAAGGAGACCCAACTATGTGTCTAGTGGGGTTGGAGCTGGCTGTACAAGATAACACCCCAACGTTGTTTCCAGGAAGTCGTTTCCAAACATAAGTTCTAGGAAGGCCAATGGTTCGTTCTCGCCATTGATGGGAGTGACATTGTGCCTCATACACCTCTCGGATAACCCCCATTTTTGGTTGTTTTTTCCCTTGTATGGAAGCCACATTTGCAGCCAATCCATAGCAAAATATCTGTTCAACTTGTTGGACCAGTCTCTGCTAACTAGTAAACCATATGCTTCCAGTATGTCCAAAATAACTATGTTGATGCATTTTTGGACTCGACTGTCATGAGATATTCGGATGATCACATCCCAAAGTTCACCAATGGCTGGTACAGATGTTTAATCAATTTGGATGATTTGCGCAGATGTCTTGCTCCATTGTGCATTGATCCTTTTCGCAATGGATAGCGACATGACGTTGGCTACTACGCCATAATCAACCAAGAAGTTGTGAACATTATAGTTGAAAACTTCAAACGAGAGCAGGAATGGAGGGCATCCCGAGTTTTCTTCTTCCATCCAGAGTGTGTTTAGCACAATGGAAAGTGATCCGAGAGGTGTGCTAACTCCCTTGCTGGTAAAGTTTGTGTTGTCTATTGTTGTTTGTCCAAATGCACGCAACAGGATGTCTCGTTGACTCTAGATCTTAGCGAACTCAAACAAACTGATGTTTGCGCGAGTTTTCTTCATGTCATCTATAATGTTGTAGTCTAGAGGTGGTAGACTCACTGAGGTGTCCAGGGTAAGACTGATGTTCGTGTTGTCCGACAGAGTGTTCTTCAGTTTGCTGCTCATGGACGTACTCTTATCTGTCGTTATCTTCCTAGACTTGTTCTTGTTTTCTGCTTTGGGACGGCTGGTGGATCAACCTTCCTCATCAACAGTCGCATATTTTCTTGTGCTTCCCCAAGTGTAAGGGGATCCCCTTTACTCCTCATATTGTAGCGTCATTTTGCTTTGGGGGTTGTCTCTCGGTGTTCACCTTCAATGCTGCTTGCGAGCACTGATACATGTTCACCACATGCCCAGAATTTGATGCTTCATCAGGTGCAACACCTTCTTCATTATCTGTGTCTTCCAGTTGCTCTTGCATATTGTTTTCCATGTCAAATGTATGATTCCATATAGATCTTGTGACTCGCTTCCAGTCTGAACAAGAGTTCTCTGGGTGATGTTCCTCATGGAATGAACATAATTTAGAATTTACGCATTGATTGAGGTGGAACATAGAGCTTTACGCATTTCTTATAGGGTACGTTGCCTGATGACATGCTTCCTTCTCTCTATCTGGGTGGATGGTTGCTTGCAGATGTGTCTGTTTTCTATTGTTTAAGCTCGAGCACTTCTGTTGTCAAGTTCTTAATGAGGTGAGTGAGGTTTTCAATATCATTCGCTTCCTTATCTCTACCTTTGCTCGCCATTGCCTGGGAATTTTTGCTCACGTCTTTGGAGTCCTTTGTTGGTTCATCATCCTTGATGATTCCAATCATGCATAGGTTTTTCTCAACAACAATAGCCTCTTCACAGTTTTCCAATTGAGTTGGTTTCTCACCTCGCTTGACGAACTGCCCAATGCTAGTCAGCAGTGCAGATATGTAGTAATCAATAGTGATGGAGTCATGAGGTTTGTTGTTCGCTGCAAACTTGTTCAATATGCGCGTAAACCTCTAACTGAATTCTTTTACCTTTTCTTTCCCCTCCATCATCAAGCTTTCCAATTCTTTGAGTAACATGGTTGGGGTCTTGTCATTAGTAAAATTTTCAAGAAACATGCATTTGAACGCACCCCAGTTCTGTATGGAGTTGGCTAGAAGGATGTGATACCATGCAGCCGCACAATCGTCCAAGGTACATGGAAACAATCTACATGATTCGTCGTCATACTGTACCTCAAGGGTCTGTAGCTGCAGGTAGAAGTTGTCCAAATGATATTCTGCCTTCACTGTGTTTTCAGGGTTGAACTTGATGTTCATTCTCTTCGCTCACTTTGGCATCTTGTGCAAAGCACCCAGGAGAGCCAATGGTCCCTGAGTCATCCATTCCAAATTTTGGCTAGCCATCTCTTCTTCTTCTTCATCCTCCTCCTCTCCTTCAGAATACGATGGTTCTGGATCTGAGTCTATTGGTTCGTCTTTGCCTCCGCCTCCTCTGTTGCCTTCCCCTTAGCCTCCTATACTGGATTCAGATACCAAGATCAGAAGGGTGTCTCGTTCCCCTTGTCGGAAGGCCAAAGGTTCCTCTCTGTCTTCAATAGCTTCTGCCAGACCTTCAAGTGTGGCAAGAACTGCTTCTTCCACTAACGATACAACAACTCTTGTGGAGTGGATTTTGGCTTCCTTGATGTGTATGGAAGATGTTGTATGCCTGGGATTAATCTAACTGCTTTCATGAACTTGCGAGTGATGGGACAGATGGAGCGAAGGTGATGATATGGAATTTCATGTTTAGTCCTAGGAGGTGAGAAGTAACCAACTGCAGAGTCGCGCATGGTTGAGAGGGAGTGCGATTTATTGCCTTGACCAGATGGTTGATAAGTGAGTGTGAGAGGACATTCAACCATAAAAAACTACCTACCTTCCTTCTAGAGCCTGAAATGTTGATGGTGTTAGACCAACCAACATTCAGGGGATCACCCTGGTATGAAGTCCCAACTAGACCTCACACCGTTTGGTGTGGGAGTCCCATCCAGTATGATGGCTCGGTTGCCATTATCTTAAAGATTTTCCTTAGCTCTTACTTGTCAGCAGAGGAGAGTGGTCTCCTTTGTCTTCGAGTAGTGAGGTTCGCATGCCTAGTGATTGCTAGTGTTAATTGTGTCAATGGTTCTTTCACTGTAGAGGGAGAGGGTGGGATTGAGTCCCGAGTCGGATGGGAGGAAGCCTTGACTATGTTAGGAACACACAACACAACAGGACATGCACAACTTTCGGAAGAGCAGTGCACAAAGATGCAGCAGCCACAACACACAACAGAGGAGCCCGCGCAAGTGTGACGGTTGTTATAGCAAGTTTACGTGAAAGGTTTGTCTGATGTCCTGGGAGGTAACCAACAATGGTAGGACAACGTTAACAACTCATACAACACATTTTCATTAATAAATAATCATTACAAAAATTGAATGAGTTAAAGTGTTAAACACAGGTTAAAGAAACATGCATTACAAGTGTTCAAGATCAATCTTACAATAGTTACAATACATGTGTGAAAATGTGTTGGCCTGTTAGCAGGATTCCGAATTAAGTGAAAGTTCCAAGACACATCATTACACCATACATCACTAACCCCGTGGGTAGGGCATTGGAGCCACTACTTACTCCTCGAAGAAAATATTACAGACTCTCAAGGCTATGTGTGAGGAGCCGAGGTGAAAAGTCCTTTGCATGTACAAATGAGGGGGTATTGATAGCCAAGGGTGAAACTCGCCCTTGTGGTTGTTCAACTTCTCTCATGACTATTTGACTTCCATGAACTTTTGACTTTACATGACTCTTCATATGACAAGTGGGTCTCTTGGACTTCCACGTTACGTTACATTGAATGACAATATGGCCCACAGTAGAGATGTGGACTATTAGCTCTGCTACAATTTTCAGTTCTTAAAGGTTAAATGCAGGCTTGGTGGCTGGTTTGTGCTGAGAAAGCAGCGCGCAACAGTCTTTTCACCTTCCTCTCATTCGGTTTCCTTACACTCTCTTAACCTATCGTTGCTTCTATTTTCCTCTAAAATCCTTCCTAAACCTATATCACCTGTCACTCCCGCCTATTCTCTTGTATTCCATTGCCCCTATTTTCCTTCGTTTTGCTCTAAATCTTCTCCATAAACCCCAAAATCCATCGGAGCCCCGTTTCAGTTTAGCCCCAGGCGCTTATAATGTTGAACCCATTTAACCCAATCATATGACCCACGCCATTTTAGCCCTCTGTCACTTTTGAAATCGCGACCATTAATTGTCCGGATCCAACTGTCCCTGTTTCCCCAACCCACACGTTAAACCTCTCGCTCCTTTCTTTTCATCTGACCGTCCATCAGAGATCCGATGATAGTCGCAAGCCCTCCTCCCGCAAGCCGCGAACGCGTTAGCTTGCAGGGGCGGCGGTTTCGGGCTACCACGCAGCACCTTTTTGTTGGATTGCGGCCCGTTATACCTAAACCGCCGAGCCCCGGAAGGCAGTGCGGGGAATACTGCCCGCCTCCCAATACCATTTTCCAACGCGATAATGTTCGTGCATCTTCTGTATGCGATCGCCATCTGATCATCCCTGCCCATGATCCGATGGCCCAAATTCATTCACCTGCAATTTCTCCCGATGTGATCGTAGCCGTTGATCTATATGATCTAACGACTCACGATGCCCTCCTCGCTCCCCTGTCTTCTGATAGCCTCCATACTCCGATCTCCACCGTCCGATGGTTTAATCTAACGGCTAGTGTTTATTTACCTTCTGCTCATGCTTCCACCATGTTTTTTTTACTGTCTGGAGCTCCTGATGGACAGCAATGATCACTTACCTGTACCCGGCATTTAATCTGCAACTAAACACATTTAAAGAAGAGCATGGCCGAGGACAAACAAGACGACCTCGAGCAGTGAAGAGCATTTATCAGGCATGGAGTTTGATCCATAATTCATTCCATATGCTCAGAAAGGACATCAAAGTACAAAAAGAGCCATTTTGTTCATTAAAACATTTGATTGTAGCAGAAGACCCATATCTAACTGTAAATCGGTTGGTGGTCAATTAAGACACCTCCACGCATAGCCTAGCAGAGAAATTTTGTAAACAACTTCTATATATACCCAAAAAAACGATGTAATCAGTTTGATGAGTGTAATTCTAGTGTAAACTTCAACTTCTGAAGACTGTAACTATTATGAGACCTGTAGCTTCTGGTCTTCATTTCCAGCTAATAAAAGCTTCTTTTCTTGTTGATTGCTCACTTTCCACTTCTTCTTCTTGTTCCAGGTTGTGCCTACTTTGCATTTATTCATGTGCTGTTAATGTTTAGCATTAGAGGGGCTTTCATCCCACCTCTGTGTTAGGATTTAGTATGTATCATTGAAATTGTTTGCAGGTTTCTGTTGTTTTGAAACCTGAGAGCTGTCATCCTCTCTGTGTATTAGAAAACGGATTTACAGACCTTTTAACTGGTTGCAGCTGGCCATCACAGGGTCCTGTGCATCTGCTAGTGTGGTTAGTTTTCTCCATTATCACCTTATCCTCAAACTGTGAGTAATTTGGTGGTTAAAAGCCTTGTAGTCTGGGGGTGTTCACCCATGTCTGGGGTTAAGCATAGTAGGAGTGGTTATCTGGCTTGAATATGTAGCATTTGTTTCATTCATCCACCAATTCATCCAACTTTTTTGTTGAGTTTATAATGTTCCCGAGCATCACTGATATAAAACCTAGGTGAGTTTCTTGGGGTGATAAGATTAATTGGTGTTGTTGCGAGGGAGAGGAGAATTGAAGCTCAGCTTCCCTGGGAGAACAACACAGCTTCAAGCTTGGATGACAGACAAGGTTTGAACATAGTTTATGGTTGTAATCATCTGTCTGGCGACTCCACTGGTGGAATACCATCCCTTGGCGACTCCACATTGCAATTCTGGTGCAGCTGGTGAAGCATGTTTAGAGATATCTTCAGAAACCATCAGCTGAACCAGTGCTTGATCCTGAGAAGATCATTCAGCAGAAGAAAATATTGCAATAAGGAGCACCAGGATCAGGTAAGCCTTAAAGGTTCCTTGTATCTCTGTTAGTGTAGAAATACCTTCAGAGATTCATTCAGTTCCTTAGTCATTCATTTCCCTTTCAGACCTCAATTGAAAGAAACATTCCTTGCTATCCATCATAGTCCTCTGTTATGCTATTCTTTTCATTGATTCATTCTACTCAGTCCACCAGTATCCCTTTCGAATAGCTCAGTCATGACAGGCCAGCAAGCTCTCACAAAGATAGAACGAATAGTTGCTGCTAGGTATGGACCCTTAGTCTTGCCTTCTCCTTTGAACGCCATGCCTGCAGGAGATTATCAAGAGTTTATGCCAAAGTTTACTTGTTTAGAAGGAGTATCAGCTGAAGAGCATTTAGAATCTTTTTATTGCTATGCTGATAACCTGGATATCAATGAAGAGGATGTCTGGATGAGGGTTTTTGTTCAAAGCTTAGATGGGGAAGCTAGAAAATGGTTTAGAAATTTACCCCTAGGTCTATTGCAGACATTGATGCTTTAGATGATGTATTTTTAAAGCACTGGGGAAATAATAAAGATATACTCTTTTATCATGATGAATTTGGGAACTTGCAGAGAGAATTTGGTGAGTTGTTGTCTAATTTCAATATCAGATTCAATCATATGTACAGCAGAATGACAAATGAAGTAAAACCCACCCCTACTTCTGCCATGATTACTTATTCTAATGCCTTCGATTCTCAATTCTGCCTGTTGTTAAGAGAAAGAAGATGCACTTCTTTGGCTGATATGCAAGCTGCATCCTTTGAAGTAGAAGCAAATATCATTGTTGCAGAGAGTCTCGAAGATGATGATGAAAACATAAGACAGGGAGGAGAATCCTCATCATCCTATGATTTTGAAATAGATGAACTAGCTAGGATGATTGAGTTTTTAACCTCTGAAGTTTCCAAATTAGAAGCTGAGTAGCATTTTGAAGAGGCATGAGCTCATTGTTCCATTTCTTTTCCAACCCCAAATTCATACAGAGGAGCACATGAGCAAGTGCAGATTTTGCAGAGAAATAAAGTTACAAATGAAGATAAAAGGGTGAAGACCCTTTTACAGAATATAGTCATGGGAAAAGTGCAGCATGAGGAGGAGGTCCATGTTTTGGAAGGTGCTCCTTTCCTAACCAGGGTTGCTTATGAGAAATCAATATCAAAAGGCATTGCTTAGCAATTTGTTGTAGCTGCAGAACAACAACTTGACCAGCAGGGGCATCCAGCAGTAGATCCCTTTAGCCTCCAAGAATCTGAGCTTGAAGCCTACCCATCTTCCAATGACTGTGCAGATCTGCAAATTCATCTGCCTGCTTTCATCCCCAGTCTAGTAATTAAAAAAGGAAAGGAAGGCTCTCCATCATCTTTTGTTTCTCTGTCTGCTAAAGTAATAATCCCTCCATGTTGCCCCTTGAATACTGAGGCAGAACAAACTTCAATGCTCAATGTTGAAGCTAATCATCTCAGTCTTGATATTTTGAAACCTGCTCAGGTGGCTTCAACACAGAACGAACGGGCGGCTTTCCAGATGACAGAGGAAGAAAATGCGCAGTCATGGGACTCCTCCTTGGATGAGGATTGTTCAAACAAAGGTTTAGGAGTAGACGTTGTTTCTGTGTCCCCTGCACAAAAATTGAATGGTGCCTCTTTCATATTAGTGGTGCAGGCTACAAAAGACACATACATGTACACAGCAACAGTGGCTATTCAACAGGTGTACAGAAGCTCACATAAAGAACATCCAAGGAGGAAAATATACGGAAGGGAAATGAAATTTGATCCATATCTGACTGTCAAGCTCAAATGTCCTAAACATTTTGAGGTAGAGGATCAAATAAATCCTGTCCTGTTGATTTATGATGAACCAGATGACAGGCAACAATTTTGATGGCCTAGCAGATGGGCAGTCTTTGAAGTTTTAAGTTTTCAGGCTTTAATGATTGTAAACAGTTTCTTGTTCAGTTTTTAGTATATGCTTAGTTTGACTCCATGCCCAATGGATACTAGGCAAATGTTTTTAAAGTTGAGTTTTGCATGAAGGCATTGGTCTGCAGGTTCTTGAGACCTCGCAGGGAGGATCTCATCCCCAGAAGGAGCCAATGTTAGCTCTGCTACAATTTTCAGTTCTTAAAGGTTAAATGCAGGCTTGGTGGTTGGTTTGTGCCGAGAAAGTAGCGCGCAGCAGTCTTTTCACCTTCCTCTCATTCGGTTTCCTTACACTCTCTTAACCTATCGTTGCTTCTATTTTCTTCTAAAATCCTTCCTAAACTTATATCCCCTGTCACTCCCGCCTATTCTCTTGTATTCCATTGCCTTGTTTTCCTTCGTTTTGCTCTGAATCTTCTCCACAAACCCTGAAATCCATTGGAGCCCCGTTTCAGTTTAGCCCTGGGCACTTATAGTGTTGAACCCATTTAACCCAATCATATGACCCGCGCCATTTTAGCCCTCTGTCACTTTTGAAATCGCGACCGTTGATCATCCCGACCCAACGGTCCCTTTCGCCCCAACCCGCGTGTTAAACCTCGCGCTCCTTTCTTTTCATTCGACCGTCCATCGTGTTAGCCTCCTATTGCAATAGGTTTCATATTTCATGATTGACAGTGGAAGTGCCAAATATGTTCATATTTTCCATGCTGCAAAAGTTCCATATTTGAAGAGCTTCAAATTATGCAATCAGTAATTTTGTCACAGTTAAGGGAAGGCCAAATATCTTAATCTTGGCCTCCCTAGGTTTAAATTGCTTGTTTTAGAGATAGAGAATAAAGATCTATCCAAACTGTTTAATCTTGGCAGATTATTAGATAGGTAGAGAATCAAGGGTGCTCAACAGCTTAATCTGAGCCCCTGGAAGAAATAAGGGTAGATTTAGATAGGAGGATAGCCAAAAGAAAAGAGGAAAAGCTGGGTTTGCTAGTCTAAGTGCACCCAAACAAAGAGAAGAAAAAATGTTAGGTAAGTAGGCTGGGTAGGCAGTTTTGAGGTTGCAGAATGAAGAATTGTGATCAATTTTGTGTTTCAAAGTGTTAATTTACTTCAGATCACAAGTGCAAGCCATATTCCCTTGGAGAAGCTCAAGTGAGGCATGACTAACTTCCCCTTCATCCTTTTTCCCCAAAGCATTCACTAATTTCCCCAAAGGATATTGAGATCTGCTCAATACTCCTAGATTACTCCATTAAACTCCTTTTTCCCTTTAAAAGCATAAGTTTCCTATACTTAGCGCTTTCTTCTCAAAAAATTCATATTAACCCTTTTTTAACTTTATTATATAATTCCCTCTTTATGCCCTTTCCCATATTATATATTTAAATCCCCATATATATAAGTATCCCCGCCTTTGGTTGAAATATAACCATAAGTATTGTTCTTTGGGAATTACTAAGTTTACTTGAAACTTAGTAAGAACCCTTATCGCTTCATTCACCCTCCTCCGATGCGATCCGACCCCCTCCGATCCGATATCGCTTTCGGAAATCGCAGCATTCGCCTTCCCCTCTGTTTTGTTTCCCTCTTGAAAACCCTCCGATGCGATATCGCAAGTCGCGGATCGCAAGTGTTGGCCCACCTCTATATTCGTTTCCCCGACGACCTCCTCCGATGCGATATCGCTATCGCATCATCGCATCGCTTTGTTATCGCATCGTCCCATTTCGCTATCGCTCATCGTTGTTGTTTAAAGGCCTTCGCCCATGCCACCCCCGATATCCGATCGCCGATGCGATATCGCTTTCGCTATATCGCAAGTCATATGTATATAAAACACTCCGCCCCCAGGGGATGCGATATTGCGACTTCATCGCAGCCTTTGGATCTGCCCTTGCTAGATCAAATGGCCCGGATATATTCTCCCCTACAGTAATCGCTCCCGCCCTGCAAAGCGTGAATTTCCTGTGTAAAGTGGTTTTTGCTTTTTAAAAGGTAAAAAGGCTTTCTTCTTCATATTTCAGTTCACCGCCTTTGCGCGCTCCAAAGCAAAGGGGACCTGGTCATTCTTCAGCCATTTTTCATCGCCTCCAAGCAGATTGGCTCCGGACAACGAGCTCGCTCTCAGCACAGTCACCATTCTACAATCCTCCTCCTGTTTTGATAAAGTTTTGATCGGCCAGCATCGAAACACTTCTAAAGCCCGCAGAAAGTCACAAGAAGGCATTATAGCAGTTTTATTTTGCAAATAAAGTGGAAAACAGGGGCGATTCAGCAAAAAGTGTATCAGTGGAGCAGTAAAATCCAAAGCAGATGAACATTAAAGAGGATCCCAACAAGTCAAAGAGTATCAGTGGAGAGTTAAAGCTATTAAAAGCCAAATCAGATCAGAGTTAATGAGAACCAAAGCCACCTAAGAGCCGCGGATCAGAGACCAAGGAACACTTATTGCATACAGTCGGTGCGCAGCCACCAAGGACGCCTATTAACTCATTTTTGAAGGAGCTGCCTCCAACGCAACATATGCTAGATATTTTACTTTGCTTGTAGATTAAGTTAGGTAAAAACTTAGATATTTTCTCATATCTTTGATGAGATGTGTTTGTAGATATTTTACTTATAAATACCTCCCCAAGCGAGGTATTGAGGTTTGGTTGTTGTTGGTTTGTAATTCATTTCTGAACCGTGTTGTAACTCTGTGAATATTCTGAATAAAAGGCCACTGGAATGCATTGTTGCTGAACTCTGGATGTGGGATTGATGACAGGGAGCTATGTTACAGAATTCTTGAATCATTATGTGGATCAATAAGTCTTTCTCTTACTTGTGTCTTCAATTTCTGTCTTTCTATATCATACATGTTTCATAATCTAAATATCAGGGAAAAGGAATAGCCCAGAATTTACGTAACTGTAATATGTGTTCAATCTCTGTTATTTTCTATGTTTTCTTCATAATTAGCACAAATAGTGAATACTTAATTGCTCCTATTTCCCTAGTTATCACATCTTGATTGCAGGCTAAGAAATCCTTAATTGCTTCTTGGTCTTAATCATTCACTTTCCCTCTGTCAGATGAAGGATTCTTAGTTACCCTTCACCTCTGACCCCATTCCATCTGACTTCAGCTTGCAGATTGTTCCATGACTGATTACCTGCTCTGTAGCACCTCTTTTTGTCAAAGAAACCATATCCAGCTCATCCTCATGGACTCCATTTCCCAATGGACTGAACTTCTTAGATTTGCACCCTGTTCCATTGAATGACACCATCCGTCCAACCAAACTTAAAACAAACTCTGTACTTCATAACTAGCCTAAAATCTCCCCAAACAAAGCTAAATCATAAAGAGAGAGCCCTCTTTGGATGCAGGTAGGCTAGGACCTGCATCTAAAAGATTGGTCTGTGGTTACCTCGGCCGTATTCCCTTAGGAGTCAAAAGGAACAACCTGAGTGATAACACATCGGAGATCCGACGATAGTCACAAGCCCTCCTCCCACAAGCCGCGCACGCGTTAGGTCACGGGGGCAACGATTTCGAGCTGCCACGCGGCACCTTTTTGTTGGATCACGGCCCACTATACGGAAACCGCCGAGCCCCGAAAGGCGGTGCGGGGAATACCGCCCACCTCCCAATACCGTTTTCCCGCGCGATAATGCTCGTGCATCTTCTATATGCGATCGCCATCCGATCATCCCTGCCCATGATCCGATGGCCCAAATTCATTCACCTGTAATTGCTCCCGATAGCTCCTCCCAATGTGATCGTAGCCATTGATCTATATGATCCAATAGCTCACGATGCCCTCCTCGCTCCCCTGTATTCCAATAGCCTCCATACTCCGATCTCTATCGACCGATGGTTTAATCTAACGGCTAGTGTTTATTTGCCTTCTGCTCATGCTTCCGCCATGTTTTTTTTTTTACTGTTTGGAGCTCCCGATGGACAGCAACGATCAATTACCTGTACCTGACATTCAATCTGCAACTAAACGCATTTAAAGAAGAGCATGGCTGAGGACAAACAGGACGACCTCGAGCAGTGAAGAGTATTTATCAGGCATGGAGTTTGATCCATAATTCATTCCATATGCTCAGAAAGGACATCAAAGTACAGAAAGAGCCATTTTGTTCATTAAAACATTCAGATTGTAGCAGAAGACCCATATCTAACTGTAAATGCAGTTGGTGGTCAATTAAGACACCTCCACGCATAGCCTAGCAGATAAATTTTGTAAACAACTTCTATATATACCCAGAAAAATGATGTAATCAGTTTGATGAGTGTTAGATGAATGTAATTCTGGTGTAAACTTCAACTTCTAGAGACTGTAACTATGATGAGACCTGCAGCTTCTGGTCTTCATTTCCAGCTAATACAAGCTTCCTTTACTGTTGATTTCTCACTTTCCACTTCTTCTTCTTGTTCCAGGCTGTGCCTGCTTTGCATTTATTCATGTGCTATTAATGTTTAGCATTAGAGGGGCTGTCATCCCACCTCTGTGTTAGGATTTAGCATGTATCATTGAAATTGTTTGCAGGTTTCTTTTGTTTTGATACCTGAGAGCTGTCATCCTCTCTGTGTATTAGAAAACAAATTTAGAGACCTTTTAACTGGTTGCAATCGGCCATCACAGGGTCCTGTGCATCTGCTGGTGTGGTCAGTTTTCTCCATTATCACCTTATCCTCAAACTGTGAGTAATTTGGTGGTTAAAAGCCCTGTAGTTAGGGTGTTCACCCATGTCTGGGGTTAAGCATAGTAGGAGTGTTTATCTGGCTTGAATATGTAGCATTTGTTTCATTCATCCCCCAATTCATCCAAATTTTTTGTTGAGTTTATAATGTTCCCAAGAATCACTGATATACAACCTAGGTGAGTTTCTTGGGGTGATAACATGGACGACATGACTCATGACAAGACTTGACATGACAGTACTGGCACATTCGTGTTGTTTTTGGTGTGCATGTCGAGTTGCAATGTTGTTGGGTGATGGATGTCCTCATGGTGTGTCACATCTTCACCTCCGCATGGAAAAGTGCGCGGAGTCTTTGATAGTTGTTGGGTTTGCTTGATGTTGCATTTGCACATTGCTCCTTTCTTGCATGTTGGCATGCTTGACAAGTTCTCCCATTCGCGAAAAGTTCATGTTCGACCATATGTCCATCTGTGAACACATCTTGCATGTTCGCTCGTCTGTCTATCCATGTGCAAACACATCCTTGCATGTTCGTCCATTCACGAGCACATCTCTTTGCATGCATTATTTGTTCTTCTATCGGTGAACATGTCCTGCTACATGTACTCCCTTTATTCATCCCATCTATCGTCATGCCATGTTTGTTTGTGTACCTATATCTGCGGTCACTCATGACGAGACGACATCAAATCCATAAAACTCCTAGTCTACCATGATGCATGATCGTTTCGAATGCAGGTGACTGAGAGAGGAGACAAGGTTGCGAGTTGTGAGCTGGGATGGAGGCTCCGGGAACTACTGGTGAAAACTGCGTAGAAGTCACTGGGTGATGCAGATGGGAAATCCAGATTGACAGTGACTGTTCGCAAGGTCTGGCTTAGCTGGAGGACAAAACTACATAGTTTTTTAGAGGAGTAGTTAGGGCTGCAGGAAGGTTGGGAAAACAAAATCTGTGCAATTTTCGGAAGGAGTGGGCAGCGAGAGCTTGGCAACAAAAACTGCGCAATTCCTGGAGGGAATTGGAAGTTAGCTGTTGGGACATTAGTAGTAAAAACTGTGCAATTCCTGGAGGGAACTGGCAATCAGCTACTGGGAGTTATTGGCGAGGAAAACTGTGCTGATGCTGGGAGGCTAGCCTGCTGATCACCTCTGCATAGTTTCTGATCTTAGCAGACTGTTGGGTAGCAAAGGGCTTGCTCATGAAAACTATGCAGTTTTCCAAGTGAGCAGTCAGTCAGCTAACTGGTGGGCTGGCTGGAAAAACTACGCAAATTTCCTGAGGGAGACAAGGACGAGCACTGGGTGTCTGTCCGGCTTATCTTTGCAATTTTCTTAGTCAGCGGAGGAGGCAAGGTTTGCAGCCTCTGTGCAATTTTTAAGGGGAATCAGTCTCGGGGTGACTACCGAATCAAACTCTCTGGTTGACGAACATGAAGGTTTATTGTTCTACTTGCGAGCAGCGCAGCTTGAAATGGCTTGATTAGTGCTTTTGCGTTGTTCTGGGTGACAGTCGATCGAGTTTATGGTAGAGTGAAGGTCCGGATGTATGAGGGGAATTCGGTTGTCATAACTTAAACAAAATGAGTAAGTGTGTGAACAAGTGAAAAGGTACATACGTGATCTTGCAAACACACACTTACATGACTTGATGATGGGACGACTCAAATTGTCCATACACACATGCTCAACATGATTGACTGACGGCGAGAGAAAAGTGTGACGCTTGTGATTGATCGTTGGTCGATCGTGACGACGCTTGCACGACAATGTATATGAATCCATGTGTGAGTGCGACAAACGTTTACATAGCGAACATAACATGTACACATGAAGCAGAGACCTTGTGTATGACCAGAACATGGTCGCCGGCATGACATGGACATCAACATGCAAAAGTTGTTGGTGAAATGATCAAGCAAGGTGGGGGTGAGGACTCACACAAGCTCATGGAGTGAACCCGAGTGCATGCAGTCATCAAGTAAAAATCTCAAAGGAGGCTCTGAAATTGGATGCAGGCCAAAATTTTGGAGGGTGTTGCAACCGCTACAACAGGACTGAGATCAAATATCAAACCCTGTAGTTCTTGTAGCTTTATGTGAGAAGTTAAATGATTCATTTATCTTATGTTTAGAAGACTCACCAGTGTCTTCTTGTCCTGCCATCTTGATTTCATAAGTTTTGAACTTTTCTAACTTGGTTTTAATCAGATCTAGCTTTTCTCTAGCCAATCTGGCTCCATTTGTTATTCTTGTAGTATCTACAAATTCATCAGAAATAGCTTTCAAAGATAAGATATAAGATGACTTAGAATTTTTGAAATAAGAAACTTCATGCCTTCAACTTCAACTTCTTCATAATTGGGAGGAGATCTGGGTCTAGGTAAAGAGTCTTAGAAGCAATTGCTCAAAAACCCCTTACTATCTGTATTGCATTAATCAACAAATAGAGAAGAAATACAATGCTTGCTCTAGCTTGATCACACCCTACAAGTGTACAGTCTATCCCTCTACCTAACTCACTGGCTCTAGCCAACGCTTAGCCAATTTCAAGCTTTCCCAAGCTCCTATTTCCTTGCATTGTTCCCTTGGGAAATTGCCCCTATTTTTTAGGAATTTCACACCAAGGAATTGCGCAATAGCCTTAGTTCAATCTTTGACTGCATGCACCACCTGCACACATTGTAATATGTTACACCTGATAGTACACTTCCTTGGAATATCCATCTCAACTGGGTAACTCGAATTCTATTCATGTAACAATTATTTGGGCTAGTTGATCAATTAATTGGTTGATCACTGAGTGTGGTTGAAGTTCCACTTCCAGAACTTGACCTCCACTAGTTCTTCTGACAGTTAGAACTTGTTAAACTGACAATAACTCAAATTAACTGAAATAGATTGCTATAAATTAGCAATCAATCATGTAGAACTGAACTCAAGTGTCTCCAACTCGAATTTACTAAGTTAATTAAGTGACAAGAACCATGTCACCGTAGTTAAATACCTCCAAGTATTCTGTTGAAATAAAAAATGAATTTTAATCTAGTTTGACAAAGGCAAAGTCAAAACTAGATTTTCTTGCTTCATTTTCAACAACCTTTACCCGTTACATATGTCCAGTTCAACCTGCTTATTTATGTAACAACAAAAATAGACTTCTTTCATTTTTCAACCATATGGGGGTTGCATCGAGGTTGAGAACCAAATGTTCTCTTTTCTCCAAGATTGTCCAAGGCTTGAGCATACACTCCATCTCCACCGAAGTTCTAAATGATTGACATTATAAAGGACTCTTTATTCATTATAGTAAATTGCCAACTATAACAAGTTTTCTTACTATAGGAACAGGTTCTAGATGATTCGGTCTAACCAGAATCATGAAAGATACTTGCCAACATTTGGAAACATATTTTTAACCATTGAATTGGGTTATTATTTTTGGAAAGTCCAAAATCTGTTAGACAAGGTCTGATGTATTGCTAGAAGTCTGATTCTTATCAACTTGGAAAAAGATGAAAGTTTTAGAAGATTAGTTTGGTCTTTGATTAACCTTTAAATGTTGCACTGTAATATTTTTTTGTGGCAATTTCTTAGTTTATTAAGAGTTGAGGTTCTATATACCTCCAAATTCAGACAACTTTGATGCAATCTTGTTGATATGGATGTTGGGAGGTGGTGCAAACTCTTCTTCTATTTATAGTGAATGTAATAATATTTTTGTATTTCTTGAAATCAATTCATGGAGTAGTTTATTCATTAAGAATTTTTCCCAGTATTTGAGTGAAGTACTAAAGGTGCTTCAGATGACAAGTGATGAGAGCATATCACCTCATTGGTAGGAAAACCTTGCATTTGTAGCAATAAATGGTCACAAAATATGCATCATACTTGTTGTTGTAGATTTTGTGCCTAATAAAGCTTATCATTTGAGTATATCTCCAGCTTCAGGTAATAAGGATGGTGAATTATAACAATTAGCTTGAAGTGAACATGCACCCTGCTTTACAAGGTGGGGAAATTCTTAAAATTGCATATGAGGATAAAATATGTTGGCATTGAGAAGTTGAAATCTTTAAGTTTGTAGCATAAATATCAAATATTGAGCTAGAAGGGTTGAAATATCTTGATCATATTATTGTTAAAGGGGGTTTGTGCATATTTTAAAGGGTTTAAAAAGCTAAAAGAGAAGGTTGGTGAGCTTCAAAATAAAATGGAGTAAGCAAAAGGAGAAAAATTAAAGAAACAAAAAGGGGTAAGCAGAAGGAGAAAAATTAAAGAAACAAAAGGGGAAAGAAGCAAAAAGGGTCCATAGTTCCTAGAGGTTGAACCTAGGCTTTGATACCAAGTGTCGGGACATTCCATATGACACCATATACTCATGTATATATTGAATTTATTTATTTATTTTTATTTTTTCAAAATTACAAACCCAACTCAAGATAATAACAACAAGTTATTAGATGCAAGAAACCATGGTCATATTTTATTAACAAATAAGTGGTGCATTCTAAGCTATTATAATTCAAATAATAAGCAAATAAAGGTTTCCTTTTAAAACTAATCATCCATTAACAAAATCTAATATGAGAACCACATAATAATTTTAAGGCACATACATCAAAAGTCCATAATTTTACAATTATATGTAATATCCTTCACTTTGACAATCATATAGGCATGTAAGAGAACTTTATGGACACCCAAGATATTGTGCACCAAAGGGGTGGAGTATCAATCTTAGCTTCAATGGTTCTTGCACTCCCTTGTCATCGCTTGCCTACATATGCGAAGGATGTTGCGTCTCGACCAAACATTTCCAACTCACTGATTGACCTCCCAGTGTATTCCTTGGGTACTCTTCTTCCTTATGGACCCCCGAGCTGTAATGGGGCTACAAAGTAGAGGAAGAATACTAGAAAGTGGAGGAGAGAGCTCCTAGCTCAAGAGCTCCCTCTCTCATGGCCTCCATTACACCAAACTCACTATAGACTTAGTAGTCACTATCACAATAACATTATGTAATTCATCCAACACTAGGGAAAAAAAATGCTCCCTCCCCCATAGTTTTCTTGTTCTTTTATGGGAGGCTTTATAGGTGACATTTGTCACTCCATGCAAAATAAAATATTTTTAGTAATCTATAATCTTGCTTATTCACCCATCCATATGTCAGTCTCTCACCAAGGCTCTCCTAAATCATTTACTTCTTAGTAAGAATCATAATTTCTCTCACCCTAACATGACTCCCTTTTTCTTCTCCAAGATGTCTCTTGTTTCCATTTTTATACTCCTTATTTTGTGTTCATTACTGAAGTCAACTACTAGGTCTCAGATTTGGTTCCATAACTACACCTTATTTTATCTCAAGTTCAATTCTTGAATGGAGATCTTTGTATTATGCTCTTGTCGCATGGAGGTTCTCGCATGAAACTAAATTTCTAAATTTTAAATTATTATTTTTTAATTTCATACACCATCCTCCTTTTTTAATGAGGTTAAACCATCCTTGGATTAACGTTAACTCTATGTCCCCTTCCTCTTTGTTATTAGAACACTTATATACTTTGGAGTTATTTTTAATGCACATTATCTACCTAATATTTTCCAAACGTGAGAAGGGTAGAGCTACTCAGTTGGCCCAATTTTTACAATTCTTATTCTCCCTTTATCTCAAGGTTAAATTACTCTTGATTTAGTTAATTTGACTATAAAAGCTCTCTTACTATATGGTGTGAATTAGTGCTCATAATTGTATTATTATCAACTCTTAATTATCTTTCAATTTTTCCTTCTTGATGCCAAGGGTGCCAAGTTGATCATTCCCTTCAAGAACTTCCCTTGAAGTTCCAAGGGTGCCACGCTGCTTGCCCTTCGGGCATCTTGTGATTACAAAGGGAAAAACTAAGTGTGACAACATAGACCATTGTCCTCTTCTATGTCACCCTCTATAGTGAGATTAATGATGTTGGGGATCAAGGAATCTGCCTTGATGCACCCCCAAGTAAATCCTCGTGAGCAACCCAATTTGGGGTTCACCCCCACGACATTATGATCTTCAACACGAAGGTGTCCCAACACCTTCTAGCACAAGTCATGGAGAGAGTGCTAGTGGGTGAAATCAAGGGCGTTGTCCCACCCCTCCCATGAAGTTCCATCTATCTGTACAACCCCACCACCCATGTGTGAGTCATTTGGCCAAGTAGCTAACTTGTCCATTAGAAACCACAACATAATTTTAAATTGTACTTTAATTTTTTTAGACATTAGTATGCAATTCAATCAAACCAGAGGTTGTCGACTCATCACATGCAAGTATATCTAGTGGTTTCCTACCACCCTCAACAATCATCAACAATATTTGTTCATAATGTTAGTTATCAATAAAATTATGTATTCTAAATCATCACCATGGCATAGTCATCAACATAATCGTTAATTGTAAGAAAGAAGTTAATGTAAGCAAGACAACATAGTGAATCCATCACATGATTAGGTTTAGTCATCAAATATGTCCATCACAACCATTATCATCATAACATCAAACTATCATATCACGATTATTATTACATCCACTAATAATAAAAGTCAAATAACCAAATCCTCGACTTTGGGTCCTCAAAGAATAATGTATAAACCCTAAGACTATATCAAGCCTAATGTAATATCAGAGTCAGTCAACCAGAGCAAGGCACTACATTTTCTATCTAATTTTGCTATTTTGGAATCCATACTCTTCTGTCTCTAGTTTGATATCCCAAGTGGCAGGCTAGAGATAAAAGGTATCTTAAACATATGTATACTTTCGAAATATTAATGAAAAATCAACTTAGAAAAAATAAAGAAAAAAGAAACTCAATGCAAAAGAACTAGATAAAATTAATTCCTTATAATATAAATTATGAAGTTTTAATGTTAAATATAAATAATCTACAATAATAAATTCCAATTAAGTGTTATCCTCAATCGATAAAATTAATTCCTTATAATATAAGTTGTGAAGTTATAATGTAAAATATAAATAATCTACACTAATAAATTATATTAAGTGTTATTGTGAATACTAAAAAACAAAGTGTTATAAGTTATAAAAATAACAATAATATAAGTAAATTGGTTATAAATAAAACAAATTTTAATTAGATTTGTTTGGGTAGTTAGGAGTAATAATTGTTATTCTCTTCAACCAAGTTCAATTGGTATATATTCCTTATATGAAATTTCAATAAAATAAAAAATAAAAAATAATTATATACAATTAAATTATTATAAGGCATTCTTTGATGTGAAGTCATCGCTTTGTTAAGGCACTCCTTGATGTAAAGTCATAGGTTCAATTCCCAACCTGGATTGAAGTGACATGATGAAGATGTAGTCTTGCCAAACTTATAAAAATATATATATTATAAAATAGATATAATATTTTTTTACATTTTGATGTGAAGTCATCGGTTCAATTCCCAACCTGGATTGAAGTGACATGATGAAGATATAGTCCTGCCAAACTTATAAAAATATATATATTATAAAATAGATACATTCTTTTTTACATTTATTTAAAATATGAATCATAAATGTTCATAGAACTTTGCATTGAAAAACACACACAACTAAATTCATATATCAATTATTATAAACGAATATGTATTATTAAAAAAATTTAAAATTATATTTTGTTTTTCAAATATTTCTTTAAAATTATAATTTTTATTTAGGAAAAAATAAAATTACAAATTAATTATAAAATAAATTTAAACTAACATTGTATCATTTTTATGTAAAATTACTATTATAAAATAAAATTACAAATTACAAATTAATTATAAAATAAATTTAAACTAACATTGTATCATTTTTATGTAAAATTACTATTATCTAACATCAATGAAACCAATATTAATACCTAATAAGATATTTTAAAGTAGATGAAAGATACATGTGGAAGGATACATTCTTTTGATGCAAATATTCAAAGATTACTACTCCTATAATAATTCTTATCTAACCACAATGAAACCAATATTAATACCTAGCAAGGTGTTTTAAGTAGATGAAAGTTACATGCAGAAGGATACATTGTTTTGATGTAAATATTCAAAGATACATGTGGGAAGGAGGCTGAACATGATATGCAGAATTACAAATTTAAGATTTTATATATAAGATAACTTTGGCATGAGGTTTATTAGGAAAAGTGATATCATCATTTTGGAAATGAATTTTATTATTTAAAAAATGTATATTTAAAAAATATGCAAAAGTAATTAGGTGAAAACATTTTTAAGCAGTAGAAGTGTGAGACAACAATTTGTACGAAGGAGATGAAATGTTGGGTGTAGAGCAAAATAGGTGTTCGACATGGTAATGAAGTCATATTAAGAAATGATTGAAATTGGATAGTTTGAAATATGGTATTGAAATTGTTCGAAATTTAAATGTTGAAGACGATGGAAATAAAGGGAAAATAGATAAGTTTATTTATAAAATAAAATGATTTTAAAGAAGAGAAAGTTAGTACTAAAAGAAAGAAGAAAGGAGTAGAGTGTGAAAGAGAACAACACCCAATACAACTAAGTTTGACTCATCATCTTTATTCAAGGAAAATTAAGCCACCTACTTTTAAGTGGTTAATCTATTTCTTTACATCCAATGAAAACAAACTCTTAAACAAATAAAAACAATATTATATCATACATGAGAATTTTTTTTCTTATAATATATAATATTTAAATTTAATTTTATATACACTAATGTGATGTCTAACTTCACCCGGATGCGGGTGTCTCTACTAGCTATTAAGGATGGCATGCGCCATGACACATGGAGGCTGGGAGGACCGCCGACGAATGTACATGGAGGCCGGTACAAAACGCAGTGAATTAATGCAGCAAGTTAATGTTCTTGGTCTGCAGCAAGGGAAGAGGGAAGCGGCATTGATGCCGAGCATGGCTGCTCAGGCTATGATGCGAAAGGGGAGAGGAGGCCAAGGCCTTTCCCCCGTGTTGAGACAGAAGGTAATGCATTATAACGACTTTGACAGACCAGTTATGGCACAGAACGGTTCCATAGTCGCCTTCAGTGCTCGGAGAGAGGGCTTTCAGTTTGCAGGCATCCAAGGGATTACTGCGTGTTTGGGAGCGCTAAGTCTTCAAGCAATGCCACGCAGTCGTGGGGTTCCTATGCGGGGAGGGAGGTCTGGCACCCGCGTGGTCTTGGAAGACCTTTACCCGGTTGAGCCCATCGCTGCTGAGCCACCATCGTCGCCCAGTTCTGAACAGGAATGCCTGCTCCCACAGGGCACCTACCAGACGTTTAGATTCCGTTTTCCAAGCCGCCTTGTGAGACCAGAGGTGGTTGTCACCTTTACAGTATTCATATCTGAAGAAGAGCCCGACCTGTCAAATTCAAGTTCCCCAACTGCTGAATTGGTCCATGAAAGCGATATCCTCCTGGGGGATATGGAAGGATTGGTGCATCGCACTCGTCGACATGTGGTTGCCCCAATTCAATCAGCCCCGGTCCAGCCTGCTCCACAGGAATCTTCTGGTTATGACGTCTCGGTGCAAGAGATCTTGCCACAGCCCAATTCCAATATGGAGATGGATGTCTTTAGCTCCTGTGCTCCGATACAGGGTATTTCTGGATACGCGGCCTCTGTGCAAGAGGTCTTGCCGCCGCCCAACTCAAACATGGAAGTGGACGTCTTCAACGCTTGTGCCCCGGCAAATCAGGGAGAACAGCATCAGAACGAGGACGGGCTGGTGATTTGGCTCGACTCGCCAAGCCCAGACAAAGGCAAGCAGGAGGCTTCTTCAGACCATCCAATCTAGCTCTCGGGTGCTCTGCTCTGCTTTTTCTTTTAGTCATGTTGTTGCAAAACTTGTTGTGTTTTAGAGTCTATGTTTATGTCCAACTCAGTCCTGAGACTCGGTACAGGCGTCGCTGCAAGTCTCAGGCTTCAGATTTTTGTTCTTTTTGTCAAAAGGTCACTGATGTAAGCTGGCTTGGTACTGCCAGCAACTATGATTTTTTTGTCAGTTTGAGTCTAGGCTGCTTTATGTCCAGGAACTATAATGGACTGTGTCTCATGGCTTGGTTAAAGCTTTTCAGATGGAGGACTGGCTTCGGTCTCCTCGCGGGATGTAAACATCTGTAAATATTTTTTCTTTCTTAATATAGCAGTAGTCTTAACTTAGAAAAAATAATGTGATATGTAACTTAACCATAACCTTAAAATTATATATATATATATATATATATTTTGAATTTTTCTGAGAACTAAATTATGTAGTGCGAATCTAACAACAGAAAACTCAAATTGGTGAAAACTATAATTCTTAATTATTACTCATGTTTCAATTTGCTTCAGAACCAGATTATAAAGACTATTATAAAATTTTCAACATTTTTGAGGTATTTAATGTTTTTTTCTACAATGTATTTTCATTGCAAGTAACCTATGTAAGGTTTCTAGTTGATCAACCTAACTGGGAGCACTTCACGGAGTTGTGAAGCAAAGTTATTGGCGAGTGGCAGAACTATCCTAATTGGAATCACCTGATAGTATGATGTGCTACCCACCGTTCCATCCTCCCATCGTCTCTTAATTGTGGCCACACAAGTAGAATCCCCTCTGATAGTATGATGTGCTACCCACTGTCCTATCGTCCCTCTGAAGAATGGCCAGACAACTCTCTCCTATGACCGACAAGTTAGGACAGGAAACCAACCTACTTTAAACTCCAAACTGACTGAGCATGGAAGGAAAAACAGACCAATTAGTTGGGGTTGTCTCTGTCTAAATCCACAGTTACTCAATCGCAGGGAAAAATCCAGAAGAAGAAAAAAAAAAATGTTTAAATACCAGTCAAAAAGTCAGTCAATGTCGATCAAATGAAAAGTGACTCTGAAAAAACTCTGTTCCTCTGTCATCTTCTTATTAAAAAAACGTTTCCACTCCTAGTGTTCTTTAAAAGGATAAATTCCTAGACTGTTTATATTTTGGAGGATGTCCAACATGGGAATCTATGGTCTTAAAGTAAACTCATAATCAGAAATTCATTAACTTGGCTGTCCAAACAAACAAAATACAGTATGCAATCCACAGGAGCAGGCAGCCCTGAAATTTCTTTTTCTTGTCTAATATTTATCTAACTGTCTCACAAGTGCTTGGCGTAGAATTATGTATCAATCTAGATCCATTAAATGTGGAGGGGAATTTCTTTATTATAGGAATTAAATTTTTTTATGTACCAATTTTTCAGGTAAAGGAATTAAATTTTTTTAAGTTTTAAATTTTTTTAAAAGGGAAAATTAAAAAAGATTTATATATTAAAGAGATTTGATTCTTATGATTATTGATAAATTTATAGTTATGAAAAATCTAAGTTGTGTTTTTTTAGTTTGGCAGCACATGTTCAATATATTATTTTGATCTAGCCAGAAATTGAACCGGTGACTTCACATCAAGGAGTGTTTTAAGAAAACCTGTGACTTCACACCAAGAAGTGTCTTAAGAAAGCACACATCAATGAGTGTCTTAAGAAAACCTGTGACTTCAGATCAAGAAGTGTCTTAAGAAAGCACCCGATCACCATCTATCCAACTCCAAAACCCCATATATAAATCTAATTTTTTTTTAATTAAATTTTATATTTATTCTTCACTAATATTATATTTATTATTGTTTTTAAATAAACATTCTTATCACAACATCTATACATCTATATGCATTAGATCACATCTATATCACACTGCATTGTAAAATACATCTCTGTACAATCAAATATCTTAATCTATATCACAACATTTATATCACACTGTATCGTTAAATACCTTAAAACATTTATATCACACTTTATCGCACTATATTAAAACATCTACAGACTGTGCTGTAAAATACTTATATATGCAATCAAATATTTATATTACAACATCTCACACTATGCAGAAAAATACATTTACGTACAATCAAAAAATCTTAATCTATATTACAACATCTATATGACACTGCGCTGTGAAATACTTCTATGTGCAATCAAATATTTTGATAATCACTTTAGCTTCCACTTTAACAGAGCTGTTCATTTTTTGTATTTTTTTTATTTAGAATAATTATTAGGTGTATGGTGGAGATTTAACCTTCACATAATATTCTAGAATATTCATAGTAATATGTACAAATCAAAGATTGGGATTCATTTTCAAAGTAGTTATGTATTTTTTCGTTTTAATTAAATAAATTAATTAAAAAAAATACATAACAAATTTCATATGAAATAAATTATAAGTTGTCCACACGTGATATTGATAATTCAGGGTACTGGCCCAAAACCTATTTACAAATTAAAAATATTTATGGTAAAATAGACTAAATCTCTATGGTTAAAAAGTTTGTTCCATATTTAAATATGTTTTTTTATAATTTACAACCATAAATATTAATTTAAAATAAAATTATACTTTATTTAGTTTTTATGATTTTTTAATTTTTAGTATAATAATATGTATTATGAAACGTATAAAATGTTTTGATATGTTAATATGTATTATAATAAATGAAATAAATATTTTAATATTTATTATGAATTAATACCTATTCTTTATTATTAACCCAGATAAATTAAATTATATAAAATTTTAACTTAAACTTTGAGCTTCGAATATTCTCTATCCTGTTGCTGATAGAGAATCGGGCATTAACGGAACATACAGAGAAGCCCTGCCCACTAGCCCTGCCCACCAATAGGGCACTTGACAATAACTCCTTAGCAGGAGTCAAATCTGAAGGTAGGAAAATGCCAGGGCCCAAGGTAAGGTTTACCAAAATCAACCTTTTCTACCCATTCAAGCTACAATCCAGCTAATCAGAATTTAGCAGTTTCGATTGATACGGTGGATTTGGATTTCATTTAGTTTTGACTCAAATCGAATCGGGGACCCGCAAAACCATTGCATTTAGATTTTTTTTTGTGGTATATGGTCAATTTGGAGACCGTCAAACACTCTTGCTGTATGGTGAAATTCACACGAATTTTCATTGGGGTGGCACTCTGACCAGCACCATCTGTTTGGGTAATTTGTATCCTTTACATTAATGCGGGTATGAGTACCTGGAATTAGTAGTAATTACTGATTAAGACAAAACGTTAAATCAGATGAAAGGCAAAATCTTTGGTCCATCTATGTCACAAAAATTATTAAAAAAAAAAAAACCACATCATTCAATTGTTTTGGTTTTTTTACCACCATGTCATCTAAAGCAAAATAAGTTCATATACAGTTTGAGTCGGTTTAATGGTTATAGGTTCAAACCCAGAGGGGTAGAGTATGTATGCCTTCATAGATTTAGTAGTCAAATCACTCGTCGGAAGTTGGTCCCTTATCTGTAGAAGGGTAGAGTATATATGCTTTCATAGGCTTAGCAGTCAAATCACTGGGAAAAAATGAGTCCCTTGTCTCACAAATAATGAGATCTCATACACTAATTTAGTCTCTAGATTAATTGTGACTTTAAAATTTGATGATAATAATAATAATATCTAGATATAAATGCACTATCCCTGAAAGTAACCATCAAGACTAATAATACCATGTTCACCTCTTATAAATGCACTATCCCTGAAAGTAACTATCAAGACTAATAATACCATGTTCACCTCTCACTTTTGTAGAGGTTAAATTAAAATTTAACAAAAACGATACAAAAATTCTTCATGGTCTCTTTGGGTGTGCTAGCTATTGTTCTGAAGTTATCCCTTTGAAGGACTCTGAAAGTATTTCTTCGCAGGGATTTGCAAAATTTTATATCTCAGAGATTTTGACACACATCCTGTTATTTTAAAATATTTAAGTGAAAAAAATGGAACTGTTGTGTAAACACAACACGCTTAGTAGTTATAAGACTCTGCATACCTGAGCTATATTGTATATGCTCAAGATTTCGTAATAATGTTATATTTGTAAAAATGTCACATATATGTAATAAGGGTTTAATGTCTCTTATTAGTTATTTAAACATTAAATTAAGATTTCATTAGGTTTTTCCCACTCATGTATCTCAGATTATTTTGAATCAGTTACTGTTTTTTATTGGACAGTCCATTACTAAGATTTGCAGGTACAATCCACCGCTCAGAGTGCAGGTGCCCCGATTATTTCTTTGCTTCTTTTCTGTCACTATTGTTCCTCGTCTATTTCGGTTTCAATAGTAGGTCCGTTTGGTTAAGGACCACTGCAGAAGATTAACATTTATACACACCAACATTCATCATTTTTAACTAAGCTTATTATCTGTCGTAGGCAAGATTGCTCCCTTCCAGCACTAATCACAAAACGTCCGGAGACATGGTCTGGATGTGTCTGCAAAAGACCCTCTCGAGACTGATCTTAATGAGAAGGAAACAGTGAGGTCTTTCGCTAGACAGTTAACCGGACAATGTTCTGAATGCACAGGAAACAGAATATTTTGAGAAAAGAAAATAGTTTGTCGACACAGATTACTGACAAGCACCTGCACAGGTCAGAGTCAGAGCAATACTGCATGTGGAGATGGATCATGAAAACTAATGGACCATGAAATAGACACCAGTTACTCCATAGTAAGATTGCAGGTACATGAGCCCCAATGGTTGCAGGGTTGCAAAGGCAGTAGCACTGTTATACAGAGCCGTAATGCATGTCAATATTGTTGAGTTTAACTCTGGAGACGATTTCACTGCCAGGACTTCTAAAAAGGTTGAATTTTCAAAGCTCTCTGACCAAGTATATTATTCTCCTTTGAAATAAAGAAAGACGTAGGCCATCTTCGTACAGGGGAATGTGCTTCAAAAGAATAATCCATATAAAACCTCACAATATGCAGAGGAACTTCAGGTGAAATTACTCACCAAGCCTAATCCTCCTTACCTAAATATCTGAATCATAAAGAAGTTTAAACTAAAACTCTTCATGGAGAAGCAAATGCTTTTAGTGCTAAACAAGAGTTGCATAACTCAAGAGTTTCACAGTTCAGCATCTGGTTATTGCCTGCATAGTGCTTATTTTCTCAAGATTCTGTAAATATAGCAGGAAAGAGATATCTATTTTAGCACCACCATCGTATATCCAGGGACAACTGCCATGTCTAAATAGCACAAAAAACTTGACCGAAAGAAATTGATTGTTCAGTATATTCATTTATGAAACCTCTTAACATGTAGCATAAACAAGAATTTTAGACCTTAAGTTACATTTATTGAAGTTACATGACAACTGCAAACAAACATACTGCTACATGCCGGCAAGTTGAAGCGTTTGAAGCAAAAGAGCTAAACCTTCGTAGCAAGGAATGGCGGATAATTAAAGCTTCAGATGGTCAAGAAACTTCATCCATAAAAATTTCATAAGAGAATATGGAAAGGATTCCAACATGCCACAGATTCCAGGAAGAGTACCGAAAGTTGTATATCTCAAATAAATTAATAAGCAGCTAGTCATACAAAATGAAGAGATCTGCTTTCACTTTCATCTAGAATATTCAATAGAGACAACATGCACCACCATCATTTATCCAGTAACAACCGGCATGTCTAAGTAGCACAGAATAATTGCCCTAGGCAAATTGATTGTTTGATATATTCAATTATTGGAACCTCTTATCATGCAATACACAAGAATTTAAGACCTTAAAATAAAGTTTATTAAACTTATATTACAACTACAAACAGACTGTAACATGCGAGCAAGTTGAAGCATCTGAAGCAAAGGTGAAGAAGCTTGGTAGAAAAGAATGAAAAATAATTAAAACTTTCAATAGCCAAGGAACTTTATCAACAAAATTTAATAGGAGAATATTGACAGGATTCAAATATGCCATAGGCTCCAGGAAGAGTACGGAACGACGTATCTCAATCATCAAATTTATATGTAGCCAGTCATACAAAATGAGGGGATCTGCCGAATAAAGACAATATGCCAACCACTGAAGAAAATTCAAATGTGGTTGCAAAGAACGAAGGAAAAAATAGCATTCAACTTCCCCAAATTTATTTACAGAATGTACTCCTACTGTCATATACACCTCCTTGGGAGAAAACCATTTGCCGGCTGAAGCCACATCTCTGGTTGATTTCTTCCATGCATAAACAACACTCCTTTGCAAGAAAAAAATGAATGTCTTCCACAATCTGCAGTTGAAGTACAAACAGTTCGAGCACTCCTGAAGGTAGAACCAGCACGCTAGTGAAGAATGAGTTCAGCTCACTTACATAATGCATAATTCATGTGTTAACTTCACCATCTACGTTAGACCGCTACAAGCAGCTGAGATATGGGCAAAAATGATGCATAATTCAGGGTTCAATTTCAGCATCTACGTTAGACCTCTACAACCAACTGTCATATGGAAAAAAGTGATGCACAATTATGGTTTAACTTGATCACATATGTTAGACCTCTACCGGTCTTAAATGGCTCTGTCAACCTCTCCTGAGAAGAGCTTTATCAAAAGCATCACTGTAAAATACATACATCCCAGCTCAAATTATAGTTGCGGCTTGTGAGTGAAAGGATCTTTTATCTATGTTACCAGAAAATTCTCATTTCGATCCAACCCCCATTCTCTTTCCAATCCCCTCTTGACACTACATCAGTACATCACTAAACGATTTTATATGCATAACATTTGCTGGGAGGCAGGCGGTGGATTCAAGTTTCTTATCCCCACAACCCTCTAGTCCTGTTTCTAGTTCCGTAGCATAGACGTTCACTTCTGTAAGTTTGCCTTCTCAAATGATTTTAAAAGAATTTCTTCTGTCTCCTTTGCACTCACTTCTTCTACCTCAATTTTATAACATTCCCCTGTCTCTGCTTGTTGCCCCACCGAAAGCAAAAGACACTCTTTCCATCTAAAACAGTGAGTGTGATGATCATTTGTCATCCCTGCTACCTGCATGAACGAATATATGACAATGGGACCAACAAATCGAAAACCCCTTTTTTGCAAATCCTTGCTGATAACTTCTGCCTTGGGTGTCTTTACTGGAATTTGTCTGGAATATCGATATCTGTTTATTGTTGTCTTGTAACCAACAAAACCCCATATATACCTATCCAGAGATCCAAACTGCTCCATAATCTGCATAATTTGTTAAAACACAATCCTCTATGTAGTAACCAGAGTAGAGTCTGAAAGCTCATCAATCAAGATAGTAGAAAAGACCTGACGAGGTAATTCAGAAGCAATATCATTTTTTTTTGTAGATTATAACTAGCTCTGAC